>OZ037776.1:55004115-55036615 GCA_964035525.1 Porites cylindrica
AATGTCTTAGTCGTCTTATTTTCCCGCAAGAGGACTAATTAAATTAACAGCATCTTATGTAAATATTGCTGAGGTTGTTGACATTATTTGCTGCAGCTTGAGTGTAACACGATTCACCATTGTGTTTGGGAAATTCTTTGCCTTTTTAGCCCTTAAGAACAAACGCTACTGCATCTATAAGTGTTTGCAAGTATAGAGAAGATCATAGAACATACAGATAAGGGAAAACTTTCTTCATGAACATATTCAATAATGCTATTTGAAGCGGTTCACCATGGTGAACCGATAGTTCATAAAGTCTATGGTACTATAATTACTTTACGGTAGGACACAGTGGTGAATCGTTGAGATTTTGCACTTAAAAGATAGATAGCTTGTGAAAACGAATGATCTCGTTTAACAATGTATTTCTCTACATAGTTAGCTCATCTTTGTACATAGAACCTTTAAGATCATAGAAAAAGAAGGAAAGGGTTCCGTTTTCATCTGACACCTCTGTGTAGTATTATTTCAGATAACGACTAATTAGCGATATTCTCTACCATTCTCTCCCAGAAAAGCATGTCGCCATAAATATCAAATCAGTTTCAAGTGATAAAATGGCTCCAAAAAAGTCTTTCTGCTTTGTAAAAATCACCAAACATCGTCTCCATTGCCAAATGTTTGAGTAATTTTTCTTCCCCTTCGGTCTTGAAATATGCACCCCTTGTCCAATTCCGATGTACTTTTGAGCACAGCCTTTTCACTCAAGTGGTTTTGGAGAAATGTACGTTGAAATCGTTCATAATGGAAAGTACGCATACCAGCTATATAATTTTTAGTCCGAATTAACATCTAGAACAGTGACAACAAGAATACTCATGACATTCTTAACAGTAAAGCTGGAAATAGTTACCCTTCATACGTTTCGTTACCCGTCCACGCCCTCCCAACGCAAAGACAATACTCGTCACAAATCTTGAAACACTTGTGTGATTTTCCCCTTCCCCAATGTTGATTTGGGTATTACAGTCGTCTCACTGCTTCAAAATACGCCTGGCTCAACATTGCGGAAGGAGAGGGGCAAGTGCAAGTGAGAACGAAGGTGTCAGGAGTGAATGTAAGAAATTTGGAGAAAATTCAAGACAAATGGCTCCTGTTTCAACGATTTGTGACGAGTATTGTATTTAATCGGAAGAGAGGAAATAATGACAGGTTCAGATCAAGGTGAATTTTTTGGGACCGTTGATGGAAGATACGTGTTTTTTGTCGTGTACATAAAGTAAAATTAAAAAGAAAAACAGTATGTTGAATTATTTTTCGCGTAGGACAGAATGACAGATGGAAGTAAGGCATTTAAAGTACATATGTAATATATAGAGTAATGCAGAGACGCTCCGAAGTAGTGTTTTAAAACCATTTTCGGTTGTCTGATGCAGATCATTCCATGGCATGAGTTCTTAATGCTTCTTGACTGGGAAAGTGAAAAAACACAGCGACATGATATTTTATACTAACCGGGGAGATACCCCGATATTTTGTACAAATACAGATGAACTCGGTTTTGTGCGAGAAGGAGTTGTCGGTGAGAGGAAGAATCCGAAGATGAATGTAGGGTGGCAAGTATTCAGTGTCTTCAATCAAATGTCCGAGGAACGGCTAAAATTCGTTTCTCCTTTTAGAAAATGTCTTAGTCGTCTTATTTTCCCGCAAGAGGACTAATTAAATTAACAGCATCTTATGTAAATATTGCTGAGGTTGTTGACATTATTTGCTGCAGCTTGAGTGTAACACGATTCACCATTGTGTTTGGGAAATTCTTTGCCTTTTTAGCCCTTAAGAACAAACGCTACTGCATCTATAAGTGTTTGCAAGTATAGAGAAGATCATAGAACATACAGATAAGGGAAAACTTTCTTCATGAACATATTCAATAATGCTATTTGAAGCGGTTCACCATGGTGAACCGATAGTTCATAAAGTCTATGGTACTATAATTACTTTACGGTAGGACACAGTGGTGAATCGTTGAGATTTTGCACTTAAAAGATAGATAGCTTGTGAAAACGAATGATCTCGTTTAACAATGTATTTCTCTACATAGTTAGCTCATCTTTGTACATAGAACCTTTAAGATCATAGAAAAAGAAGGAAAGGGTTCCGTTTTCATCTGACACCTCTGTGTAGTATTATTTCAGATAACGACTAATTAGCGATATTCTCTACCATTCTCTCCCAGAAAAGCATGTCGCCATAAATATCAAATCAGTTTCAAGTGATAAAATGGCTCCAAAAAAGTCTTTCTGCTTTGTAAAAATCACCAAACATCGTCTCCATTGCCAAATGTTTGAGTAATTTTTCTTCCCCTTCGGTCTTGAAATATGCACCCCTTGTCCAATTCCGATGTACTTTTGAGCACAGCCTTTTCACTCAAGTGGTTTTGGAGAAATGTACGTTGAAATCGTTCATAATGGAAAGTACGCATACCAGCTATATAATTTTTAGTCCGAATTAACATCTAGAACAGTGACAACAAGAATACTCATGACATTCTTAACAGTAAAGCTGGAAATAGTTACCCTTCATACGTTTCGTTACCCGTCCACGCCCTCCCAACGCAAAGACAATACTCGTCACAAATCTTGAAACACTTGTGTGATTTTCCCCTTCCCCAATGTTGATTTGGGTATTACAGTCGTCTCACTGCTTCAAAATACGCCTGGCTCAACATTGCGGAAGGAGAGGGGCAAGTGCAAGTGAGAACGAAGGTGTCAGGAGTGAATGTAAGAAATTTGGAGAAAATTCAAGACAAATGGCTCCTGTTTCAACGATTTGTGACGAGTATTGTATTTAATCGGAAGAGAGGAAATAATGACAGGTTCAGATCAAGGTGAATTTTTTGGGACCGTTGATGGAAGATACGTGTTTTTTGTCGTGTACATAAAGTAAAATTAAAAAGAAAAACAGTATGTTGAATTATTTTTCGCGTAGGACAGAATGACAGATGGAAGTAAGGCATTTAAAGTACATATGTAATATATAGAGTAATGCAGAGACGCTCCGAAGTAGTGTTTTAAAACCATTTTCGGTTGTCTGATGCAGATCATTCCATGGCATGAGTTCTTAATGCTTCTTGACTGGGAAAGTGAAAAAACACAGCGACATGATATTTTATACTAACCGGGGAGATACCCCGATATTTTGTACAAATACAGATGAACTCGGTTTTGTGCGAGAAGGAGTTGTCGGTGAGAGGAAGAATCCGAAGATGAATGTAGGGTGGCAAGTATTCAGTGTCTTCAATCAAATGTCCGAGGAACGGCTAAAATTCGTTTCTCCTTTTAGAAAATGTCTTAGTCGTCTTATTTTCCCGCAAGAGGACTAATTAAATTAACAGCATCTTATGTAAATATTGCTGAGGTTGTTGACATTATTTGCTGCAGCTTGAGTGTAACACGATTCACCATTGTGTTTGGGAAATTCTTTGCCTTTTTAGCCCTTAAGAACAAACGCTACTGCATCTATAAGTGTTTGCAAGTATAGAGAAGATCATAGAACATACAGATAAGGGAAAACTTTCTTCATGAACATATTCAATAATGCTATTTGAAGCGGTTCACCATGGTGAACCGATAGTTCATAAAGTCTATGGTACTATAATTACTTTACGGTAGGACACAGTGGTGAATCGTTGAGATTTTGCACTTAAAAGATAGATAGCTTGTGAAAACGAATGATCTCGTTTAACAATGTATTTCTCTACATAGTTAGCTCATCTTTGTACATAGAACCTTTAAGATCATAGAAAAAGAAGGAAAGGGTTCCGTTTTCATCTGACACCTCTGTGTAGTATTATTTCAGATAACGACTAATTAGCGATATTCTCTACCATTCTCTCCCAGAAAAGCATGTCGCCATAAATATCAAATCAGTTTCAAGTGATAAAATGGCTCCAAAAAAGTCTTTCTGCTTTGTAAAAATCACCAAACATCGTCTCCATTGCCAAATGTTTGAGTAATTTTTCTTCCCCTTCGGTCTTGAAATATGCACCCCTTGTCCAATTCCGATGTACTTTTGAGCACAGCCTTTTCACTCAAGTGGTTTTGGAGAAATGTACGTTGAAATCGTTCATAATGGAAAGTACGCATACCAGCTATATAATTTTTAGTCCGAATTAACATCTAGAACAGTGACAACAAGAATACTCATGACATTCTTAACAGTAAAGCTGGAAATAGTTACCCTTCATACGTTTCGTTACCCGTCCACGCCCTCCCAACGCAAAGACAATACTCGTCACAAATCTTGAAACACTTGTGTGATTTTCCCCTTCCCCAATGTTGATTTGGGTATTACAGTCGTCTCACTGCTTCAAAATACGCCTGGCTCAACATTGCGGAAGGAGAGGGGCAAGTGCAAGTGAGAACGAAGGTGTCAGGAGTGAATGTAAGAAATTTGGAGAAAATTCAAGACAAATGGCTCCTGTTTCAACGATTTGTGACGAGTATTGTATTTAATCGGAAGAGAGGAAATAATGACAGGTTCAGATCAAGGTGAATTTTTTGGGACCGTTGATGGAAGATACGTGTTTTTTGTCGTGTACATAAAGTAAAATTAAAAAGAAAAACAGTATGTTGAATTATTTTTCGCGTAGGACAGAATGACAGATGGAAGTAAGGCATTTAAAGTACATATGTAATATATAGAGTAATGCAGAGACGCTCCGAAGTAGTGTTTTAAAACCATTTTCGGTTGTCTGATGCAGATCATTCCATGGCATGAGTTCTTAATGCTTCTTGACTGGGAAAGTGAAAAAACACAGCGACATGATATTTTATACTAACCGGGGAGATACCCCGATATTTTGTACAAATACAGATGAACTCGGTTTTGTGCGAGAAGGAGTTGTCGGTGAGAGGAAGAATCCGAAGATGAATGTAGGGTGGCAAGTATTCAGTGTCTTCAATCAAATGTCCGAGGAACGGCTAAAATTCGTTTCTCCTTTTAGAAAATGTCTTAGTCGTCTTATTTTCCCGCAAGAGGACTAATTAAATTAACAGCATCTTATGTAAATATTGCTGAGGTTGTTGACATTATTTGCTGCAGCTTGAGTGTAACACGATTCACCATTGTGTTTGGGAAATTCTTTGCCTTTTTAGCCCTTAAGAACAAACGCTACTGCATCTATAAGTGTTTGCAAGTATAGAGAAGATCATAGAACATACAGATAAGGGAAAACTTTCTTCATGAACATATTCAATAATGCTATTTGAAGCGGTTCACCATGGTGAACCGATAGTTCATAAAGTCTATGGTACTATAATTACTTTACGGTAGGACACAGTGGTGAATCGTTGAGATTTTGCACTTAAAAGATAGATAGCTTGTGAAAACGAATGATCTCGTTTAACAATGTATTTCTCTACATAGTTAGCTCATCTTTGTACATAGAACCTTTAAGATCATAGAAAAAGAAGGAAAGGGTTCCGTTTTCATCTGACACCTCTGTGTAGTATTATTTCAGATAACGACTAATTAGCGATATTCTCTACCATTCTCTCCCAGAAAAGCATGTCGCCATAAATATCAAATCAGTTTCAAGTGATAAAATGGCTCCAAAAAAGTCTTTCTGCTTTGTAAAAATCACCAAACATCGTCTCCATTGCCAAATGTTTGAGTAATTTTTCTTCCCCTTCGGTCTTGAAATATGCACCCCTTGTCCAATTCCGATGTACTTTTGAGCACAGCCTTTTCACTCAAGTGGTTTTGGAGAAATGTACGTTGAAATCGTTCATAATGGAAAGTACGCATACCAGCTATATAATTTTTAGTCCGAATTAACATCTAGAACAGTGACAACAAGAATACTCATGACATTCTTAACAGTAAAGCTGGAAATAGTTACCCTTCATACGTTTCGTTACCCGTCCACGCCCTCCCAACGCAAAGACAATACTCGTCACAAATCTTGAAACACTTGTGTGATTTTCCCCTTCCCCAATGTTGATTTGGGTATTACAGTCGTCTCACTGCTTCAAAATACGCCTGGCTCAACATTGCGGAAGGAGAGGGGCAAGTGCAAGTGAGAACGAAGGTGTCAGGAGTGAATGTAAGAAATTTGGAGAAAATTCAAGACAAATGGCTCCTGTTTCAACGATTTGTGACGAGTATTGTATTTAATCGGAAGAGAGGAAATAATGACAGGTTCAGATCAAGGTGAATTTTTTGGGACCGTTGATGGAAGATACGTGTTTTTTGTCGTGTACATAAAGTAAAATTAAAAAGAAAAACAGTATGTTGAATTATTTTTCGCGTAGGACAGAATGACAGATGGAAGTAAGGCATTTAAAGTACATATGTAATATATAGAGTAATGCAGAGACGCTCCGAAGTAGTGTTTTAAAACCATTTTCGGTTGTCTGATGCAGATCATTCCATGGCATGAGTTCTTAATGCTTCTTGACTGGGAAAGTGAAAAAACACAGCGACATGATATTTTATACTAACCGGGGAGATACCCCGATATTTTGTACAAATACAGATGAACTCGGTTTTGTGCGAGAAGGAGTTGTCGGTGAGAGGAAGAATCCGAAGATGAATGTAGGGTGGCAAGTATTCAGTGTCTTCAATCAAATGTCCGAGGAACGGCTAAAATTCGTTTCTCCTTTTAGAAAATGTCTTAGTCGTCTTATTTTCCCGCAAGAGGACTAATTAAATTAACAGCATCTTATGTAAATATTGCTGAGGTTGTTGACATTATTTGCTGCAGCTTGAGTGTAACACGATTCACCATTGTGTTTGGGAAATTCTTTGCCTTTTTAGCCCTTAAGAACAAACGCTACTGCATCTATAAGTGTTTGCAAGTATAGAGAAGATCATAGAACATACAGATAAGGGAAAACTTTCTTCATGAACATATTCAATAATGCTATTTGAAGCGGTTCACCATGGTGAACCGATAGTTCATAAAGTCTATGGTACTATAATTACTTTACGGTAGGACACAGTGGTGAATCGTTGAGATTTTGCACTTAAAAGATAGATAGCTTGTGAAAACGAATGATCTCGTTTAACAATGTATTTCTCTACATAGTTAGCTCATCTTTGTACATAGAACCTTTAAGATCATAGAAAAAGAAGGAAAGGGTTCCGTTTTCATCTGACACCTCTGTGTAGTATTATTTCAGATAACGACTAATTAGCGATATTCTCTACCATTCTCTCCCAGAAAAGCATGTCGCCATAAATATCAAATCAGTTTCAAGTGATAAAATGGCTCCAAAAAAGTCTTTCTGCTTTGTAAAAATCACCAAACATCGTCTCCATTGCCAAATGTTTGAGTAATTTTTCTTCCCCTTCGGTCTTGAAATATGCACCCCTTGTCCAATTCCGATGTACTTTTGAGCACAGCCTTTTCACTCAAGTGGTTTTGGAGAAATGTACGTTGAAATCGTTCATAATGGAAAGTACGCATACCAGCTATATAATTTTTAGTCCGAATTAACATCTAGAACAGTGACAACAAGAATACTCATGACATTCTTAACAGTAAAGCTGGAAATAGTTACCCTTCATACGTTTCGTTACCCGTCCACGCCCTCCCAACGCAAAGACAATACTCGTCACAAATCTTGAAACACTTGTGTGATTTTCCCCTTCCCCAATGTTGATTTGGGTATTACAGTCGTCTCACTGCTTCAAAATACGCCTGGCTCAACATTGCGGAAGGAGAGGGGCAAGTGCAAGTGAGAACGAAGGTGTCAGGAGTGAATGTAAGAAATTTGGAGAAAATTCAAGACAAATGGCTCCTGTTTCAACGATTTGTGACGAGTATTGTAGGTTTAAGCGCGCACTGGTTTCAAATAATTGTCACTTGTGTTTAAGAGAGAACTGTGGGTAGGATGAAAAAAAAAAAAACAGAGGGAGGGATATTGCATTTTTGCCAGATGTTTTTACCGTGTGTAAATAAAGGTGATGATAATGATGATGATGATGATGATGATGATGAAGGGGCGGGGGGGAGGGGGGGGGAAGAAAGAAATTCCCGAAATTCTGTCTACAGCCACATCTACACAAAGCCCTAACCACAAAACGAACAAAAAAAAACGACATTAGCAAGCAACTCAGTAAACAAGCCATTAGACAGGCGAAGTTGAGGAAAATTACAACATGTTTGGTAACCCGGTTTACATAACTCCAGGCAGACATATATAGAAAAAAATTCGAAAGATTTGATATACAGGTATTCAGCTGTGTATTCGGAGAGAAATTTTCGGAATCTAACTAAAGGTGGGAGCCTTACCCGGATCAACATAATGTTGATCAGATTTCAAAAACAAAGATCAATTCTATTTCATTTTCGAACGTTGACGTCAAGCAATATATTTTCTTCATAAAACAATAGAAGCCGAGAGCTAAGCCATACGCTCATAACAGAACTCCTCAAACTAGCTTTCACCCTTCCAGTGGAAATATCCGTTTCTTTTTAGGACGGTCCCTATGAATAAAAGATTTGAAGTCTAATTACCTTAATCGGAAGAATGTTGATCACCTTTTAAAAAGAAATGATCAGTTGTTTCATTTTCGAAGCTTGGCTTCGTTCTATGATATTCCATGCTGTGCTTTATTTATCGCTATTACAAGCATAGGCTAAACGCACGACTGGACTAGCTCTGTGACTATATCATGGCCCTAGAAATGACCGATCCCTGCAACCGGTAACTACAGTTTGGTTTCTTCTTCTTCGTTTTTTTAAAATTTATTTTAAGCCTAATTTTCGATTTTGCATTTAAAACGCAATGATCAGTTGCTTCATTTTCGAACTTTGACATCATGCTATAAATTTCCTTACTGGACGCAAAGCTAAGCCACACCCCACAACTGAGGTTCCACGAACCAGGTTTCAACTGACTCCGGTGAACATATCAGAATTCCTGTGAGAACGGATTTGTTTTTTATTCCTTACCAATTATAGATTTTATAAATTATCAGAAGTAGAAGAATAATAGGGATTCAAGAAGCTACAAGACTTTTGATGTTTTATTTAATATAGTTGTACTGTATATTCATATACTTTTTGATGAGTAATGGATAAATAGATATAACGACCATTCAAGCTGATGGCATTAAAAATCAAGAAAAATCACATCTCTCATTATTCTAGTTCGTTCACCAATAACATTATGAAAAGAAGGAATAACAGAGAACACTTCCTAACAGCTTCTTTAACTTTGCAAATATAAGGTCGCGTTTGCCACTTTTCTTAGAGTTCTTTACGGAATAGAAAGTAACGAGTGAACCATTGTCATAAGCGAATGATTTTTTCACCCAAACCTGCTTTTCAAGCTTCAATAGCACAAATTTAAGGGTAAAATAATGTTGTGAAGATCAAATCTGAGCAGTAAAACGTGTCAACTTCAAAAATGGTATGGCAGGCTCAAGTCGCAGAAGTGATGTTGACTTGTCTCTGTGTGTCTTTCTAATCATGATAAATCTTTTATTTCACAGAAACTGAAATATCAAGTAAAAACGCCAAGCAAGCACAATATTGCGTGAATAGCTTCCTTCAAGGGTCTTCAAGCGTTTCGGTTTTTTCAGGTTTGTTTACAGTTTTTAATCTTTCTTGTATCAAAAAAAAAAAAGTTAAAAGTCGATCTCACAGAGGAGAATCACGTCTGAGTAGCCCTTTGTACAGGTATCCTTAGACTCTCCTTATGTACTGTCACAACTTCACCGTGATCAGAGCAAAAGTTTAAGCCAATCAAATCAGCGGGATCAGGCATCAGAAAAAGAAACATACCTCTTTACCACCAGGTTGCTGGAGGCATTTAGTTCCAATTTGTTTGCGGTTTGCGGTTTTTGATGAAAGAGCACTGCTTGGTACATTATTAACAATCAAAATCAAATTGTCTCTAATAGAATCGGAACTAACAGTTATCTCCACACTATCTTTAGAGGAATCGCGGATTTCTCATGATACATTTTGTTTTTGAGCTGTTTACAAGAGAAACAGTCCCGTGAATTATTCTGCCTCATAAGCGAAAGAGTTCGTCACTTTCGACCTAAAGTTAACCATAAAATAATGTTGTGAAAATAAAGATTTGTGCTGCAAACCTGATGACTTCATGGGCTTTCAAGATTATACTCATGAACAGTATGGCTCCACGCTATACAGCCAATGCCATACCAGGCCTTTCCCGTTTTCTATGTCGCGCAGAGCTATATAAAAATTCCAAATTAGTTAAAACTGCGTCAAACAATAACCTGATAGAGGCCGTTTTATGAAGATAAGCGAAAAAGCTATATTATTGTCATATTTAATAAAAATCCAAGACTGTTTTGAATAAAATTTGAGTGATTAAACTTTGACGGTCGGTTTGCATAGAGGAGGGACCGGACTTAGCGAGTGCTTTCTCCGGTTAATACATTAAAAATTGATATACGCAATGTAGAGTGCATGCTTGTTTACGTTTTGGAGTGCATTCTAAGATAAGCAGTGGCTGTGGTGCTGTAAATTCTTTATGGCAACATACGAAGGGAAAAACATACACCAAAAATTAAAGTATTAGCAGTAAAAATTTGAAAAAGAACAACATGCAGCCGAACAAACCCTACTTTTCGACTGGTTTGCCCCACATTTTCGCCATCGTTTTGTCACACAGAATTTTCACTACGATGAAACCATCCAACGCCATCTTGGAGCACGAAACAACCAATCAGCGATGGCGATAAGAAATCAACCCTTGTGACGTAAGTTTCCTATCCAGTCTTTCTATTATCCATGCCACTACACACCGCAAAATGCCAAAAAAAAAAGAAGTATATTCTTAAAAACGTATAGTACAATATGTAATGAGGGTAAGTATATTAGGCAATCCAGTAATTACAAATAAAGTTAACTTTTTGTTCTGAATGTACAATTGCAGGAAATGAATGAATTTCAGTAAAATGCCCGGTTTAAACAGAAGACAAAATAACTCCAATAAAAATGTACAGCTTAAGGTTACGTCTCATTCTGTTTTTTTCCCTTTCCGCTGTTCATCGACAGTGAAATATACGAAACTATCCACTCCAATTTTCGAGATGCTCCTCAATTTCCTAAGAGAAGAAATCTGGGAGAAAATCTTTTCTCCTTGAATATCTGCGAAGTAGTAACTTCGAAACAGAGGCGCTGCAAGCCACAAGCGCCTATAAAAGGCGGGAATTTTGGTGCAAAACTCACACATCTCTGGGGCTTCTTATCAGACGCAACACTTTTTTCACGTGTAAGAAATAATCGTACGCGATTCTGATTGGACGTGTCGTTTTTTGTTTGTTTTTGTTTTTGTTTTTTCATTTGCACGTGTGAAACACATCGTCCGCTACTCTGATTGGCTAGAACTCATTAGCATTGCAAATTTACGACGTAGCTTTTTAGTGAGTATACATATCTAAGTATGTACCATTGTTTACTAGATGGCCAAATGAAGTATAAAACCCATTTCTAAAATTTCTTTTAATATTTCTTAATCAATACCGTGTGGCACGAAATTTTTGCGGGTTCTAATTTTTGCGATTTTTGTGTTTTTTTCCAGCGATCCGCAAAAATAAGTTCCCGTAAATAAAAATTACCGCAAACATTTTTCCCGCAAAAATTTACTCCAGAGTAAATAGTCTCCATTTTATATTCGCTACACAAAAATACAGTACTTAGAAATCGTGTCTGTTCAATCACAACTTGTCAAAAACAACGAAATACTGGTTTATTATTTGAAAATATGTATTTATATTGCACGTACTCAATAAATTAAAAACGAAAACATTATCAATGCTGGGTACTGGGTACTTGCTGAAAATCGCAAAGTTAATTCCCAGCAAAAAAAACCAATCTGTCCTAATCGCAAAAATTTCGTGCCACACGGTATCCAGTTAGTAGCACCGTGAGATATTTTTACGAGTGACGCTGTATTTTGGTTACCCCGGAAGAGATTTGTTGAGAGTATATATTGCTAAAGGATCTTTATTATCACTCTATTAAGACAGTTATGTAAAATAGGCATCATAAAAACAATTAACAATCTATTTTTGTTACATATCTACGGAAAACGTTTTTATTCTCAATTTATTTAAGTGATCAAATCTTATCTAAAAAAAAGAACAGGTATAGCCATCAAAACAGTTGTGGCAGCCAGTTTTCGTTATCATATTTTGTTAGACTGAATGCTAATATAGTTAGGCTCAAACTCAAGCCGCCTTAAGTTACTTGCACGTTCGCTCCTCTCCGCCAAGAAAGCAACCACTGTGAACACAAACCGCAAAAAAAAAAAATTCGTAAGGTAACACTTTGCTTCTCGATTAATTAGTCAGAATTAATTTTCGCGCGGTCTTTGACTCTCATTCCTCGTTTTTCGCTCCGAAACCGCACGGAAACACTTGCGACGCAGGCTTCTTACAGAAGCCACTGACGGGCTCCTGCCAATCTCGGATCCTTTTTTTCTTCATTGTGGTCCTTTGTCTTTGAGAAACGTTTAAAATATCAGCTGTTTTATGTCGCCAAAAAGTAGTATTCGTGGAATAACTCTTCACTGGGTAATCAGCACATCCACTATCTAACATGCATTGATCTGAAAGAAGTCTTTGATTGATCTGTTTCTAAGAACCACCCAATGCAAGGAAGCTTGAGCTTCGTACACTATTGAAAGATCACGATGCAAACATTGTGCATTAAACCTAGCCAATAATATGGATTTACAACTTTCTTTCTACTTTTTTTTTTTAAATAGTGACATCCCGCATTTATTGCTGTTCTAATAAACTTTTTAAATAAAGTACTCTATGTGAAAAACAAAAACTACATTTGAAGATAAAAAATTTGAGAAATATCCAGTATTTCAAAATGCTCGAAATGCAGTCTCAGGTAAACTAATCCCCCTCCTTTTTTGCGCCTCTGACATCATTTGGTCTGTCTACTCGTTGGATGTCACCTCCCCGTAAAAAAACTTGTCTACGGGCCTGCACCACCCCCACTGCTCTCCCCCAACCCACCCCCCCAAATTTTATATATCTTTCAACTTTTCACATCTTTATTGTTTTTTAATTTGTTTCACGACTTTGTTTTTTTAGAAAATTTTGGAGCTAAACTATTCTAAAAATTGTTTGTGAGTTCGGGCTATTAATCCACGATGACACTCAAAACTACACAATCTCCCGCATGTCTCATCAAGCAGCGGTACAAGTTTGATTCTCAATCCTATTTTGCTGCTTATTCTTAAAATTCCTGTCAAGGATATTATTAACCATTATCGCTTTTCACCCAAGCATTACCCTCATCAACATAATGTTGATCAGTTTTCAAAAATAAAAGATCAGTTCTATTCCATTTTCGAACGGTGACGTCAGGCAGCATATTTTCTTCATAAAATGATAGAAGTCGATAGCTAAGCAATACGCTCATAACAGACCTTCCAAGAACTAGTTTTTACCATTACAGTGCCGGGAAATATCCGTAGGTACAAGCTTTCTTTCTAGGATGGTCCCAATGAATAATAGATTTGACACCTTGCCATAATCGGCAGAATGTTGATCAGCTTTTAAAAAGAAATGATCAGTTGTTTCATTTTCAAACCTTGTCTTCATTCTATGATATGCCATACTGTGCTTTATTTATCTCTATTACAAGCATAGGCTAAACCCACATTACTGTGTTTCTACAACTGAACTAGCTCTCACCATGTCATTGCGCTAGAAATGTCCGATCCCTGTAACCGGTAACTACAGTTTGGCTTCTTCTTCTTCGTTTTTTTTTTATTTAATTTATTTTAAGCCTAATTGTCGATTATACATTTAAAAAGCAATGACCAATTGCTTCATTTCGGAAATTTGACATCATACTATGAATTTCCTTACTTGAAGGAAAGCTAAGCCACACCCCACAACTGAGGCTCCACCAACCAGGTTTCAACGGACTCCGGTGGACATATCAGAATTCCAGTGAGTACAAATTCGTTTTTTTATTCCTTATAAATTATAGATTTTAGAAATTCTCAGAAGTGGAAGAATAATAGGGATTCAAGAAGCTACAAGACTTTTGATGTTCTATTTAATATAGTTACACTGTATATTCATATGCTTTTTGATAAGTAATAAATAGATAAAACGACCATTCAAGCTGATGCTATTAAGAATCAAGAAAAATCATATCACTCATTATTCTAGTTCGTTCACCCATATCATTATGAAAAGAAGGAATAACAGAGAACACTTCCTAACAGCTTCGCTAACTTTGCAGATATAAGGTCGCGTTTGGCACTTTTCATAGAGTTCTTTACGGAATAGAAAGTAACGAGTGAACATCATTGTCATAAGCGAATGACATTTTCACCCAAACCTGCTTTTCAAGCTTCAATGAAATGCACAGATTTAAGGGTAAAATAATGTTGTGAAGATCAGATCTGAGAAGTAAAAAGTGTCAACTTCAAAATGTGGTATGGCAGGCTCACGTCGCAGAAGTGATGTTGACTTGTCTCTGTGTGTCTTTCTAATCATGATAAATCTTTTATTTCACAGAAACTGAAATATCAAGTAAAAACGCCAAGCAAGCACAATATTGCGTGAATAGCCTCCTTCAAGGGTCTTCAAGCGTTTAGGTTTTTTCAGGTTTGTTTACAGTTTTTAATCTTTCTTGTAAACTAGGTCTCACAGAGGAGAATCAGGCCTGAGTAGAGTTGTACAGGTATCTTTAGACTCTCCTCATGTGCTGTCACAACTTCATCGTGACCAGAGCAAAAGTTTGAACCAATCAAATCAGTGAGATCAGGCATGAGAAAAAGAAACATACCTCTTTACCACCAGATTGCTGAAGGCATTTAGTTCCAATTTGTTTGCGGTTTGCGGCTTTTGATAAAAGAGCACTGCTTGGTACATTCTTAACAATCAAAATCAAATTGTCCCTAATGGAATCCTAACAGTTATCTCCACACTATCTTTAGAAGAATCGCGGATTTCTCATGATACATTTTGTTTTTTAACCTCTTTACAAGAGAAACAGTCCCGTGAATTATTCTGCCTCATAAGCGAAAGAGTTCGTCACTTTCGACCTAAAGTTAACGATAAAATAATGTTGTGAAACTAAAGATGTGAGCTGCAAACCTGATAACTTCATGGGCTTTCAAGATTAAACTCATGAACGGTATGGCTCCACGCTATATAGCCAATGCCATACCAGGCCTTTCCCGTTTTCTATGGCGCGCAGAACTATATAAAAATTTCAGATTAGTTAAAACTGCATCAAACACTAACCTGATAGAGGCCGTTTTATGAAGATAAGCGAAAAAGCTATTATTGGCATATTTGATAAAAATCCAAGACTGTTTTGAATAAAATTTGCGTGATTAAACTTTGACGGTCGGTTTGCATAGAGGAGGGACCGGAATTAGCGAGTGCTTTCTCCGGTTAATGCATTAAAAATTGATATACGCAATGTAGAGTGCATGCTTGTTTACGTTTTGCAGTGCATTCTAAGATAAGCAGTGGCTGTGGTGCTGTGAATTCTTTATGGCAACAAACGAAGGGAAAAACATACACCAAAAATTAAAGTAGCAGTAAAAAATTCGAAAAAGAACAATATGCAGGCAAACAAACCCTACTTTTCGACTGGTTTGCCCCACATTTTCGCCATCGTTTCGTCACACAGAATTTCCACTATGATGAAACCATCCAACGCCATCTTGGAGCACGAAACAACCAATCGGCGATGGCGATAAGAAATCAGCCCTTGTGACGTAAGTTTCCTATCCAGTCTTTCTATTATCCATGCCACTACACACCGCAAAATGACAAAAAAAAAAGAAGTGTATTCTTAAAAACGTAAAGTACAAAATATAATGAGGGTAAGTATATTAGGCAATCCAGGAATTACAAATAAAGTTAACTTTTTGTTCAGAATGTGCAATTGGAAATGAATGAATTTGAGTAAATTGCCCGGTTTAAACAGAAGACAAAATAACGCCAATAAAAATGTACAGCTTAAGCTTACGTCTCATTCTGTTTTTTTCCCTTTCCGCTGTTCATCGACAGTGAAATATACGAAACTATCCACTCCAATTTTCGAGATGCTCCTCAATTTCCTAAGAGAAGAAATCTGGGAGAAAATCTTTTCTCCTTGAATATCTGCGAAGTAACTTCGAAACAGAGGCGCTGCAAGCCACAAGCGCCTATAAAAGGCGGGAATTTTGGTGCGAAACTCACACATCTCTGTGGCTTCTTATCAAACGCATCATTTCTCTCACGTGTAAAAAATAATCGTACGCGATTCTGATTGGACGTATCGTTTTTTGTCTGTTTTTGTTTTTGTTTTCTTTTTTATTTTCACGTGCGAAAAACATCGTCCGCTACTCTGATTGGCTAGAACTCATTTGCATTGCAAATTTACGACGTAGCTTTTTAGTGAGTATGTATGTAATACCATTGTTTACTAGATGGCCAAATGAAGTATAAAACCCATTTTTTAAATTTCTTTTAATATTTCTTAATCAATACCGTGTGGCACGAAATTTTTGCGGGTTCTAATTTTTGCGATTTTTGTGTTTTTTCCAGCGATCCGCAAAAATAAGTTCCCGTAAATAAAAATTACCGCAAACATTTTTCCCGCAAAAATTTACTCCAGAGTAAATATTCTCCATTTTATATTCGCTACACAAAAATACAGTACTTAGAAATCGTGTCTGTTCAATCAACAACGAAATACTAGTTTATTATTTGAAAATATGTATTTATATTGTACGTACTCAATAAATTAAAAACGAAAATATTATCAATGCTGGGTACTGGGTACTTTCTGAAAATCGCAAAAGCTAATTCCCAGCAAAAAAAACTAATCTGTCAAAATCGCAAAAAGTAGTTCCCGCAAAACACAAAAAATCGCCAATGCGCAAAAATAAACTGCCGCAAAAATTTCGTGCCACACGGTATCCAGTTAGTAGCATCGTGAGATATTTTTACGAGTGACGCTGTATTTTGGTTACCCCGGAAGAGATTTGTTGAGAGTATATATTGCTAAAGGATCTTTATTATCACTCTATTAAGACAGTTATGTAAAATAGGCATCATAAAAACAATTAACAATCTATTTTTGTTACATATCTGCGGAAAACGTTTTTATTCTCAGTCCGTGATTTTTCATTTAAGTGATCAAATCTTATCTATATAAAAAAAAAAAAAACAGGTATAGCCATCAAAACAGTTGTGGCAGCAAGTTTTCGTTATCATATTTTGTTAGACTGAATGCCAACATAGTTAGGCTCAAACTCAAGCCGCCTTAAGTTACTTGCACGTTCGCTCCTCTCCGCCAAGAAAGCAACCACTGTGAACACAAACCGCAAAAAAAAAAAAAAATTTGTAAGGTAACACTGTGCTTCTCGATTAATTAGTCAGAATTAGTTTTCTCGCGGTCTTTGACTCTCATCCCTCCTTCTTCTCTCCGAAACCGCACGGAAACACTTGCCACGCCACTGACGGGCTCCTGCCAATCTAGGATCCTTTTTTCCTTCATTGTGGCCCTTTGTCTTTGAGAAACGTTTAAAATATCAGCTGTTTTATGTCGCCAAAAAGTAGTATTCGCGGAACAAGAGAGGCACTCTTCACTGGCTAATCAGGACATCCACTATCTAACATGCATTGATCTGAAAGAAGTCTTTGATTGATCTGTTTCTAAGAACCACCCAAGGAAGCTTGAGCTTGGTACACTATTGAAAGATCACGATGCAAACATTACGCATTAAACCTAGCGAATAATACGGATATACAACTTTCTTTCTACTTTTTTTTTTTTAAATAGTGACATCCCGCATTTATTGCTGTTCTAATAAACTTTTTAAATAAAGTACTCTATTTGAAAAACAAAAACTACATTTGAATATTAAAAGTTTGAGAAATATCCAGCATTTCGAAATGCTCGAAATCCATTCTCAGGTATCCTAATCCCCCCTCACACAGACCCCCCCCCCCCCCCCCCCCTTCCCCAGAGACTTGCGCCTCTGACATCATTTGGTCCGTCTACTCGTTGGATGTCACCTTCCCGTAAAAAATCTTGTCTACGGGCCTGCACCACCCCCACTGCTCTCCCCCACCCCACCCCACCAAAAATTATATATCTTTCAACTTTTCACATCTTTATTGTTTTTTAATTTGTTTCACGAGTTTGTTTTTTTAGAAAATTTTGGAGCTAAACTATTCTAACATTTAACCGGTAACTACAGTTTGGTTTCTTCTTCTTCTTTTTTTTCTTTTTTAATTTATTTTAAGCCTAATTGTCGATTATGCATTTAAAACGCAATGATCAACTGTTTCATTTTCGACCTTTGACGTCATACTATAAATTTCCTTACTTGGCGAAAAGCTAAGCCACACCCCACAACTGAGGCTCCCCGAACCAGGTTTCAACTGACTGCGGTGAACATATCAGAATCCCTGTGAGTACAGATTTGTTTTTTATTCCTTACAAATTATAGATTTTATAAATTATCAGAAGTGGAAGAATAATAGGGATTCAAGAAGCTACAAGACTTTTGATGTGCTATTTAATATAGTTGTACTGTATATTCATATACTTTTTGATGAGTAATGGATAAATAGATATAACGACCATTCAAGCAGATGACATTCAAACTCAAGAAAAATCATATCACTCATTATTCTAGTTCGTTCACCCACAACACTATGAAAAGAAGGAATAACAGAGAACACTTCCTAACAGCTTCGCTAACTCTGCAATTAAAATCGCGTGTGCCACGTATCATAGACTTCTTTACGGAATAGAAAGTAATGAGTGAATCATTGTCACATGCGAATTATTTCTTCATGCGTGGCCAAACCTGCTTTCCAAGCTTCAATTAAATCCACAGATTTAAGGGTAAAATCATGTTGTGAAGATCAGATGTGTGCAGTAAAACGTGTCAACTTCAAAAATGGTATGGCAGGCTCACGTCCGAGAAGCGCTGTTGACTTGTCTCTGTGTGTCTTTCTACAGGGTGTCCCAAAAGTTCGTTCCTCTAATTTCATGCACTATAACTTTTGATCAAAACTTTATTTTTACATGAAATTTCTAGAACATGTTTATATCTCTACCGAGTACATGCATTCAGAATTTCAGTAAC
The DNA here is from genome assembly GCA_964035525.1 of Porites cylindrica. Taxonomy (NCBI): domain Eukaryota; kingdom Metazoa; phylum Cnidaria; class Anthozoa; order Scleractinia; family Poritidae; genus Porites; species Porites cylindrica. Next base: position 55,023,225 of record OZ037776.1, read on the forward strand.
TGGCTTGGGCTTTTTGATTTTTTTATCACATTCTGTAGCCGTTGCGGCATGAAGTGGGATACAGCGTGTAGACCCACAGATGATCCATTTTGAGCTTTTTAATCACCTAGTGCGCAGGAGCCGGTCCACCCCCAAAACATTATTTGTTTATTTTAGGCAGCTAAAAAAATATATATTGGGCCCATCCAAAAAAGATAATAATCCCGGCCTCCTTCCACAACAAGGCTTTTGAATACTTCTTTACAAATTTGAGACCAGCTGGGCGTTATACTTAGCAGACTAAGCAGAGGTTTTTTTGCCATCTCATGGGCCTCTAATTTTAAACATTTTAAACAGCTTTTCATGACCCTTCCTGGACTTGGCGCTCTAACTATGTGAGAGCTTCCTCGTTGAGTCTCCTACTTTGTATCTAGCCTTCTTTAAATCTATTTTAGCTGCTTTCTTCAGGACTGTTGGTCTTCTCCTTCGTTTCTTGCCTTCAAAACCTTCATTTCTCCATGGTCATTTTACCACCCAGCATTCAGATTTTTCCACTTTTTTAGCAGTTTCTACAAAAGATAAGCCAGTAAATCGAAGTATACATGCTTATGCTCTCACCTCGCTGAACTTTTTTGCGTCAAGGGGATTTATATTTCGTGATATTCACAAAATAAAAGGAAGGAGTTCGAGCAATTCGGGTTATAAAATACAAAAAAATATGAGGCTGGAAAATATACTCGCGCACGGGCACCTTTGGCGCGGGAGAACATAAATCGAATATTCGAGTCAAAAGATGGCACAACAAGTATGAAAATAGTAAATTACATTGAAAGACACAACATCTGTTTCAATGATTTGCTTAACAAGTTCAATCGTACTGAAATATGGACTTATAAAGTAGAGTAACGAACTTTTGGGACACCCTTTAATCATGATAAATCTGTCATTTCATAGAAACTGAAATATCGAGTAAAAACGCCAAACAAGCACAATATTGCGTGAATAGCCTCCTTCAAGGGTCTTCAAGCGTTTAGGTTTTTTCAGGTTTGTTTATAGTTTTTAATCTTTCTTGTATAAAAAAAAAAAACAGTTAAAACTCGATCTCACAGAGGAGAATCAGGCCTGAGTAGAGTTGTACAGGTTTAATCCTTAGACTCTCATTATGTGCTGTCACAACTTCACCGTGACCAGAGCAAAAGTTTAAGCCAATCAAATCAGTGGGATCATGCATGAGAAAAAGAAACATACCTCTTTACCACCAGGTTGTTAAAGGCATTTTGTTCCAATTTGTTTGCGGTTTGCTGCTTTTGATAAAAGAGCACTGCTTGGTACTTTATTAATAATCAAAATCAAATTGTCTCTTACAGAATCGGACCTAACAGTATCTCCATACTATCTTTAGAAGAATAGCGGATTTCTCGTGATGATACATTTTGTTTTTGAGCTCTTTACAAGAGAAACAGTCCCGTGATTTATTCTGGCTCATAAGCGAAGGAGTTCGTCACTTTCGACCTAAAGTGGCTTTGCAAAGAAAGCCTTAAGGTTCACGTTAACGATAAAATAATGTTGTGAAAACAAAGATGTGTGCTGCAAACCTGATGACTTCATGGGCTTTCAAGATTATACTCATGAACGGTATGGCTCCACGCTATACAGCCAATGCCATACCAGGCCTTTCCCGTTTTCTATGTCGCGCAGAGCTATATAAAAATTTCAAATTAGTTAAAACTGCATCAAATAATAACCTGATAGAGGCCGTTTTATGAAGATAAGCGAAGAAGCTATTATTGGCATATTTAATAAAAATCCAAGACAAGACTGGTTTGAATAAAATTTGCGTGATTAAACTTTGATGGTCAGTTTGTATAGAGAAGGGACCGGACGTAGCGAGTGCTTTCTCCGGTTAATGCATCAAAACTTGATATACGCAATGTAGAGGACATGCTTGTTTAAGTTTTGCAGTGCATTCTAAGATAAGCAGTGGCTGTGGTGCTGTAAATTCTTTATCTCTTAAGTCATCATAGGGAGAGTTTAAATTTAAATTTATTGGGTTCTTTCATTTCAAGTGCGAAAACCCTAACTGCGATTGCTATTTAAAGTTTTACGAAAACGAGGAATTCTTTCCGACACTGTTCTCGAAACTAAAATTTTACTAGTTCTTTCTAACGAGCACTTGCCAAATCTGGAGAGTAATCTCAAAAATGAAACCTAACTTCCGAAAATCGTTTATGGGGAGGTTAATAGAAATACTTTCAAAAGTACATAATGAGTAGAAGCAAACATCTAGTAATTTTTACTCTTCTTCTAGCTATCATGCCGCGGAATGCTTTTTAATCTGATCACAGAAACTGAAAAATCGAGTAAAAAACATCAAGTAAGCACGATATTTGTCATTCGCCTGTTTTGTATAAAGACCTTGTCTTCAGGCGTTTTCTTAAAGCTTTATTCATTATTTTAGGCGTCTTTATCCTAAAAAATTATGAATTCAACCTGAAAGAGCAACTTGAAAGAGCCAAACCATTTCGATGAGGTGTTACAATCCTTCTTCGCCTTGCATGCGTGCCATTTACTTTAGGGCACTGCGCATGAGTGCGGCCATACCGTTCTGTGGTCGCCGAGAGTTTCGGGTATGTGGTAAACTGTCAAGGTACTTGAATTATTCAGCAGTTACTTTTCTCAATAGACTCCTTGAATAAGGATAGCAGTTGAGGAAAATGGATATGACGTCACTGTCTATCTAAAAACTATCCCTCTCCTTGTGATTACAGTCATGTGTGACATTTCACTGTCTTAAGAAAAAAATCTTGATTCGCGGATAGGATATTTCCTTTGTCCAACGCTCATGTCATTCTGATTATCACATCGGCTACATCTATTTACCGAGCCTGACATTCGTGTCGTTTTTTATGACATCGTGAATTTCGCATTTTTTACTAAGGGTTTAATATCGAGGTTACGTCTAATTGACACTCATACATTTAAATAGAAAGACTGGTTTTATTAAGGAAAAGAAGAAATTACCCCTTTTCTCTATCCTTACTGAGTCGATCTTCCATCTTATGTCCATCGCGTTGCATTCGTGAAAGAATGGACGGAACTTGGAAGAAATAGAGATCACGTGGGAGGACCTGCTGATTCTTACTTTGTACAATTAATGTGAACGAGTTGCAGTTAATTAGTTACTCTTCCCCCGCTAGTTCTTTCAGCAGTGATGACAAGGTGCAGTTTATGCGTTCTTCAAGCATCCCTTGCCGGACAATACACCAAAGCGCTCTAACGTTTATATTTCATGGAAGTGTGCTAATATTTTAATATACATCGATATACTTACCTAACATTATTTACTTTAAAAACAAAAATTCTGCTCTGGCAGGGATTGTACGGACTCCCTGTAGCCAGGAGTTCCTGCTGTGGCTCAACCACGGCCGAGCAAGATACTTAAAGTGCCCAACACAAAATTATCATATCCTTCACTTAGTTTTTCGCTAAACCGTTTGTGAAATAAAATTAGCCATCAAGGGTTGCCTCTCTTTTAAAATAGCCCCAGTCTACAATAAGCCTCACTGCCCACCCCTCTTCAATAGGCTGCCTCTCAAAAGTGGCGTCCAACGGGTTAAGCCACTTAAAAATAGTGCATGACGTCATCTTACCCATGCGATAAAGACAAAAGCCTATGACGTCATCGACGTGAGATTCCTCCTCAAAAAGGGACCAAATTTAATCTCTACTGTACTACTAATAATGTCGCCCAAAAAGAGACGTTCGCGTATATTTTTTCGACTGTATGTGGTAGTGTAGTTGACCATTATCACATAGGAGTAGAGATTCATCAGATAACGCAAACTCATAAAAAGGTAAATAAAATTCACCTAAAGAAAGACGCATGCATATACATAAAAGAGACACATCAACCACTCTGGCTTCGTTTTTACTCGGATAGTGATTCATTAATCTGATCGAAAAAGGAGATTTTCGATTTACCTTACCAAAAACATTGGCATAAGCTCGACCATATCCTAACAAGGCGAACTATCCTACCACTGATACATCAAGGATAAGCTTACACACAGCACTCGCAGCGCTGACTGTGACACTGACCATTCTCTGAAGTACCGTAATGTGAAACTTCAGGTAAGGGACGAATAAGTATTTTTTGAAGGGAGTGATGAAATTTTGAAGGCACAAACAATTTATTTCTGTGTCTTTGTCTGTGCAAACTATTTATTTCTGACTGAATCATTCTGCAAACAGTTATTTTTTGGCTACTCAGTGACCTCCGTTGACAATTTATGACTGCAGCTCTTTTTTTAATACGAGTGTTGTTGGAAGTTAGAACTAACAAATCAATACATTTTCACCCCTGATAAACGGTCTCAAAACATGAACCGCTACAGCACTCCAATCGGAGGATTCATGACCAAAAAATTATTGACTTATCGCTTGCTCTTCCTTTGGACAGTGTTTTGGATAACTCAGAGGTATACTGATCAAAAAGATTTTTGTAACAACAAAGAGTGCTGGATGTTGTATGGTGAGCTTATTTAGTGATCAAGTTTAAAAATTATAATAGTACGGCATAAGTTGCTGACCATTACGTAGGAGCAACTTTTCTTCTCAGTTAGTTTTAAGATGGACCCAGGGACTGCGGAGCTTATTTTTTATTGATATTTATTTGTAAGTCTAGCTCACGCGTAGCTCGAGTTCAACGAATGGCGAAATTGGTGTTTATCTAGGGGAGCCGGAGGCATGCTCCCCCGGAAAAATTTAAACTAAAAAATTAGAGATTCCGAAATAACCGGCATTGCGTTTATTTCTATTAATCCTGAGAAAATTTTGTCCAATTTTTATCGCCATTCTTTTAGTTTTCTGCACAAAAAAGTATAAACAAAGAAAGTTGTAAATAAACAGCAAGGGCCTAGGTATTAAACAAAGGTCCCAAATCCTGATGGATCTAATCAGCAAAAATTTTGTAAGCAAACAGTGAAAAAAGCAGGTCTGACTGTACAACTATGAGAATATATTTTTTTTCACAGAAAATATGTTATGTGCTTTTAACACAAAGATACCTCTCTACAAAAGCCACTTTTTTGGGTGGACAGTCCATACACCGATTCTTGTTTAACCCTCCCTACAACTTTCACTTTTTGTCTGTCCCCAAAGTGACCGTTATAGAGAGGTTCAACTGTACTGTTGTAAATGCTAAAAATAAGCCGTCGAAATTATTGGTTGGGCTATAGCCCACCCGGCCCATGACACGGCTGTATTTTTTGGTGACCAATCCATGTATGTTTTTGCAATTTGGAGAAAGATAAATGGTCCAGAAAATGCTTGTCATTCCTTTACTTGGTGATCAGATCAGGTGTCAATTCATGAGAATGTAAAACACAGAAACTGAGACTTATCCGGAACAAGCCAGAAGAGTAAATTAGCCGCTAAACAGAAATTTTAAAAAGATGTTTGAGAACTCAATATATTATACCCATGAATCAGCTAACACTCAAAATGTCAGCACAGGTGACAAATCCGTTTAGTTAGCCTGCGCGGAATCGAGCTGCAGAAACAATGCCCTCCCACGGTCCCCACGAGAAAATCTTCTACTTTTTACAGTTCTCTCCCTACGTGTGAAAGGTGGCTGAAGGTCTCTCATTACAAGAAAGGAATATACTCTTTGTAGATCGCTACGTAAAACAGAAACATATTCACTTGGATACCAATAGTTAGAAGGGCTTTAAATGCAATATCCGTCAGAAATAAAACTGAAACTTAACTTGCCTTGCCAGAAACACAGGTATTAAAAAACCCAAACATTGACCCCAGAACGGTCATAATTTTTGGAATTTCCGGTTAAATCTAATCAGTCACTTGACACTGTCATGCCATATTATGGGAAGGAGGTGCGTTGTGGAAAGTCCTGGTTAAAAATAACGCCAATCGTTTCTTGTTTCAAAATGCAAACTTGCTAGGTATTTTCATTCATAACGGTAGAAGTTACTAAACAGTCCCGGCTTCAGAAAAGCGAAGCCGGCAGACCAATGAACCCCCATTGTGGTGGTCTTGTTGTGTATGGGATGAAACTGTTTAGAATGAGTTCTTTCTTCCAGTCATAGTTGTTTCTAACTAAAAATTTTATTACAGAAACTATTTGGTTTTGAAAAAGTAATGAAACCTAAAGACTGGATTTTTGTAAATACAAGACTCCAGATACACGTACTATAGACTTGAATATGAAAAGACACCTCACCAAATCAGTTTATATTTTAGCCTGCAGTGCAGGCGTTTTCTTCGGGTGCGCGAATGTTTTTGCTCGCGAAAGCGCCATGTTGAAACTCCCGAAGAGAGGAGGAAATGGGGGGAGTCCAAGGGAGCGGGAAGGGGGCGGAAAGAGAGAGAAGAGAAAATCACATTTGTTCAGTCAAAACAGAGAACCCTCCAGAGCATAATCTACTCGCCAGTAAAAAAAACGTATTGGAACAAGCAGCATTTTTGCATGAGGTAAAAGTGGTGTAGGTTTTAGCACTATAAGCAAATCGTATCCTGATGGCAGTGTTGAAATCGCTTTGACTTTCTTATTGCGTAATACACGTGACATTCCCAGTCGCTCCAATTCAAAAAGACTTGCTTCAACAGGGGAGTTAAAATTCGAATTTACGACCGCAATTTCTGAATTCAGAATGATTCTTTCCCGCATTTGCGCGCAAACGAAAACGGAATAATTAATATAGGCTTACAGTTATTTGGCAGGCATCAATCTACTTCCCCTATGCCGCACCAATCAGAGCTCCGTTTGCCAGCGTACGGGGTTTCCCAAAAGAACAATGATATCGGGCAGGCGTATTTCGTTTCTCCTCTCCCCCTCCTCCCTTTCCTTTTTTCGCTCTCGCACCTACCCTAAGCGGTTACTATTTCTACTCTCCCCAATCTTCCTCCGTCCTAAAATCAAATATGGCGGCTACAACATTACGAACTTGAACAAGCTTTCGCCCACTCAAAATACGCCTGCACTGCAGGCTATTTATATTTAAAATAAAAAGCTTACATTTTCATAAGATAAAATGTTTCCTATCTATTTCTAAACGGCCAAGGGCTAATTATCATAGCCTGTGAACAAGTTCTGTTTTTGGGGAAAGAGTGAAAAAATCGAGGCTTTACACGTTGTTGAGCTTGGAAGAGCCAAAGCTCTAGCAGACCTAGTGTCAGATCGATATTTTGTGGAGAAAGAGGTATCCCTCAACCCGGAATCGTTTGCTGGCATCTTGAAGGTCATCAGAGATAGTGGTAACAGAACGTGCCTATACATTTCATACTGTGGTGAAGATATATTTCTTTGGACTACAAAACAAAGCAAGCCGATAGCTTTCCGAAAAACGAAACTTTCTGAAAGCAATGTTAGCAAGCCCGGAGAAATGTCTGTGGATGACCTTTTCAAAAAGGAAAGCTTATTAACAAAATTTCACATTTTATGTAGCCTGTCAATAGGCTCTCTGTTTGGGGAAAGGGTGAAAAAATCGCAAAGTGACGGAAGGGAAGGGGTGAGAGACCGCAGACAAACACCTGAGGCCGTCGTTCCACGGCACTCGCTGAGCATCAGATCCTTATGCAAGCTCCTTTTGGCGAGAACACTGACTGTTGACAGGTTTGATTTACATCGCTTTTTTAGTCGGCACGTAGCACGCGATTTAATTTAAATAATCGGTTGTAAACGGGTCTTCTGATCTTTAACATGGCGTCTTCTGGCGCTTGACTGATGAGCTTTTTGACCGGCAATAGATGTTCTTGTATCAGAGGGCAAATCACGCTGACCAGAAACAATAGCCGCAAAAAATCAATATGCGTGTCACGAACTCTCAGTATGAAATAAGCAGCAAACATCGCATTTTCTCAATTACCTCTAAACCCTCCAGAGCATAATCCACCCGCCAGAGAAAAAAACGCATTGCAAAAGCAGTATTTTGGCACGAGACAAAAGTTGTTTGTTGCCTACCGACCCCCTTTTTACACGCGAGAGTGATTACATTCCGCTGTATCCACGTGACAATAACGATCTTGCTGAAAGATGATCGGCAATTACAAGACAAGGAGCTAAGGCGGAATAGCGGCCTCAAATGTTTGTCTACAGGCTCTCACCCTTTCCCTTCCCTCTCCTCGCAATTTTTTTCACCCTTTCCCCAAACAGAGACGCTGTTCACAGGCTTAATTATTATAACATTTCGACATGACTTTCATATTTTTTCTCAAGCTATAACATTAATAACTCTACTTCCATATAGCTATTCGCTAATTTTTCTGGTCTTGTTTTTTCCCTTATATGTTTTAGACAAGACCCTCATGGACAAAGCTCTACAATCGATTTACCCCAGCATGATTGCAGCTGCAGATTTTCTTTCGAACACTAAACGAGTTGTCCAAGCTATCGTGCTGTGGAAAGAGTGCTTAACATTCCTAAATAACAAACACTTAGAGAAAGAACATGACCTTGCCAGAAAAGTGAGTATGATGCTGTACACTAGGCTGTGTCATGGGTATGCAGCTATTTACAAACTTTCTCCGGCTATAGAATCTGGCAAAAAACTTTTAGTCCTACTTCGTAAATGTAAGAGAAAAAAGGAAGAGGGTGACACAGCCTTGATGCTAGCAAGACTGTACAACCAAAACAGAGAATACAAGAAAGCACAAGAATATCTTCAGAAAGCACTTACCATCAAGACAGAAGTTGGCGACAAAGACGGAGAAGCGTCATGCTACGGAACGCTAGGAAACGTGTTTCGTTCTGTCGGAGAATATGCCAAGGCTGAAGAATATCATCAGAAAGCACTTACCATCAAGACAGAAATTGGCGACAAACAGGGACAAGCTTCATGCTACATAAACCTAGGAAACGTGTTTCATTCTGTCGGAGAATATGCCAAGGCTGAAGAATATCTTCAGAAAGCACTTCCCATCAAGACAGAAATTGGCGACAAACACGGAGAAGCGTCATGCTACGGAAGCCTAGGAAACGTGTTTCATTCTGTCGGAGAATATGCCAAGGCTGAAGAATATCTTCAGGAAGCACTTACCATCATGACAGAAATTGGCGACAAACAAGGACAAGCGTCATGCTACAGAAACCTAGGAAACGTGTTTTATTCTGTCGGAGAATATGCCAATGCTGAAGAATATCTTCAGAAAGCACTTACCATCATGACAGAAATTGGCGACAAACAGGGACAAGCTTCATGCTACATAAACCTGGGAAACGTGTTTTATTCTGTCGGAGAATATGCCAATGCTGAAGAATATCTTCAGAAAGCACTTCCCATCAAGACAGAAATTGGCGACAAATACGGACAAGCAACATGCTACATAAACCTAGGAAGCGTGTTTTGTTCTGTCGGAGAATATGCCAAGGCTGAAGAATATCTTCAGGAAGCACTTACCATCATGACAGAAATTGGCGACAAACAAGGACAAGCGTCATGCTACAGAAACCTAGGAAACGTGTTTCTTTCTGTCGGAGAATATGCCAAGGCTGAAGAATATCTTCAGAAAGCACTTCCCATCAAGACAGAAATTGGCGACAAAGACGAACAAGCAACATGCTACATAAACCTAGGAAGCGTGTTTTGTTCTGTCGGAGAATATGCCAAGGCTGAAGAATATCTTCAGGAAGCACTTACCATCATGACAGAAATTGGCGACAAACAAGGACAAGCGTCATGCTACGGAACCCTAGGAAAGTTGTTTAATTCTGTCGGAGAATATGCCAATGCTGAAGAATATGTTCAGAAAGCACTTACCATCATGACAGAAATTGGCGACAAACGCGGACAAGCGTCATGCTACACAAACCTAGGAAGCGTGTTTCTTTCTGTCGGAGAATATGCCAAGGCTAAAGAAGATCTTCAGAAAGCACTTACCATCAGCACAGAAATTGGCAACAAAGACGGAGAAGGGTCATGCTACACAAACCTAGGAAACGTGTTTCATTCTGTCGGAGAATATGCCAATGCTGAAGAAGATCTTCAGAAAGCACTTACCATCAAGACAAAAACTGGCGACAAACACGGACAAGCAACATGCTACATAAACCTAGGAAACGTGTTTCATTCTGTCGGAGAACATGCCAAGGCTGAAGAATATCTTCAGAAAGCACTTACCATCACGACAGAAATTGGCGACAAACGCGGACAAGCGTCATGCTACATAGACCAAGGAAACGTGTTTTATTCTGTCGGAGAACATGCCAAGGCTGAAGAATATCTTCAGAAAGCACTTACCATCACGACAGAAATTGGCGACAAACACAGCCAAGCGTTATGCTACGGAACCCTAGGAAACGTGTTTAATTCTGTCGGAGAATATGCCAATGCTGAAGAATATGTTCAGAAAGCACTTACCATCATGACAGAAATTGGCGACAAACCGGGAGAAGCGATAAGCTACGGAGCCCTAGGAAAAGTGTTTCAGTCTGTTGGAGAACATACCAAGGCTGAAGAATGTTTTAAAAAATCTCTTCAAATTAGCAAGAACACTGGAAACATCGAAGTGCAGTTTTTAAGTCACCTAAACCTACATTATTGTTTTTTAGCATTAACAGGAAACGCATCTGAAGCTTTATCGAATCTCCGTGCCAGCATTGAGAAGTGCGAGAGAATTCTTAACTTTCTACCAAACAAAGATCGATACAAGATATTATTTTTTGATGAGCACGCGTCTCCCTATCGACTGTTTAGTTCACTGTGTTGTGCTTCTGGGAAACACTATGAGGCTTTACACGTTGTTGAGCTTGGAAGAGCCAAAGCTCTAGTAGACCTAGTATCAGATCGGTATTTTGTGGAGAAAGAAGTATCCCTCAACCCAGAATCGTTTGCTGGCATCTTGAAAGTCATCAGAGACAGTGGTAACAGAACGTGCCTATACATTTCCTACCATGGTGAAGACATATTTCTTTGGATTGTGAAAAAGTCGATAGCTTTCCAAAAAACGAAACTTTGTAAAAGCTATGTTAGCAAGCACGGAGGAATCTCTGTGGATGACCTTTTTAAAAGGGAAAGCTTATTACGAAATTTTCACCTTTTACCTCAAGAGCAATGCGAAGACCGATCACTCTTCTCCTCGTACGCCAACCAACTTACAAACGAAGCAAATCTGGAAGATAGTCTCTCATCCTTGCGTCCTCTTTTAGATGAGGAAGAAGTAATCACAGACCCTGAACCGCCAACACTGTTTCAGGTTTACAACATGTTGATTGCTCCCGTAAGTGACTTGCTAGAAGGATCTGAAGAAATCATTGTTGTTCCTGATCGCTGCTTCTTCCAAGTTCCGTTTGCAGCATTACATGATAAATGTAACCGCTATTTATCAGACACTTTCAAGATACGCATTGTCCCTTCTTTGACGACTCTCAAGCTCATTCTGGACAGTCCAGCGGGCAATCACAGCGAAACTGGTGCATTGATTGTGGGTGAGCCAAGTGTGACGGATGTGTATTTCAAGGGAGAGTTAAGGAAACTCTGTAAATTGCCTGGCGCGAAAGCGGAAGCAGAGATGATAGCAAGACTACTACCTGAATCTCACCTTTTAATAGGAGAGCAAGCAACAAAGCAGGCGGTTCTTCAGGGGATACCCTCAGTAAGTCTCGTACATTTCGCTGCTCATGGTGACGCCGAAAGAGGAGAAATTGCTCTTACCCCTTCTGACTCTACTAAGGGGATTCCACATGAACAAGACTGCTTACTCTCAATGGCCGACATTTCACAAGTTAGACTAACCGCCAAACTGGTGGTCCTTAGCTGCTGCCATACCGCACGTGGACAGATCAAAACAGAAGGCGTTGTTGGAATCGCTCGAGCATTCTTAGGATCGGGTGCACGCTCAGTGTTGGTGGCACTGTGGGCCTTACAAGACGATGCAACAGAGCAGTTCATGAGAAGATTCTACGAAAACCTTGTCCAAGGAAAAAGTGCAAGTGAATGTCTTCACCGGGCAATGAAGTGGATGCGAAATAACGGTTTCTCTGAAGTGAGGCAGTGGGCACCTTTTATGCTGATTGGGGATGACGTGTCATTTCACTTTGGTAAAGAAAAGTGAAGGTAATTGCTTTCTGATAATTAGGGCCATAGGAAATCTACCAGGTCTTATTGTATTTTAGTTTTATCAACTTGGGTACATTTCGTCCTTTTAAGTTCTAAATAAAAAGCAGTATTTACCCTTAAAAGCCACATTATTGACTACACCTGAAGACAGATTTTACTATGACTGAGGTAAAATATCAATCAACCGCTTTTTAACATCGAAGATACGAAACAACACAATTATTCGACCCCACTTCTGTACTTATCAGTCAAAATCACAACCTATGCATGTGTGGGGCTTTCCATTAAAAAAAAACTCCAAAGCCCCGTATTCCTACAGTAACACAGAATGATTTTAAAGCTTTTCTCTTTTTCCTGATATATGAGGTACAAAAAATTTAATATTATTTTATTTGTTACCGCTCAATATGAACGTATGGGTTTGCTGACAGACTATTTTGTTTTTGAATATAATGGGATGTGAATTCCAGATATGAAACCAAAAAAAAAACAGCTTAAGGTAGTTTTTGTTTGATATAAAGATAATCGGAGTAAAAATCATGTTATGGCGGAGATCTAGATCTGAGAATTGATCGAAAACAATGAAAACTACAAATTTTGGACTGTGTATGGAGTCTTGACCGTAACTAGAGGGCTTTTTGTTGACACTGAATGAAGTACAACAGCACACTGGTTCTAAACTTGGAGCAAAGAGGAAAGACTGAGATTCCAAAGGTCATCAAGGAAAGAAGTTTCAAACCTATTTTAGCTGTGCACCCTTCTTTTCATTTATGACGGAAATAATTGGAAAGTTTTAGCGGTGAGATAAACTTAAATAAGTAAACCTCTTCCTTCACGATAAAGCCAGAACATCCCTCTTCCATGTCAGTAAAATGAACCTAAATGCCACTTACCCAGCTGGAGTCTTTTGAAATGAATATATGTGTTTTAAGAGCCAATGTCTGTAATTTTCGAGAATCGGTTGACAGTCGTGAATTTTTGAATTTCTTCATATTTTGCTCAAATAGTCTCTATAGTACACTAATTTCAAAAATCACCTTAAAACTTGTAACAGCTTTTTAGTTTTTCAGGAATCAGGTAAAGTTTGAAAAACTCTAAATCGGCGCTCTTTCGAGTATGAAATTTGCGAAAATTGAACATTTTCCTCCTCGCTCGTACATAAAAACGGAATAATATCTCTAGATTAAATCAAGTCACAAAACAGACACACATTTTTACTTTATAATTCAGCAATTAACTTTAAATGAACCGTTTAAATGAGACTGTACCGGCCGCAAGAAGAAACACGGTTTCAGCACTTTTCAAAAATGGCAAATTTGACCTAACTTCACCATCGTA
>OZ037776.1:55039115-55051615 GCA_964035525.1 Porites cylindrica
TCCACTTAGAGCTAGCAGACTTTGTTTGATCCACAAAATTGGCGCATGAAAATAGAAGTTTTTACTCACCACCGCTAAATGTTTGGTTTCGGGTGGCGGAGCACAAATCACGTTGTACCGTTCCAGAACCGCCTACTGTCTGCTCCTTTAAAAGGGGTCCGTAAGGGCACATTAATTAATGACTCTGCGCGGCCTGAAGAAACTGATATACGCAGACGTTTTCTGAGCGACGAAGGTGCAGTCTTTACACTTCTTTTTCTTTTCGAAAATGGCCACGGACTTCTCCCCTCGCCCTTCGCTGCTAGGCAGTCGTTTTTGCCTGAGGGATACCACCACGAAGGAGTTTTAGCACACAGGTCTCTGCTGGTGCAGACCTAGCGAAAAGGGCATTCTCCATCTGAAATTTTAAATCGATATGAAAGGCTATTTTCTGATTTGGTTAAAAGATGATAAGTAAAATGGCTGAGACATTTTGAAGCATTTTTTCATTTAGGCGACGGATTTTGACGTTATGAAAAACAACTTGTCAGTGAATTGGTTTATTTCTAGCCTGCGAACAAGTGCCGGGGGGTGGTGGCGGAGAGAGCCAGGTGACTATTCCTTTTGTTAGGCGGGAGCTAGCATGTACGTGCATTCTGGTCTAACGCCATAATGTGTAGACTGGCCTTTAAGGGGCGGGAGATCAGATCGTCGACAGCAGGTTGAGGTCTAGCCAGAAGATACCCTTGCTGCAGTGGAGCAAAGCAATACTACTTTCAGTAATTTAAACATGTTAAATACTTGTATTTCGCTCATTAAATGTGTCCATTGTCCATTGTCGATTTGTGGTTTTTCAGGAATGTTCTTTTGCGGAGCATTGGACAATTTTTCTTAAACCAGTTTTTTACTCGTTTCCATTTCCCTGCTCTACCTTCATGCTGCATATGGCGTACGTGTGTACCTAAATCCCTCAATTCATACTGAGGTGATCAATAGAGAAGTCCATACGCCAAGCGTGGGTAAGATTAGTTACAGTCAAACCAGGTCAAGCGTTCCCGTCGCTAACGAACTAATGAATTCATTCACGGAAAAATGATTTCGTTTGTTGATTCAATAATCCATTCATAAAATGAACAATCCAATAGTCATATTTAGCCTCGATTCCATAATCGAATGTTGATTCGATTAATGTTTTTTGAAAAATTACGCTTTCCACAAGTTGACCTCAGAATTTTGTTTTTTCCTCTTTTTTTTTCTGAGAGTCGAGTGCTGGCGAGTTCTGAAGTTCAAACCCAAACAAACTGTTACATGTACGCCAGTTTGCTGCCAATAATCAGTGCAACAGACCTAGGCCTGACCTCTTAGAAAACACGACGGTCAAACTGAGGTCAGTGTATATGCGGTGATTGGTGGATTTCGATCCTCGGCCTTTGTCAGTTTCTTTGCGTTTGCGGTCTGTCTATTCTAGCTGTTGTTTTGATTAAAGACAATGAAAAACGCAATCGTAAACGGCAGGAAAAGGGAAGCAAATACGATTGAACACAACAGACAAGAATAAAGAAAGGTAGATTTTGTTCATAAACCAAATCAACATTTGATTATTGAATCGAGGTACAATTTGACCGTTGGATTATTCATTTTATGAATGGATTATTGAATCAACAAACGAAATCATTTTTCCATTAATGAATTCATTAGTTTGTTAGCGACGGGAACGCTTGACCTGGTTTGACTGTAATAAAAACCAAAGGCTCAGAAGGCTAAGTGCAATGAAAGAAAACTAGTGTGAAACGTTTTGCGGACTCGGCTTACTCTATTTGTTTTCTTTCTCTGTTTGAGTTTCGGCTTGTGCATCCTAAAATCAAGTTTAGTTCGACCTGTTTTGGGGAATATAAAATATAAAAATAATTTTAAAAAAAACAGTGTTAATTGTCATTTTATTTGTTCTTGTACACTCGTGCGATGATTTATCCTTGTCTGTACAGTTGCGTGACAAGACTCAAATCACACACGGGCTTTCATCACGCAACACAGGGTTTAGTCCGTGGCTAAACGACAGAAGATTTCAGTAAACTGCGGCCACTTGCAGTTGAAACGACTGGTAAGTAAATTCTTATAGATCTCGTATCTCATTTAGAGCTAGCAAGCCGTTTCCAGCGGCTTTATTTTAGGTGCAGAAACTCGAGGTCAATATTTACACTCAACACGAAATTAGCAGCCAGAGCAGCGGTCTTTTTCAGCTACTTGAGTGCAATCAAACGCGGGGTTAATCTACTTAGTTCTTTTTTGTTACCATCAAATTGAAAAGTGTTTTTCAAAAGATTTTAAGAGCTTCCCGTAATGTGCCCCTTGTAAAAGAAGTTAAGTTGCAAAAACGTTTGTCTGCTTACACTTGCGGCTAGTTTGTTGCAGCGTTCCAACGTGCGAAACTACCCTGCACGTTTCGGTGTCTCAGCGACGCACTTCTGTAATGCCGCCAAAAATTTTTAAACACAAGAAACGGCAAAGAATGTACTTTAAAATAGTGTTTGTTTCATGTTGAAATTCTATGTACCAATTGGGTTTTTTCGATGGTGAAGTTAGGTCAAATTTGCCATTTTTGTAAAGAGCTGAAATCGTGTTTCTTCTTGCGGCCGACACAGTCACGTTTAGACAACTTATCTGAAGATAATTGCTGAATTACAAAGTACAAGTCTGTGTTTGCTTTGTGACTTGATTTCATTGAGAGATATCATCCCGTTTATATGTACGAGCGCCAAGAAAATGCTCAATTTTCGCTAATTTCATACTCGAAAGAGCGCCGATTTAGCGTTTTTCAAAACTTTGCCCGATTCAGGAAAAAATAAAAAGCCGTTACAAGTTTTAATGTGATTTTTGAAATAAGTGTACTATAGAGATTATTTGGGCAAAATATGAAGAAATTCGAAAATTCACGACTGTCAACCGATTCTCGAAAATTACAGACATTGGCTCTTAATAATTGTTATGTTTCTTATACATTACGGTTACAGGTATTACACTAACGACACACCATGGAATACCCAAACAGCCCTTCCGCAGAATTCAAATGAAGTAGTCGCTGGCGAAAAATGTAGAGGGTCAATCCATGCAGCATACGAACATAACCCAGACTAGAAGAATTAAAAGAGAACTGACTTGTTTACAGCTCAGCTGTTCATCTTTGGCGGTCTTATTATTTTTTCCCGCTGTTTTTATTTTTGGTGACTCACAAAACACACACACACACTACACACTCACAACACGTACATAGTTCATCGGTAGCTCAGATGATACAACTACAATACAATACAATACAATCAGGGACCGCGCAGCAAGTTTTCGAGTGGGGGGGCTAAAGAAGAATGCGTGAAGGAAAATTTTTTTTGGGGGGGGGGGGGGGGCCGGTTGGGCGGCATGCTTGTGGATTCCTATTCAATTTCTCTAATGTGGATAACACCCTCCGAGATCTGTATATCTTCATATCATACGAAAGCCGAGTTCAATCATTGTTTAATTATTCATTCAAAATATTTACACGGCAAAACAAAACGGTAACTGAAAATAATTTAGTGAATGATATTAAAGTTACTGTACATCATTTACTCGAAAAGTGCCAAAATTACGCTTTCTGTTCGTGTTGCGGTCGGTAAATTGGTTTGCTATGTCAATGGTGGAAAGCCTGTCCGTTCTTTCTTTGTGTATGTTTAAAACTGTCAGGTTACTAAATCGTTCCTGGTTCATTCTTGAACGGAGCCACGTTTTTAGCCTCCGGGCAGTCGAAAAGGATCTTTCACCGGCTGCACTTGTTGCTGGATTTACGAGAATCACCTTACATAACGTCATAACTTCTTTTATCATTTCCCGTTCTGGGTTGGGTAGCTCTTTAATTTTTACTATGATGTCGTCAAAACAAAAATAATCACCATCCTTCAGCAGCACTTGTAAAATTTCCATCTGGGCGGTTAACACTGAAATATTAACATCATCGTTGTACACTTTTTCCATAAACTTTAGTTCGTCGGATTTGTCCTGCGAATTGAGGGTCTTAATTAAGAGAGACTCCATCCTTGCATACGTATCAAAGCTTGGCTGGTCAAACGGCTGGTCAATAGCGTTCATCATCAAGTTATATTGATAGCTTCAAAGTATATTCGCCTGTAATAGTCTTGTGCGGTCACAGGATATGTTGGCTCTCCAGTGCCAATTTCAATTCAACTTGGCGCGCGAGTTCTCCTTGGTAAAATCGGTCCACTCATGGAGGGATAGCTTTTACTTTTCAGTAAAACTACATCATAAAATGATCTGAAGCTCGTATTGTTTCGCATCTTCTGCAGAACGTCTTTTGTAAGACAAGCTACTCGTTTGCCACTTAGAGCTGACATCTTTGTTTGCTGTAAGGTTCTTGATGAGTTAAGGTTAATGATAAGCCATTTAAAAGACGTTTACCTCTGTTAGGTTAGAAGCGAAAAAATATTTTACAATTGTTACGACTAATGCTTCATTCTGTCTATTTATCTGTGCGTTTGTCTTTGCCAGTAACTCTGCTCACTTTCGAATTAACGATTTTTTGCTATTTTTCACTCCGTTACTTTTGTTAAATTATTTTTTGTTTAATTTATTTTTATTCTTGCAAAAAAGTGGGGGGGCTAAAGCCCCCCCAGCCCCTCCCTCTGCGCGGTCCCTGACAATACAATGTTCTTTATTTTGAGAGGGTAGATATACATGATTAACCCAGTTAAGAGTTTTCTAACACATGGCCCTCTAATACTAAAAGAAATATATACAAATAAATTTCAAAAATACACACATACAATAATTAATTGAATGTAACATTTAAAATGACAACTGTAGTTGCGACACGAATAACAACAGGATTAGATAACTTCCCTATCTATTTTGGTAATTTGTTAACTTACTTCCTTATTTAGTCTCTAAGGCTACAACTAAAATATACTTTTCACGTAAACGAGATTCTGAATCGCAAATTGCAGTTTGATTACAATGCAAACACCATTGCAAGGTTTACAGTTTAGTACAATTGTATATATTTTAGAGCTTTTGAGGACATACAGGTAGTAGTTTTGCACCTTGAATTATGAAATAAGGTTTGACTTAAGAGCCTTATTACATGGAGGTGGGGAACCCCAGATAGGTGAGGTAAAATGTGACGGGTTACCCCACCTATCATGTGAACCTGATCAAATTAAAATGATAGATTATATGGACAGGCGGGTTACCCCACCTAAGCGGGTTACCTTGCCTGCCTGAGGGCCCCCACCTCCATGTACACAGGCCCTAAGTCAACTAAAAGCCTATCGAAACCAAACTCCAAACTAGCCATTGCAGTTGTAAACTAAAGGTTATTTCATTGTATAATGTTCATAGTGCCTGAGCATAGGTTAGTATGTTGGTATAGAAGTCAGGAGTAGCACTTACTTTAATTATCCACCTAAAATGCCAAGATTTGGTGGTCCAGTTTTCAGTAGTGCTTCGAGTGGGAAAACTAACTTAAGTACTTAGAACAGCATGTCCCGTATCCGAGAAAGTCGCACATGGAGGTTTCATTGTAATTTGTATATATTTAATCTATATAAAATGCCAAGATTTGGTGGTCCAGTTGTCAGTAGTACTTCGAGTGGGAAAACTAAGTTAAGTACTTCGAACAGCATGTCGTGTATCCGAGAAGGTCGCACATGGACAGATGGAGGTTTTCATTGTATTCTGTATATGTGTAATCTATATAAAATGCCAAGATTTGGTGGTCCAGCTTTCAGTAGTGCTTTGACTAGGAAAACTAATTTTAGCAGTTTAAACAGAATGTCGCGTATCCGAGAAGGTCGCGCATGGAGGATTCATTGTAATCTGTACATATGTAATCTAAAGTATATAAAATGCCAAGATTTGGTGGTCCAGTTTTCGGTAGTGTTTTGAGTAGGAACACCTATTTTAGTAGTTTGAACAGCATGTCGCGAATCCGAGAAGGTCGCACATGGATGTTTCATTATAATCTGTACCTACATGTAATCAGGTTTTTAAAAATAAAGCGTATTTGGGAGAGCAAATTCTACGGCGAAACTTCATTGAACCTTTTGTTGTTAAGACCTCTAGTGTTTATCTTTAATTATCTGTTTGGCTCTTTAATAACAAAGAATATTTCCTATAATATCAGAGAGATTTAGAATCACACTCACGTCAAACGGCAAAGTCAATTTTTACGTGACTAAGGAATCAGTCTAGGAAAAAAAAAGCAAAATTGTAATTTGAAATTTGTTTTCCCATGGAGCACTAAGAAGTTGTTAAGAACTCGTATGAACTTGTCCGTGCGTTCCGGGTCGAATTAGAATTTGGAAGCGTTGGTTTTTGGAGAGAGAGGAAAACCGGAGCACCCAGTGAAAAACCTCTCGGCAAGGTAGAGAAACAACAACAAACCTACCCTTCCATATACCTGAAGCATTAAAAAGGTCGAAGCCTCCCCATTAAGGCGCGCCATTATAGGGAGTACCTCCTTTTCAACTACCGTTCGTGCTTTAGGGGGTGTTTACACGAGAAAACTCGCACCGGCGCGAGTTTCATACACGGATGACTTTTTAATTTCGTATCGCGTTTACATTATGACTGGGTCATTTCATATCTCGTTATTTGAAGGTACACTTCATGCTGATAAGGTACACGTAAGATTCAAAATCGCAAAGATTACCGGCAGACCGATTTCACACCGAAACGGTTGGTGGTTTGGCGTTTACATGATACCGTTGCGAAATTTCGCTCCAAAGTGAAATTCTCGCCCCGGTACTAGAACCGGGATGAACTCACGCCGGGGTGACTTGCGCGGGCATGACATTTCGTGGTGGTACCATGTAAACAAATATAGAGCCATGAGAGGGAACCGGAGTGAACTCGCTCCAGGGCGAAAGTCGCCCCGGTGTCATGTAAACACCCCCTTACACATAAATAAATTTTATACTTTTTCCAGACCTTTTCCCTAGACAATAATTTCTTTTTCCAGACTCAAGGTTATTAGATAGGTCCATGGTCAATAGCACAACAAAGCTTTTTTCATTATATGCTGCAAACATATATACGGGCAAAATTGAATAGGATTTATAACCAAAACGAAAAAATTTTCACTTATAAGGCACTTGTTGTTGTAGCTTTGAAAAAAATTTTCAGGTCTGGAAAATTGCTGAGAAAGTTTCAAGACTTTTTTTAAGAATTTAAGACTCTGTACGAACACTGAGTTTTGAGCAAGGTATTTCAATCCATAAGGTTGCACGCGCACACCTCGTAGTGAAAGCTACTTCGGGTCCCACCGGGGATAGATTTTATTTTTGTTACTATCCAGATCTGGGTAGTGTAGTTCCAGTGCCGTAGCCAGACCAAACGGCCAACCGAGGAAGGCGGGAGTTGCTAGGGGGGTTCGGGGGCATGCCCCCCCCCCCCCCCCCCTCCCGAGAAATTTTGAACTTTAGTCTCTCGGAAATGCGATTTGCAGCGTTTTCTGGGCCTTTCGGTAACTTTTTTTCGAGTTAATTTAAGTGGAATTTAAAAAGCAATAATCAGAAACAAGCTACATAATCTGGGTGACCGTTAATCTCGCCAATGGTTTTGATCAGTATTTGTTCAAAAAAAATTTGAGTTAACGTACGTAGCCCCTTGAGATCGATGATATGGTAATTTTTTCATAGTATATTGACTGAATTGCTGAATTCTTTGTAATATCATGATGCGTTAAAAATATCCGATGATCGCTTATGTAAAATAAAAATGATCGGCGAAATTCGTCAAAATTTTACCGAGGCGAGTGCCTCGGTTGGCCTCATACTAGCTACGGTGCTGAGTTCTTCGACTGGTTGAAGCAAATTTTTAACCAATTAGAAGTACTACTCAGATCTTGGTAGTGACGAGTCATCAGTATAGAATTTCTGCGCTCGTTCTCTGACGTCATTTCTCGGGAGCGGGAAACCTGCAGTGGTAACGTTGCGAAATGTTAGTTGTTTTCTCAGGCTAAGCTGGTCACCTACCAATGGAAATGCCGCACGTGAAGCGCGTATCAACGATGCTAAAGTAAGGTGACTATTGATTACAGTGTGAACACACCTTTTAACCAGGTGGGAACGAGGGCAAGTACCATTTTAAGCTTCATTAGGGTTAGCTTTTTGCCAGGGTATTTACCCTGAAAACTACTTTAACATTGGCTTACAAGAGCTGTAGCACGAAATTTATCATAATTTAATCAATCAATCACTCAATCAACAATTTTTTTAAAAATTTAAATCAGGTGTAACTCGTGAGTGACAAGTATGCAATTTAATTGGGTTATCTTTGGGCCGTATTTAGATTTTACTTCTTTTAATTTTTAGTGTCAATTTTAGTATGCTGTTTAATTAGGTTGGTTTTGGGCCGCATTTAAATTTTACTTCTTAATTTTTAGTATGTTTAATATTGGAGAATATTCTTTGTATGGGAATTTAGTTCCCCCAATTATTCTCCAGTCATCGTATTTTCTGTAATTTATTTACTTGTATTAGCATGACAAAGTATAATTAAACTTAAACTAAACTACGCTAGCCACACACAGCAAAAGCTGATTTCCAGGTGGGGCGTAGGCAAACACACATTACGAATAGTGAAAGCTGCCACTAAATTCGATAAACATAAAAATCACGCCTCAAAACATTAAGAGAAGGTAAGAAAACACAGCAAATAAAAACGGAGGCAAGGATGAACAAACGTGACGAAACGGATTGAAATTGCAGTTTTGAAAACTTGTCAGCCAAAATGTTTTTAAAAGTTCGTTTTTGTTGTTTGTAACGTTTGATATTATGCTTTGGGGGCTGAGATATTTGTTTTATATGAAGCTGTGAATTTGTCTTGTTTTCAAGGAAAATCATTGCTAACGTCAAGTATATGTAGCGTCATAGGCAATATCAACCCAATAAACTAGACAGGCGTGATGCAGCTCCTTTAATATGAGAACGAATTTCACCTCCAACAATATAACGATAAATTTACTTTGTAAGTTACGCCCACAATAGCTGATATAGAAGAGGACCTATTTAACGTTAGCAAGTGGTGCTGCCAGAACTATTTACTCCTTAACCCAGATAAAACTAAACTCCTGGTTTTTGGAAGCAGACAGAAGATAGCGGAGCTTGGCCACTTCAAGTTTTCATTGCTTGGAAAGGGAACTGCTACAAGTACCTAGTGGGAAAGATTTGGGCGTAATATTGGACAACAACCTAAGTTACGATCACATTACTAAGAACGTTTCATTACGCTTTTCTCGACTAGCTCAAATAAATAGTGTTAAACATGCGTTTAATAAGAAAATTTTAATTCACATAATTTATACATTAGTATTTAGTAAACTATTATATTGTTCGAACGTGTGGGCATATACTTCTCAGGAGCGGATCTAGGGTACACACTGACCTATTTCCCGTGGAAAATTTTTTGGAATTTTGACCCCCCAAAGTCCCTTTTCCTGGTTTTCTGAGTAATTCAGACAAGGTATTCACTGACTGTCCAAACCATTTTCCAGATTTCAACTTATTATACGAAAAATCTGACCGATTTCCGTAAAACGGTGGAAACCGGTGTAGATCCGTGCCTGCTTCTATAGGAAAATTCATTACCTGACGAGGGAATTCCACGTTTACAAATTGCACGCGAAAACCGTCGCACGAATCGCGAAGCGATGCGGAGTGCGATATCGGTTTTCAATCGCAATTTAACGTGGAATTCACGAGTCAGGTAATGGATTTTCCTATAAAATCGATATCACTATGACAACAATAAACAAAAAAACTTTGAAATCGATAAAATCCGATCATTGTGCGATCTAGACCTGCTACTGAAAATCCGATTCCGGCAACTTATAGTATGGTGTTTAGCAATTCAAATAAAACGTAAATATGTTTCACATTTTCAATAGCCGTGATAAATTGTTTAATAAAAAGTTATAAATAACTCAAATTAATATTACGTAGCTTTAGAAGGCTGCTTAACATCATATTTCGATGCCGGGAAAATTTGGTGTATTTTCTTTCATGCGATCCTGAAAACCGGCTAACCTGTTTTCTCACCACAGTAAGTGCAACTTTACTCTAAATTTTGACCTTAAGCGCTTTTCTGAATATCTCTAAAATGGCTCAACAGAATTCTTTTTAAACCTCGTCACATAATCTTTATGATGTATATAATAATGTCTGAAACTTTCATTAAGATTGATTTACTGTAACACCTTGAAATTTCAAGACGAACCTAGCCTACGAACCTGCCAGTGTCCCTAGGACACTGAACTTGCTAGGGCTGTAGAGCAAAGCAAAAAGCTTAGTATTGCACAAGCACGTCTCTGACTGCAAGGAGGGAGCAGGTACAGGAGAGTAAATATCCCTCCTCTCTCTCAGTACTTTTTCAGCCAGTTTCTCCCTTCTCCTTAAACTTGGTTTAAAAATTGGCGGCGGGCAACACACGACTCCTGCAATTAGTCGTAAAGGAAGTTATCTGACCTTCAGAAGAAAGGTTTCATTAAAGGAGAAGCGCTCCGGCTTCTAAGGACCTATTCTCCCTACTCCCACAACATTTCATTTTCTCCCTGCTCGCTACATTTTCGCCCCGACTTAAATAATTTACTTCATAATAAATATTTCTTCTACCAATATTTCTATTTTTTTCATTATCGCTATATTACTCTATTACATACACTTTTATCATTGTCACCATTTTGAGAGTTAGCACAAGTATTTCCACACTCTTGCTTGGCTCCTCTCTGTTTTTCGAGTCATTATTAGCCATCCAACAGACATTTTCAAACCCCTCGAAGAAACTAGTTTAAACAAACACTATTTTTCTTAACTCACAAGTTCTTCAATACCTTTTTCATACAGGAATATAATTGCCCCAAGATTACCAGCGAAACGTTATTGAAGTGTATTCCGCACAGTGCATTCCATCGTAAACTAGTCAAACTTTTGAAAATAGTCTGGGTTATGTTCGTATGCTGCATGATTCACTCGATACTTTAATATCGCTTCTTATACTCTTTGTCATTTGCCATTGGATGTCTCTTAAACACCTTTTGTCCACTTCTCTTCAATGTTGAATGCCAGGGCATAAAAGATATCGAAGTCTGAAGAATTCTAACTTTTCTACAATAATTTATTCGAGAATTTATCCTCGACCTTCTTTTTCTTTGTTATGCTAGAGAATCTTTAACACAATTATTATTTGTACCCTAGGTGGGAATGGGCAAGGAAAGTTCTGATGTGTCAGTAATACACTGAGTCAAGTCCTTCATTCTTCAAAAAAGTTTCAAAAAGACCAAATATAATTATATTGCAGTCAAAATTGCAAACTTACTATTAAGCCTAATAAGCCATTCCCGAGTACCAAAAACTCTCACTATCAAAGTGAGGCTAAGTACAAAAAAAAAAAGTTTTTTTGTCAATGGCTTCACTTACCCTCGCTTTGAAACGGAGACTTGGGGCAACTTGGAAATGGCATATTTTGGATTTGTAAACTTGCAAAGTTACATGACAAAAAATAAACTACTGGTAGCATTACCCATGCAAATTTAAACACTAAAACGGTGGTGAGTGCGCGCAAGAGCTTCGTTTACCCAATAAGGTTTGGTAATGAAATGGAGAAAACAGAGAATCAAACTTGTATCAAGAGTTCACCCTTCGGATCAAATGAGTGAAGGCTGCAAACTGGCCACTAAATACAGGTTTAACAGGCTTAAAAGTAAATCAAGAAAAGGTGATGGTATAGGGAAAAGTGTCCACTATAAGACGAATCCCCCTCCCCCAAAGTGCTTTCTACCTTTCCTTGTGTCTAAAAAAAAGAACTTACAGAACATTCAACTCTATACACATAAGCAAGGAGCAGGAAGAAATAAAAATAAGTTGATGGGACCAAGTAAAAGATGACAAGACTGCTAACAGTACCTAAGGGGTTGATTCTCAGGACTTTGACAAGTGACTGTTTAACCCATTCATCAGATCCCCGTTTGACTCTAGCCAAGCCATTTTCTAGTCTTTCTGAATAGAACCAAAAATGGCTGAAACATTGTTTATAAAGTCCAGAACTGCACTGCTCTATGTTACTGGATGCTTATAACAGCTTTCAAAGTTTGAGATTGGGATTAAAGTTGACACCGCCCTTTAAGTTTTTGTTTTTCTTCCCCCATTTTTTTTTTTTGCTTGGGATTTACGGTACAACCATGTGGTGGGAAAAGTTTCCGCAAAAACCCCTTGGAAGTGAATTTTTTAACAAGGAAGTACAGGTAAGTAGAGTAAAAAGATAATCAACCAAATATCGGTCCACTCGACACGTTTTTATTTTCTGGCCTGTTTGACTGAAATATGCTGATTTTGGTACAGCTTGAAAAATCACTTTCCTCTGCACAAGTTAATGTTAAAATGATAAATACAGGGTGTATGTTACAGGTCAAAATTAAATTCAGGTTAAAATTTTTTGAAACCTAGGTTGATTTTCTATTTCCTTTGTCTCCTAGTACT
>OZ037776.1:55054115-55061615 GCA_964035525.1 Porites cylindrica
GTACTTGAGAGCAGGAGTCCTTCCTAATCTATAGCAACTAAACTTTGAGCATATCAAAGTCAAGCAACTGTTTTGGACATTTGGAACTATTCTCGGCGAACCTATGTGACATCTTAGAAATTTCAATTAATGTGATACTCAGTCACAATATGCCAACAAACGAACCCTGGTTAAAACAGAAAGAAGTCACATGAAACTAAAAAATAGAAAACGTTTCAGTAACGCAAGAAATTAGCGGGCAATCAAAGACATCAAATGAAAATTCTTTGCCGTAAAACTGACGGATTAAAAGACCATTAGGCTGGACTGAATTACTAAGAGAAAAAAAACTTTCAACTTTCTGTTCAAGTTCTAGTTCTAGACTAAATTCTAAAAATAAATAATTTCAGAAACTTACTTGACACCTTGTATTCAGGAATTGCATTCAGGAAATGACTCTAGTCTGGTAAAATAGTTCTATTCGTAGAATTATTACAGGTAGTGTCTGAGGCGTTGTGCTGGTCTTAACGCTGTTTTACAATATTGTTCAACTGCCTATACGGCTATTCATGGCTTTGAGGTCCCAAAACGAGTTTCCATATCGGATGAATTAGGGTCATTTAGCGTCAGGATGGTGGGTGAATAATGAATAAATAAATTTCTCAATCAAAACACTCTTAGTTAGTAAATGAGGTCACCCGGAAAAAGCGGTAAAATGATCGCATGCACTAGAAAAAAATTTGGAATTTGACATCTGGGTACCCGATTATACTTCTCTTCAAATATGATATACTTAAAAAAGGGAGAGCTTCACTTTGCGACAATCACTTCATTTCCTTTATCTGTAAAAAAAAAACCTGTTCATTCCATAGAAACTAAATATTATGTCTAACAAATGTCCAAAAGTACAGTTAAAGAATAAAGGTTAGAATGGTTAAAAGGGTACCTAGTACATAACAGAGAAACTTAAAACAGACTTCACATTTTTCCATCAGCAGTGATAATATCGAAATAAACAGTTTCCGCAAGATGATTGAAAATGCAAATGACATTCATTTTATTTCCGAGAAGGTCACAAACTTTTATCCATCTTTAGTACGAGTAACAAAGGCCACCAACAGAAGTGATAATATAAATATAAATACGCTGCAATAGCTTTGCAGCCTGACTGAGCTTGCAGATTTTACAAAAAGTATCCAATCGATCCTGTAGGAACAGCAAGTGGTAACGTTTGCGCATGCGTCAAGCTTGCTGGGAAGCACTTGTTGACCGGAAATCGTAATGGCCGAAAGCTGTCCTGAAGCACTTTCAAGGAGATTTTTTTGCATGCCCAGCAGACATGTGTTATAGATTGGATACTTTGGCTAAGCCATGTTGAAGTGTCATGTATGGGAGAAGGACCATTTAGCTGGTTAATTTTCATTCATTTGGCTCCTCTGATGAAGCAGATAAAGCGTTCACGAGGTCGTTGGTTGTGATATGTTGATTTGTTGCGTAGTTAGTAAAACAGGGAATGACCTACAATGACCTACAATGACCTACAATGATCTACAATGATCTACATCTAAATATATCCCAACAAAACTTATTTGTAAAAGCATTGTTTCGGAACACTCTTTCATTCTTGAATGTTTGATTTTGCACCCAAGGGGGGAACACTGATGAATTTGCGTTTTAATAATCATGCACTGTAAGCTGTCAGATTCATTGACAAGAACCCTCACCATTTTGGAAGATGATTTTATTCTGATAATTATTCTATGATGATTTGTTTATACATATAAAATTGGCGCCTAAAAGAATTTTAATGTTATGTTTAAAATGTTTACATAAAGTCTTGAAACATAACTGAAATCAATATAAAATATGATAAGTGTGATTTAATGTATTTTCATATGACCATTACGATATTACTCCCACTTTGACACTAGCACAAGTTCAAGGGCAAAACAATTCTTTCCCTTGTTCAGCTTTGCACTTGCTGGACTGCCATTCCTGTTTGAATCACAGAATACACTGGACATGAAATCTCTGAATTTGATTCCTTGCATTGGCATCCACATGAGAATTAGCTCCATCACATACAAGCTCATACAATGTATTTGTACGCAACAAAAATCATAGATGTTATTATTCCTTTTCTATCCAAAAGATTTCTTTTCTTCTTGAATATAAATTCATATCCATCACACTTTAGAAATCTTGAATATCTAAAGGGGTATCTCTAGTTGTGGGCAACAACAAAATGTCATAGGGGTAACTTTTCACTCTCCGATAAAAATAATTTTTTTGATACTCTGGGTCTCATATATTCAGTGTTTGTGCACATGAATTTAGGAGCACTTGGCTTGCCAATGTCAGTTTGGCTGTGTATACACAGTAGTAGTGTATATAGTCATCCATCATAGGCTGCACAAGTTGCAATTGATGCTCCTGGTGTTGCAAGATGACAAGTTATGGAAAATTTCATTTGCCTTTTGCTTGTTGCAGGAGCTCCCTATGAGATGCTCAGCACAAAACCTTTTTGATTCAGGTGATAGTCATTGAGGACGACTGCATCGTCACATTCAAACCAGTTGCACTTTTCACTCAAGCCATAGCAGAGCTGGTACAAAATGGCGACTATCTGTTTTTTTTTATTTAACCCTATGGTGTCTGCAGAATGTGAAGGGTCTGTCACTCCACCCTGAACTGCACAAATAGCCTTGGTGCCCCAGAAGACACGCAGACAAGCTTTAATTTTATTGAGTCATACATTGGCTATTAGGGCACTGCACCTGGTCTGGACACTGGTGGTTAGGATAGGGTATCTCTGAAAAGTAATTACTGGCAGAATCACTGCACTAAGGTTGCACATCTCTAAACGACAGGGCGTTCCTGAACCATAACTGACGAGAAATCGTATTAATGCAAGATGCAAGGAGATTTTCACAAGAACTGCAATTATGACTATATAAACAGACTAGCATTTGGAATTTTTTTTCACAGCTTTTTATTCAAATCTAAAGCGTCGGACGTTTTGTACTCGCTCCCAACTTACGTGGAGAGATTTTTTTCCCAGTTGTCCAGTGTCTTAATAGAGGAGTTTTGCAGCTGTTACACAGAACCCCATCGAAGCTTGACGTGTCAGCGCGCAAGCCAAAACACGAAACATAATCACTCATGGACCACAAACCGCGCAAAGTTGTGAATGATCTGCGCCTTATTAGCTTTGAGACCAATCTCGCATATTACAAAAAAGACTTTGTCTTATCTGCACTCCACAAAGATAGAACAGATGACTAAGACGATGGTCGACGATGCTAATTTTTAAAAGAGGCGCCATTTTTCTTTGCTGAATTCGCTGATGCGATCCAATACCACCACAAACTTCCGTCCAGCGGCTCGCGCGTATTCGCAACGTTACCACTTGCCGTTTCCTGTAGGCTGCTAACTTATTGATCAGAAAAATATGCTATTCCAGCATCACAAGCTTTCTCATGGAAATAGAAGACTGAACGGTTGGGCTACAAGACCTTACAAAATTGAAGTTCACTTTTTTTTTTTGGCTAGCTCACTTACTAGATATAAATACAGCTGAATGAAACCATCTGGGTTTCACTAAAAATTCAGCACCTGATAAATTAACGAGTAAATGCAGGTCTATATCTTCTTGAAGGACCGCGAAAACAGAAAACGCACTAGCGTGAAAGTTTCTCGGTTTCTAACTACAACTCTCAAATCCCTTCAAAATCTCCGATTTCAACCTGCTCCACAAAATCGCCACTCTCAAAAGGAACCCTTTCCTACCTCATAAGAATATTCCCCAAACTTTGGCGAAACTTCACCCGTGATCGACATTTTCGTCGAACGCGTATAGTGGGGCCTACTACCGGAACCGGAAACAAGAAGCGAAGGACTTTGAGAAAGTATCTCACACGCTCAAGCGCTAGAAAAAAAAAAAAAAAAAGAATCTCCCGCCTTGGCTGTAAATATGGGAATCAATTCAAAGCGACGCGTTTCTATAAGAAACCGATTGTTATATCTTTAGCACTTTTTTTTATTTGCAGCATCGACCAGTATATCTCCCAGTCAGGCAACCCTGACACAAGAGCCTACGGCTCTGAGCTTATCAGCACTTTAGTGATCAAGACGCCTACCCCAACTGAAATTTTAACTGTAGGAATTGTTTCTTCAAAAAAAGGGCTACATTTGCGCTGAACTGAGGAAACCAGTTGAAGATACAGTTTACAGAAAATTGTTGAGCAAGAGGGCGGACGATATAGGTTATGTTTATTTTGTCGGGATGCCTTTTGGCGCCTGAACTATCTACGAACTCTTCTTTGACATTTATTAAGACTGGAAAATCAGGAAACCCTCAGGTGCGACTTGTTACACTTCAAACAGAAAATCCTTTTACGCCGACACTGGAAGGCTCTATTTCAGTCACCAATATGGGGCAGGCGGAAGGTATAGCCCATATGGTAGCCGAAGACAATCACTACCGTTTTGAGTGGTACCGCTTTTCAAGTTCTGCCGCAGCTCAACTGATGATAAGACGGATTAGGGAAACATTAGATACATATAAATTGATTCGCAAGATAAAAAAGAGCAATATAATTTGAGTGTACTTGTATACTTAACAATATTCAAGTCGCATTGGTAAGGCCGGTAAGGCATTTTAATCATTGTAAATTAAATGTTTTGTGATCCATAATGGTACAACTTCCTAATCAAAGCTCTATTCATAGTTTCATCGCGCACCACCAGCAGTTATTTTAATACAGAAGTTAAACAATCTAAACATAATATTATTCTCAGTACCGGAAGTAAAGTAAGGATCGATATTTTAATAACAATAGATATCCTACAATTCCTAGCGTTGTATATATTACCACCATTCTGCCTATTGTGTGCATTTGTCTAATAACATCTCAGAGGGCGGTCAACTTTCATCAGCTTCGTCGTACACGCGTCATGGCCGAACCTCCACCTTCTTTTCAAAGCAACCCCGCAGAATGTTCGTCCTCAAGCCATTTTAAACGAACTTCGAAGACGTTCCTGTTCCAAATGCCTCCACTTTAGTTCCTGTTGGAACGGGCGTCGATAAAACCCGGAACATGGAACATGCCGGAACATTCCGGAACATGAAAAAATAAACATAATTGTCATAAAAAAATATATATATAATAAAATAATAATAATAAAATAATTTTTGTAAAAAAAAAAAACGAAAAATAATGAAATAATCAAGAAAAAGAAACTGGTATCCTCTCTGAGTATGAGAAAACAATATTTTGTCGCAACAAATTAAAATTTGTTGGGCGAGTGAGGGTTCATGCAAATGACAGTAATGAGTGAAGGCTTGCTTCTAAATTCAAAATATATTAAAATGGGTCGCGAGGAGAGGGGTTTTCAAGCTTTCCTCACACAGCCACCTCTTGTAATTGTTTGCCATAAGTTGATCATTTCGGTTCTGCAATGGTCTGAAATGTCGGTGCAGTATTTCATGCCAAGCCAAGTCGGTAAGTAGCTCATTTCAAGCCGACATATAGTCTCCTTATATATATTAACCGACATTTGCTTACTTGGGGTGCTTTGCTTCACGCGAGGTTGACATGAATTACTTACAGACTAGGCGGCTCTGTGAACTTAAGAAGAGTATAAGGGCTCCTGTCTTTGGATTTTAGTGGACACTACTCACATTCGTAGTCACATTAGCACGTGAACCATGGCGGATGGACGTGAACCTTCTGGTCCCGTTTTGACGAAAGATACCGAGTCTTACCAGCTTAACCTTAAATGGTGCGAATTACAATCCCTTAAGCTAAACGGGGAACGATTAACGTGGACGAATAACCTTGAATCGTTAAAGAATTTTGTGGAAAATGGCTTGAAACTACAAGGAAAGTGGTCGTCGCCCGGAGGAAACGTAAAGCAATTCAAAAGTTCTAACAATAATCTCGTCATCAACTGGTATAATAAGAAACAGCTAACCCTTTGTTTCCAAGGTCGAGATGGTCCCTCCTTAAAGGACAAGTTGGTCAAGTTTATTCAAAATAAACAGGGAACAGAAGCTGATACGCCTGTCTCGGATGCTTCAACAACCGAGCAAGAAATTCCGCCTTCGCAAGAAGCCAATGGCATCTGCAGTAATCGACTAGCTTCGGCCGCCGACGCCGGACTTGAGAACAGTATTCAAGAGCGATCGAACTCGGTTATCAGTGCTGATATTGAGGGCTTAAAACTGGATTTACTAATTCTTCAGAAAAAGGTTGAAGCAAATACAAGCCTTCTGTCGACGAAATGCAAATTACAAGAAACCGCTTTTAGCGCCGAGCTCCTCGATTACAAAGAGAGGTATGAGAAGGTGTTATCGACATTATCTAAAAAAGATAATGAAATTGAGGTGTTGGAGGAAAAGTGTTTTTCCTATGAGAGCCAAGTTTTGTCCTTGCAACAAGAAAATGATTCTCTTAAGCTGGCTATGAAGATCATTATGCAAGAAAGAAGCGAGGGCGAATGCCGCCAACAAAAGATATGTGATTGTTGGTCCCAAGTGGGCACACTTGGGAAAAGTGTGAATGATAAACATATCCAGCGGCCGTTGGCGGCCTGCAATATCAAGAGCCGATATCGCCGATATCAAGAGCCTTGTATTGAAGGTGAAGAGCAAGTTTCCTAACTCAAGCATTGGTCTCTCGGGTATAGTCTACAGAGAAGATATCAACGTCGATGCTAAACGCATTGAAGTTAATGAGAGGGTCAAGCTCACAGCAGTAGATGATAACTTTACTTATATTGATAATTCGGTTATTGACGCCTCAGCATTAAATGGTAGTAGACTTCATCTGAATGCCAAAGGTTCGTCATTGCTGGCCGTGCAATTTATTAAGTTTTTAAGATCTGGTTCTGGCAAGTATAATCAGTCTCTTAAGGGTTTTCAGTCCTCAGCTATCCAACAACTGGTAAAGCTTCTGATGGAACTGGGAAACCTTCCCTCTCCAGCTCGCAACAGGAGACGCCCACGCTAGCTTCTCAACCGAGTGACGTATCATCAGGTATTCCTAATCAAAACGTTGATTCATTTGAAAGTACAGTTCTCTCTGATTTTCTTCCTTCTGGTCGTGGTTTTAAAATTGCAGGTTTAAACATTAATAGTCTTACAAAGCATATTGATGAACTAAGAATTCTCCTTGCCGATCGCTCCATTGATATTCTCTCAATTAATGAAACTAAACTTGATGACTCTATCAATAGTTGTGAGGTCCAAATACCAGGCTATGAATTTATTCGTCGTGATAGAAACAGACAAGGAGGAGGAGTAGGTTTTTATATAAAAACCTCGATTAATTTTGGAGTTCGCTCTGATTTGAATGCACCCAGTCTTGAAAATTTATGTATAGAGATTCGGAAACCAAACTCCAGGCCATTTCTGATAGCCACTTGGTACAGACCTCCTTGCTCCTCAATTGATTTATTTTTACATTACGAATCATTTCTTGAGAAATTAGATTCCCTCGGCCTAGAATATTATCTGCT
>OZ037776.1:55064115-55099115 GCA_964035525.1 Porites cylindrica
AATTTTTTAAATTCCTGATGGATTTTACCGTGTTTAAATAAAGATTGACTTGACTTGACTTTCTATACTGTTTACAGTCAGCATGATATTTCAGACGTCTCCTCGGGTCGCAAGAGGAGTTCTCGCGGAGACGGCTAAAATTCAGGCTAACTGATAACAGTTAGAAACCATCGCTGCGCTACCACTGCCACTGCAACGTGAATCTTTAATTTAATTATTCAAGTCCCCAGCGACGAGCCCCTAAGCTCTTCTTACGGTCGCAAAGCCGTAAATGGATAACCGTTAAACCGCATGGCAAACATTTACAAGAGGTGGCTGTGTGAGGAAAGCTTGAAAACCGGAGGAAAAAAGGAGAGGGAAGGATTGGGTAGAGAGAGTCCAGTTGTGACTCCAAGGCATAACAATGTTAACTAAGAAAAACATCATCGAAATTTCAGAAGGATGGGATTGGTCAATTACATATTTTTTAAAGGTAAAAACCCTGTTTTCCTTTAAAATCACTATTTTTTTAACTTTTGAAATTTGTATTCTTTGGCGTCCTACCTTTATGGAGTAATTGTGAAATTACACTGAGAGTAGGATGAGATATTAAAATTGGTATCCACTTGACAGTGGCGATAGTGGGCGAGTTTGTGCGAGATAATGCGAGTTTAGGCAAGTTAAGGCGAGATAAGGAAATTTGAACATAATCTCAAGTTGCGAGTTAGGGCGAGTTAAGGCGACTTAAGGTCCCAGATGTAGCCTTAGAAAATACCATAACATACCATAATGCTCTATGTTTGTCACCCCAAATTTTGCAGAAGCATTGTTTCAGTTTCTCTTGGGAATTAAAATGGCCCCAGGAGAAACTGAAGACAATGCTTACGCAAAACTTTGGGGTGACAAACAAAGAGCATTATAGTATGTTATGGTATTTTCTGGAGGAGTCAATTTCTGTCACTTGTAACCCTCGTTAAATAAAGTCGCTTGTCTTGTCTCATTTCGTTTCAGCTGAGTGTCAACATCCCGAGGGGAGTCTCAACAAAGTTTTAAACGGGGGTAAAACCCCTTACCCTTTCATATACCTTTTTTTTTTACAGAAAAAGTACTCCTTTCGTATACCTTCTATTGGCAAATGTTACCCCCTAGGATCCATTTTAGCTGCTGTAATGCACCGTCTTTGAAACATGAATAAATAACTGAAGGAGGAAGTTTTCTTTTCTTTTTCACAACCATAAAATGAGTCTGTTAGCCCTTTTAAGTCCTCTCACAGACCGCAATGACAGATTTCCTTAGCCTTTATACACTTTAATAGACCTATTCGGCTAACTCCATGTTGTACCCAATTCAAATCTCCCGGGGATAATATTCTTTGTGTATTGTATTTGCATTATAATGTGGCATTCACATTTAAATGATATGGAAATTCCTGAAACAAAACGTTTTATTCCCAAAGGGTTTGAATTGGGTACAACATTGAGTTAGCCGAATAGGTCTATTGGCGATATCCCTACCCTTTCATATACCCGAAGCCAGAAAAAGCTACCCCCTTCGGGCGGAACCTCCCTTTATAAGCCATTATATGGAGTACCCCAAGGGGGGTTCACATATTATTGCCCGTATATAGAAATTTTTCTACCAGCTAAGCTATCAAGAGTATTGGAGAGCTGTATCTTTAACTATTCTTTTTTCTCTGGCTTTTTATTTCAGATACAGTATAGTTCCTGCTCAAGAAAAATGTTCCATCTGCTCATATCCTCTTCTCACAAGAGGCTTCTATGTCTTCCCATGTCACCATGCTTTCCACTGCGATTGTCTAAAAAATGAGGTGGGACTGTTAAGATTATTTTTATGATTATTTTTAAAAGTTTATATTTACAATTTATTTTTCAAAAAATGGTGTGTGTAATTTTGTTTTTATTTTTCCTCCTTCTTTTTTTCAGATTTTACCCAATCTTAAAGAGAAACAAAGGTATAAATTTTTCTGTTATTGTTTTTTCTCTATGCTGCTCTCTACCTTTGTGGCCCTGGTTGTCGTTGAATTGGTTCGTTATAAACCCGTGAAAGGATGGTGATGAAGTTATAAATATATCAAAATCATATATGTGAACTGCGGGTTGAGGAATTATATGAAGTAGTAGATCATCGTAGTTATGGAAGCAACTTTTGCTGTTGCGAAAAGAAAGACTGAAAAATGTTGAGGCTTGTACGGGATTCGAATACCTCTGCGATACTGGTGCAGCGCTCTTACCAGTTGAGATAACTGATAATTGGTTTTTCCTAATACGTAATCAATGGGTAGTGATTTATCCTGCGGATAGTCCTATCCACCTTTCTAACAAGTGTTTCATTTATGAATCGGTTATATGGCCCAACTCAGCCTTCGCAGCTCAGTAGTCAGCTGGTCAGACCAGCATCTGGAATTTCACTGATTCTGTATCTCTGGCTTCCTCGTAGATTACAATCAAATTCTTGTTTCTCCATCTGCGAAGCACAGAAATCATTAGTTCCATGAGCTGGACTTTATTAAAATGACAAGTAAATGTGTCTTTTTATGCTGGTCATTTTACCGCCATGCATCTTGAATTTGCAGAGCAAAGGTTCAAGATCTGTTTAATCAGCTGTACAGGACACCAAGATCTGACTCCGCCACAGCTACACCAGCACCACCAGTCTCTCAAGGTAAGATAAATCCTATATGCATACCGAGTTTTTTTCAAGTTTATAATTATTATTTTTCTTATTCCTGAGATTTCTCCTGAAACTTAGATACTAGGAACGAATTAATGGGGTGTTCCTGTCTGTTTAAGGTTTCCATTTATTTAGGTATTTAGAACATTACTATTACACGACATGATCATCGATGAATACCACCTTATCATGTCGAGAGCTCAATAAGCTAACGAGAACAAGTCTCACGGATACTAAACAACTCAAGCTCTTTTCCTCGAAAAGTCAATGGGTGGGGGTGTCTGACAGAGGTGTCCGCGTGATGGACAGCAATAAATGACCAAAGAACAGAGTTTACGGAGTTGTCTTTTGTTGACTGCAGTTCGAGTAGTCAGTTTTATCTTACAGAGACCTGTCTTAAGCACTTATTAGATGGGTCAGTTACATATAACGCTGACTAAACTTAGTTTGTTATGTATTTTTAGAATGAACTGGATGACCTAATAGCATCTGAATGTCTTTATTGCGGGGAAATTATGATCAGGTAAGGGAATCCTAACATCGTTACACCAGTCGACTGTGCCAGAGGATTTGTGTAAGCTCGTTGAACATAATAAATGACGTCCACACATCTACAAGAAAATACTGAAAACTTATGGGATCAAAGATGTACAGTTTTTTTCTTAACAGCAACATCTTTTCTCTTCCTTTTCTTCATTTCGCGGGGCCAGAAAACGAAAGATTGAAAAGCACAGCCATTTCAAGTCTTTATGGTTTAAGGTTGCATCCAAAAATGGGAAAAGAAATCACACATTAAGATAGCGGGCTAGGTTTTTCCTTAATCCTAAAGGACGTGAGAGAGAAGCCTTTCCTTTCTGACCCTGTTTTCACTGAATAAGAACCTAGGAATACATGTAGGTACCAGTGTAGCATAACTATTAATGTCAAGTAACGTTTAGTTTCAATCAATCAACCAACCAATCAATCAATCAGTCAATCAATCAAACTTTATATAACGAGGGTGACACGTTCTAAGGGAAAAAACACTTATGAACTTGTGGTCCTCAAGTTTGTGATGTATGTCTTCCTTTCGTTTCAGGACAATTGACCAGCCCTTTATTTTGCCTGAGGAATATAACAGTGTTCTTGAAAGCTGGATGTGATTATCAAAGCTTAGCCATAGTTGTTCAAGAATCATCTTTGAATGTTGGACATTTTTACAGCAGCTACCAAGAATTTTTTGTCTATTTCTGTTTGACGTAATTCGCCCTGATTTTCGGGCACAAGAAACAAAAACTTGGATCGAATCTGGATGTAGAAAAAGTTGTGGTAACATGTCAACAGCGTGGAAATAGCCTTTTGTGGGCTTAAGTAAACAACAGAGGCCGTTCTCCTCACTCACTGCAAATGCTGCTCGTTTATGACAAAACGTGTGGCGGTCGTTGGATACACTCTCGACCCGAGACATGCGCAAAAACAAGAGGAGCTTTGGGATTGCGAATTACTTGGGGAGTATTACACATCCTACGAACTACGCAAACGCAACCGTCATAGTCAATATGCATATGTTTCTGCAAAAAAAAGTTACGTGCCGCAGTACATGATCTTCATGAAGCTAAAAAGAACAGGGCTGATACACACTGCTGGGAGGACAGTTGTCTGAAATAAATTAAAAAAATACAAGGGGCCTCCAGTTGGCGTTAAGATTTAATAGATGATGGCCTTTTAGAAAATAACTTGTGAGTAAAAGATTTATGAATGAACAAAATGTATTTTTAGAATCTTTGGCAAACTTTGTATATTTCCCTTCAAGATAAAAACATTAAATACATGGTATAGTTGATCATGTCGGAACGCGGAACTGTGTTGGAAAGGGAAAGCGCATTCAAAAGCGAACAAGACCGTTAAAAAATCGTGCAAACCAAGTCCCTTCCCCTGCAGTTTTCGCTGCGTTCTAACGTCGAACGCACCTACTTCTAGTCTCAGCTTTATGCATACCAAGTTGCCATGCTTTCCTAATACCATTTGACGACATTTTGATCGTAAGTCACGTGACTTTGCCTAATAAAGGAACAGTTCGTCAAATGGTTGCGGTAATAAACTTTACCCAACAGGACGGGAAAGGAAAGAAGATGACAAACCTTGTGTGACAAGCGGGACAATAATTATACTTGTAAAACGTTCTACCAAACTTCACCTTAATTTTAACAGATCTTTTTGTAAAAGACTAGAAAACATTGATGTTAAATGAAGATCACGACAAAAGACAAAGGTAGTAGTCCTGACACATTTCCGGTCACGCACAAGCGTTCTGCCCGCGTCCTGGCGGGCCCCGGTTGTTCAAAAATTGGATAGCGCTATCCACCGGATAAATCGCTATCCAGGCGATAAGTAGTACAAAAACCAATTGTGTTATCTACTGGATAGTGATTTATCCAGTGCTATCTACCTTTTGAGCAACCGGGGCCTGTTGCGTAAATTCACTAATTGTGAAGAGCAAACTGCTCACTAAGTTTCACAGAGATCAGGAAAAGGTTTATACTTGAATCACTGGACTGGTGGTTGGTCCTCTCTTTAAATAAGCTGTGTCACGAAATTAGCGGAATTCAAACAGAGGTAGCTGTACCAAATTGAGTAACACATTAAAATAACCGCCCAAAACAATACAAGAAGGTACAAGTAACAGGGCATATACATAGGTATATATCTGTATATCTGTATACCTAACCAATTTATGGGGAAAAAATAAGATTACCTCGGTTCGTACCCTTATATCAAAGGTTAGTATGGAAGCGAAGTCAGGATTTGTGTTGTAAAGTTTACTCTTTCAAGTTAATAGTCAGTATGTAAAAGGAGCTGGACATTTAGGCTCTGGACCTGAAATTTATGTTGTATTCACCTTAAAAGAGCAAGAAACCGTTCACCTTTACACACGGTGACGAGTCCTATTCATGGTATATATATCGGAGAGGGGATGTAAACGTTCAGAAATTGTCTCGAACTGGCTTTTATATTTCATGCACCATTCTAGTGCCCATAACGAGTCCATAATTATAACTTCCCATGGGGAGTCATTTTTAAGGGAGGGTAATCAGTTAGAGCTTTCACTTTCAAGTCAATGCATGGTAGTGACAAGAGAGCCGTTCTCATGGATTATTAAACATAGTGAGTGGATGTTTTCATAAAAGAACAAGCTTAGTTAATGTCATGCAAACACTCATTAAAGCTTTTTCGATCATGAAAAACTTTCCATTGAGTTTGTGGAATTGATTAGAATAATAAGTAGCTGTCATTTTGAGTTTAGGGAATTTCGTTATATTAAAAATGAATAAACTGAAAATATTAGTGACGGTCTATTTTCAAATCATGAAAGAAATTTAAGAGTGAGTCTCCCTAAAACCGGTCCACTGCGTTTCGGGTCGGAAAATCAATTTCCTTTAAACTTTGCCCATGAATATATCTTAGTCCAAAAGTAATTGAAACCGCATTAGTTTTTGAAAATATTTCAAAATAAGATTTTTCGGAAGGAAAATCACTTCAGCACTCGGCGGCCAAATTTTTGCAGTGACAAGGAGTAAAAACAGCGCATATTGCCGAGTTCACCACTTCAAAGTTTTGCACTTTCAACGATTTTTTCACTTCCTAGGATTAAATTGGTCCTTAAATGATGTAAAGGAAACAATTTTGGTCCTTCAAAAGCAACTCATGTCTACTAAGTAGTTTTTGATTTACACCCACTTTGACGTAGGCGGAAAAGAGCTCAAAAATGCATATTTTCGTCCTAGCACTGTGCAAAATCCCCACATCTTCTAAACAAAATGTCTTTTCAAACCAACAAAGGGAATGTCCAAAAACATAGAAACATAAAAATATGTTGTGATTTTAACTATTTATCAGCACAGCTGATCGACGAAATATGCCTGTTTTCTGTTATGACTGTTTACAATACACGATGGAAGGTCTTAATGCAAAGCCCGAATAACACAATAATTCTTCAAATGTATCAAGTATTTTAAACTTTTTGTGACTTTTGAGACAATAGAACATCATGTAGGAAAGGAAAGCCTTTAAGCCGAACGCATTAATACTACAGGTGTACCTGTTTACAACGCTTGATCTGATCACGAGTCTTCTTCGCTGTGTACACAAAACTGATATCACATGATGGCGCCTATCACGCATTCCTATATCTGGAATTGTTACGCCGCGAAAACAGTTTTTGCTAGTCTGACTAAAATTGAAAGGCAGGAAATTATCTTATCAATAGAGTATTCTATTATATTTATTGCTGTTTTCCTTGACAAGCTACAAAATCAAGAATCATGCATGCATAAGAACCTATAGTGCATTAACAACCGGGGGGGGAGGGCTTTGCTGGGTATGTATGTATGTATGTACGTATGTTCCGCTGCCCTCTCGCAGAGCCGCTACTCCACTATAGTCTATTCTGTGGCCAATCAATTATAGACCCCATCTTAGCCACTTTTGGGCAAATATGTAATCTTTCGCGATCCCAGATTAGGCACTCTCTATTTTTATGAATTGACCCATTTTTTAGAATAAAGAATACTTCACGTTTCATCTACAGTTCAAACATTCTGGTACGTTTGCTAACCGAAAATATGAAGAACTGTCTTACCTCAAAAAAAAAAAATGTGCAACCCCATTCTAGTAATCCTATTGAAAATGCTACCCCATTATAGTCCGTCCAGTCGTGAAAATGCGACCCCATCCAGCGGCGC
Source organism: Porites cylindrica (assembly GCA_964035525.1). Taxonomy (NCBI): domain Eukaryota; kingdom Metazoa; phylum Cnidaria; class Anthozoa; order Scleractinia; family Poritidae; genus Porites; species Porites cylindrica. The sequence continues at coordinate 55,071,507 of OZ037776.1, forward strand.
ATCCCCAGTAGCTTATAAGGAAATACCCCCCACGACTAACAATAGATAGTGGCCCGCAAGCAAACATTCCCCTTGCTATTATTCTAGAACAAATACTGTATCTGTATCATTATCATCCCCAGGCTAAACCCGGAACATTTGAAACAAAGATATTCACCTGTTAGAGAATGTGCTTGATCCCGACGAATTTACGGAAAATTTAAGGACTTAGTAAAGAATTTAAGGACTGTGAAGTGGCATGGTGGTTTACCTCGTTTAGCGCTTTCGATTTCTTTCTAACTCACTAATATATAGATTTAGACAGGGCTAAAAGCGCAGCTGTCGTTACCTATACTTGAAGTTGTTCTCCAGCAAAAAAGAAAATCGCGTGATGCTAACCCGCAACGGCAACGAAAATTGCAAAAACAAAACAACAACAACAACACCAATATGTCTAATTAGCGAACTTAGCTTTCCGCCCTATCGGAGTGGGTGGGGTATACAACAAAGTGTTATACTGGGAGACTCCGCCCTGATTGTCCAACCCACCTTTACCATTTTTGACTGAAGAGGTGCCCCGTGAGGGGCAGAAAGCTCGCAACTCAGATCGCTCACGAATGTTTACAAAAGCCAAGTGGCTCAAAAGTAAAAATTTAACGATTTTTTGCGCAATATTTTTCTAACAAAATCATTTGAAAAAAAAATAAATAAAAGACTATACATACTAAGCGGACGATGAGGGACCTGGAGAAAGAAATGGCAGCGAAGCTATGGTGGAAACAATTGCTGCCAAACGTCCCCTGATGTTTGTGCGAGATGGCTCACAGAAATCAACTCTTTTTCTTTCAAAAGCAATTTGCTTGGAATTTCATTTGGCACAAGAACATCGAAATCTGATCTTCTTCAAAAGATAACTAAAATGGTTGTAGAGTGCTCTTGTGTAGTGAAAAAGATTGTTGGAAAAGACGAGAGAAGAAGGAAAACGACTCTACCTCGGTGAGTTTGTACCCTGCCTATTATTACTCATTTTTCTTCCGCCGGGTCACTGTGAATTCACAACCTTTCAGGAAAATCGCTAGTTTAATATGTCCATTTCGTCAATAACGGGACAAGAATTTGAAAATATGGCACTATTAATAATTAACCACTTTCCGTAATAGAGAATGAGTATTAGCGAAGCTCTCGCGTGTGCGAAAAAAAAAATGGTAACCTGTAGGTGCGAGAAAATTTCGTAATCACGTGATCGTGCGTTCGACTGTTTCCCCCTACTACCATTACACTGACACCGATAACAGAGAAAGGAGAAAGAGCTAGAGTGAAACTGACAAAACAGAACCAAAAAAAAAAAAAAAGAAGGCGAAGTTCATTGCGGAAGAAAAAAACATAAAAAAATTCAAAGTTGCGATGAGAAAAATGACAAATGTTAGCGGCCAGGAAGGTTAAAATGAGCGGCAGTGAAACAAAAATGGAACGTAGGAACATATACGATTTTTTTCTCCATAAAACGTCCAACTAGGACGTTTCACGTACGTTGGAGTCGTGCAAAACAATGGCAAAGAAATGTACAAAAAAATGTGCTGCACGTGCAAACTTTTTTTTTCGCTCATAAGCCCTATTGATTTTTTTTTTTTGCTTTTTTCGTTGCCGTCACCGGTTAGCATTACAAGATTTTTATTATTTTTTTTTTCTGGGGTACAACTTTGAGCATGTTAACGAGTCAGAGCTGCGCTTTTAGCCCTGGCTAAAACTACTGGTGATTATTAGCCAGTGCACAAGATATTAGTCAAACCAGAAACAGAATTAAGGAATTCTCTATTTTCCAATTCCCCATAATACACTCTGTTTGCCCCCCAAATTTTGTATAAACCATTGCTTTTAAATGCTCCTGGGAGTATTGCATTTTCCCATTAAGAGCATTTTAAGACAATAAGTTATGCAAAATTTGGGGGGCAGACAGAGTGTATTATGGGGAATTGGAAAATAGTCAATAGAGTCAAAATCGAAAGCGCTAAACGAGGTAAACCAGCACGCCAGTTTTAAATGCAGGGTAACCTAATTTCAAAGATACAGTATTTGTTCTAGGATAATAGCAAGGGGGATGGTTGCTTGCGGGCCACTAGACTGTTCACTGTCCCTTATCTTTCCGTAAAATCGTCCAGATATGCGGGCCTTCTTGGGTCCGCTGCCCCAAGAGTAGATTTCATAGTCATCCCCAGGCTAAACCCGGTACATTTGAAACCAAGATTGCCACCTGTTAGAGAATGTGCTTGATACCGACGATTTACGGAAAAATAGAGGACTACTGTGAACAGTCTAGCGGACCTCCTGCTAGCAAGCTCACTCCACCCCTATCCCTAACCCCACCCTTAGTCGGGGAGCTTGTTAAGACTTGAAAACAGGTACTCGTCGGTTTAATACCACAGGCTACCAGAAATATGAAATATATTTTAAAAAATAATAAATACAAACATAAACGACAAACATAAAGCAAAACAAAGTGAAAGCTCATAGCGACAACCAATTGTTTTATAAATCCTAACCTGAATGGACAGGAGCCTGTTCCTGGAAAACTAAAAAGTTGCTGTTGTTAATGAACTGGGCGCTTCATCTGCATGCATGATTCTTGATATTGTAGCTTGTCAACGAAAACAGCAATAAATATAATAGAATGCTCTATTGATAAGATAATTTCCTGCCTTTCAATTTTAGTCAGACTAGCAAAAACTGTCTTCGCGGCGTAACGATTCCAGATATAGGAATGCGTGACAGGCGCCATCATGTGATATCAGTTTTGTGTTCACAGCGAAGACGACTCGATCGGATCAAGCGCTGTAAACAGGTACACCTGTAGTATTAATGCGTTCGGCTTAAAGGCTTTCCTTTCCTACATGATGTTCTATTGTCTCAAAAGTCACAAAAAGTTTACTTGCTTGATACATTTAATGAATTATTGTATTATTCGGGCTTTGCATTAAGACTCCATTAAGACCTTCCATCGTGTATTGTAAACAGTCATAACAGAAAATAGGCATATTTCGTCGATCAGCTGTGCTGATAAATAGTTAAAATCACAACATATTTTTATGTTTCTATGTTTTTGGACATTCCCTTTGTTGGTTTGAAAAGACATTTTGTTTAGAAGATGTGGGGATTTTGCACAGTGCTAGGACGAAAATATGCATTTTTGAGCTCTTTTCCGCCTACGTCAAAGTGGGTGTAAATCAAAAACTACTTAGTAGACATGAGTTGCTTTTGAAGGACCAAAATTGTTTCCTTTACATCATTTAAGGACCAATTTAATCCTAGGAAGTGAAAAAAATCGTTGAAAGTGCAAAACTTTGAAGTGGTGAACTCGGCAATGCGCGGTTTTTACTCTTTGTCACTGCAAAAATTTTGCCGCCGAGTGCTGAAGTGATTTTCCTTCCGAAAAATTTTATTTTGAAATATTTTTAAAAACTAATGCGGTTTCAGTTACTTTTGGACTAAGATATTTTTATGGGCAAAGTTTAAAGGAAATTGATTTCCCGACCCGAAACGCAATGGACCGGTTTTAGGGAGACTCCCTCTTAAGATTCTACTCAAATGCCTCGGCAGCGCATATTCCATAAAAAGAGCAGAAGGAACAGCTTTGACATACAATGGCTTTAATATCCATAAGGATACTGCTTTTTTACGGAAACGAGAAAATGAATGAAAAATCGCTGAAGGAATTTAAAGAATAAATTTGTTAGTAGTTATCTTTTAAAGAGTGCTTGCATAATTAACTAGAAACTTTATCACAGAATTTTCTCCTTGACACCAGCAATCATCATGTCGACTTAATGGACAGTTTCTACAAAACTATACGAAACACAAAAGAGACAGTCACTCAAACCACACTTCCTCACGGACAGTAGGACGGAGATATAGGACGAGAGCCCTAGTACGAGAAATTTGATAAGATTCCGTTGTTTCTTGGAGGAATTGTTTCGGACATTTGAAACTGTCCTCGGCGTTCCAACGAAAAATCAACATCATATAGCGAACTTACTCGTGACATCGATTCTCAAGATCACAATATTCCAACAAACGAAACCCAGTTAATTTAAAACCCCCAAAAAGGAAGAACTCACAAGGAAAAAAAAAATAGAAAACGTTTCAGTATTGAAACGCGAGAAATCATGAAACTATCAACTGAAAATTCTTTGCCGTAAAACTGACGGATTAGGGGACTATGACTGGACTGAAATATCAAAAGAAAAAAAATCCACTTTCAGTTAAAATATTTTAGACTAATTCTAAAAATAATTATGACCAGCTTTTGGGATAAATTCAGAAACTTACCAACACCTCGTATTCGGGAAGTGACTCTAGTCTGGTAAAATCGTTCTATTCGTAAAATTGTTGGCTCTTTTATGATATTCTTAAAACAAAATACAAATATGACCAGCCCTACAAACCTTGTACGTAGTGTCTGAGGTGTCAGTTGTTCACTGGGGGATGGTTATGGCGTCGAGAAACCTGAGTTTCCATAACAGATGCCGGAATTAAGATCACTTAGCGTCAGGCTTTGCAAAATAATATATTAATTGAAGACAAGAGAGAATATTCTCTCTTGTTGAAGACTATTAACCATTCCTCATTTTATTTCACTAACGGTCGTTTTACCACCATGGTGAGTAAATAATGAATGAGTAAATTTCTCAATCAAAACACTCTTAGTTAGTAAATTAGATCACTAGTAAAAAGCGGTAAAATGATCACATGCACTGAAAAAGTTTCGGAATTTGACATTTGGGTACCCGATTATACTTCTCTTCAAACGCCAATATACAGGGGCACTCAACGACGGTTCCCTCCAAAATACGTTGAAAACACTTTTTAGGGTATCTAGAGTACTTTTAAAAGATCTCTACAAATGCATTCTAAGCGGCGCTACGAAATTTTTATCTGCTCGGTCATCCTAAATAGCGGAACTTATTATAAGTCTTTCTTACAACGGCTTCAGTATTATTTTTCCGAAAATTTTAGGTACAATTTAGCGTTTTACGAAAATGAGAAATTTATAAGTATGAAAAATATAACTTCAGATAATCGTATGGAATTTACTATGCAAACTTCCAAAGTTGTGCACGTTTCATCTAGAAATTTTTAGCCGCGTCCCGAAGCAAAAGAAAATTCTAGGCAATATTGCTCCTCCAAACAGATATTTTACAGAAAACAGTCGTTGGGTGCCCCTGAATATAGATGTATTATATACTTATAAAAGGGAAAGCTTCACTCTGCAACAATCACTTTCTTTCCTTTATCTGTAAAAAAAACCCGTGTTCATTCAGTAGAAAATACTAAATATTATGTCTAAAAAGTGTCCAAAAGAACAGTTAAAGAATAAAAGGCTAGAATAGTTTAAAGGGTACCTACATAACTGAGAAACTTAATAACAGACTTCACATTTTGCCATTAGCCTGCGGTGCAGCCGGCCCACGTATCGCATATAGTGTGGATATAAACAAGGTTTAAAGTGTCTGCGCGCAGGCTATTTGCCACCAGCACTGGGATAATATCAAAATAAACAGTTTCGGCAAGATGACTGAAAATGCAAATGACATTCATGATTTTATTTCCGAGGTCACAAACTTTTATCCATCTCAGTTTGGTACAAGAAGCAAAAGCCACCAATAAAAGGGATAATATAAATATAAGTAGGCTGCAATAGCTTTGAAAGGAAACCTAGCCGATTTTGCAAAAAATATCCAAATTAAGAAAAATAAAAAGATAATTCCTGTTCTGTAGCCTGCTGACTGGGCTTTTAAATTGATAAGAAAAATATGCTATTCCAATGTTACAAGCTTTCTCAAAGAAAATAGAAACTGAACGGTTGTGCAAGGAAATTGAACTTCACTTTTTTCTTTGACTAGTACGCTTACTAAATATAAACACAGTCTAAATGTAAACCACAGGTTGCAAAAATTCTGGACCTGATAAATTAACGAATAAATGCAGATCTAAATCTTCTTGAAGGACCACGAAAATAAAAAAAAAATGTAAATGGATGAAACACTACAAGTTAACTTACACTATAACGCGAAAGTGTCTCAGTTTCCATCTAACTCTCAAATCTCTTCAAAATCTCCGATTTCAACATGCTCCACTTTTGTAAAGACTTTGGCGAATATTCGCCATTTTTGCCGAATGTGCCATTTTCACCAAAATCACCATTCTGAAAGGGAACCCTTTGCTACCTCCAGGGGCGTAGCCAGGATTTTTTCAGAGGTACGCACAATTCTCCAAATCGCTTTGCACCCCGTAACCCCCACCAATAAAAACATTCTTGATAAAAGGTTAATTTGGTTATGTTGTAAGCCTAAGGGTCTTTTTTGCTTATGAATTACCTTGTCGGGTGTTTGGGTCCATTGACTGATGCACCTCACTCATCTATCACACCATAAGGCTACATACTTTTCCCGATTCGTTACTTTTTGTTACTGGGTTCGTTTCGTCGTTTTTAAGCAGATGCAGCGCGTGAATCCGAATTGAAAAGGTGCCTATTTTGGTCAAGTCTCTATGGATTTTGAAACCGAAATCTAAAGTGAATCCGACGCCTTGTAAATTCGCAATGTTTTGTAGTGTAAACAATTTGTCCAACTTATCTGGATACTTCTCCGCATTTGATCATACGAGTCTGCAGTAAAACCAAAATGGAACTGTCACTTTCTGTCAAAAATGTAGGGTGCCTTAGCAACGACGACGGCGAGGGCAATGGAAACGTCCCTAGCTATCAAAATGAATTACGCGCTTTTTTTAACTTTTCCGCGTTTATTTAGTTAAATCCTTTATTTCCGTCGACTCTCTTAAAATGCAAATAAAGTTGAACTTAAAACCGTAAAAGGTTTGAACCCAGGAGTTCTTTCAAAAGTAGGTTGAGTTTGACCGTCTGGGTGAACGTAGTCCTGAATAGGACTGTTGCTGTTGACAGTGACTGCCGTTTCGACAACCTGTGCGGTAGTCATCTTCAGAGTCAAAGTGAGTTGCATCACTTCAGTTGATGGTATTATACTCTGGTTATTGATCTGATTGGTCAATTACGTCGTGATGACAACTGACGTGATACAACTCTCTTTGACTCTGAAGATGACTACCGCACAGGTTGTCGAAACGTCAGTCACTGTCAACAATAACAGTCCTATTCAGGACTACGTTCACCCGGACGATCAAACTCAACCTACTTTTGAAAGTTTAACTTCCCTACTGAGTCTTGGGGACCGCACCCAAGGAAATTGATTTTGTTCCTTTGTTAACGTGCTCCAAACATCGTTGCAAAAGGAACTTTAGGGTCGTGTTCGTACAGGTTGTAAAGAAAAGCGCACTGGACCTGCAAAATTTGTTGTTTTTCATTTACTTATAGGGCTCGGTTATGAATCCGAACACATTTTAGTAAAAACGCCTGCCATCTTTTCACTAGTCAGATATATATACCTGGATTTTTGAAAACCAGGTTAGCAAAAAAATCAACGTTAACTCATTCTACTACTTGGCAGTTTAAAACAATAAAACTTCATTCAAAGCCTTTTAAAAGCCTTTATCTGACTCCGGGCGGTAAGTTAGTAGTTACTAGAAGCATTTCAACGAGTCCAAATTAAAAATGACGCAAATCTTAGAACATTTATTCAGTCATCTGACTCCATGAAGTTTCAAGCTGGTGCCATTTAAGTCTAGAAATTTTAAAGTTGAGTGAACTGCAGCGAAAATGTGCCTGGTTAAGGCTTACATAACAACTTAAATAGTTAGCAAAACACTACTTTTGTCGCAGTCCGATACATGACAGGGTTTCGTATGTAATAGACAACAAACTGAATGAAACATACTACACAAATTATCACCTTCTTATCTGCAAAAACCGGCCTTTTGGTTCAAAGCCATTAGAGCCCGCTGAAACTAGACCCACAATTGTAGATCCAATTTTCCTGAGTCGAGGGTTGCTTTTCCAAGGTACAATCAGCTAGGCAAAAAATATGTTAGCAAAACAGCTCAACCACGCGACCACATTCCTGTCAACACCATGCGGAAATCACACAATCACACATTTTCGCGGCACTGATAAGATTATCCACAACCACGCATAATCTTCTGATGTTTAACAGAAACCAAAGATCATCGAATAACTCGGCCTATTGGCAGATACACACCTCTGGACTTTTCTCTTACACTCGTCTTATTCAAGTTCCCGGATATAGAGTCGAACTGTCGGCAGACCAGCGTAGACCCGGATTTCACACCAGAAAAAACTAAGTCTTGGCCGAATTCATTTGACTCCTAAGAGCCTGTTACCGAGGCCAAAGACTTAGTTATCACCTTAGAAAAGCGAACCATATCGTGCCTTTCTGTCTCGGTCCGGATCTGGGTGATTGATCCGTTTAGCAAAATGAAACGAGAATAAAATACGATATTAAACGATGCAGACTCTGCGAATCGTAATAGCTTTGTCCCATCTCAGAGCTTTACAAGATGCTCTCCGGGAAACTTTTCTCAAGGTGACCAATAACGAGATGTAAACTGCTAAACGGCACCGAACCTAGCTTTTGGCGCGCACTGATTTCATATAACTGTCACTTGTGTTTAAGAGAGAATTGTGAGTAGGATGAAAAAAAAAAAAAGAGGGAGGGATATTGTATTTTTGCCTGATGTTTTTGCCGTGTATAAATAAAAGTGATGATGATGATGATGATGATGATGATGATGATGATAATGGTGATGAAGGCGGGGGGGGGGCGTAGATAGAAATTCGCGAAGTTCTGTGTACAGCCACATCTACACAAAGCCCTAACCACAAAACGAACAAAAAAAACGGACATTAGTAAACAACTCAGTAAACAAGCCATTAGACAGGCGAAGTTGAGGGGAATTACGAAATGTTTGCTAACCCGGGTTTTCATAACTCCAGGCAGATATGTATATATAAAATTTCGAAAGATTTGATATGCATGTATTCCAGTGGAAATATCCGTTTCTCTCTAGGACGGTCCCTATGAATAAAAGATTTGAAGTCTAATTACCTTAATCGGAAGAATTTTGATCACCTTTTAAAAAGAAATGATCATTTGTTTCATTTTCGAAGCTTGGCTTCGTGTTATGATATTCCATGCTGTGCTTTATTTATCCCTATAACAAGCATAGGCTAAAAGCACGACTGGACTAGCTCTCACCATATCATTGCGCTAGAAATGACCGATCCCTGTAACCGGTAACTACAGTTTGGTTTCTTCTTCTTCGTTTTTTCTTTAATTTATTTTAAGCTTAATTTTCGATTATGCATTTAAAACGCAATGATCAATTGCTTCATTTTCGAACTTTGACATCATTCTATAAATTTCCTTACTTGACGCAGCGCTAAGCCACACCACACAACTGAGGCTCCACGAACCAGGTTTCAACTGACTCCGGTGGACATATCAGAATTCCTGTGAGTACAGATTTGTTTTCTATTCCTTACAAATTATAGATTTTATAAATTCTCAGAAGTGGGAGAATAATAGGGATTCAAGAAGCTACAATACTTCTGATGTTCTATTTAATATAGTTGTACTGTATATTCATATGCTTTTTGATAAGTAATGGATGAATAGATATAACGACCATTCAAGCTGATGGCATTAAAAATCAAGAAAAATCATATCTCTCATTATTCTAGTTCGTTCACCAAAAACATTATGAAAAGAACAGGAGCACCCAACGAGGATATAGTTCAAAACCACTTAACATAGCATTGTTGAACGTATTTTAGTATTTAAACGGTAGACATAGGCATATTTTTATTCCCTAAAAACTTTTCATCTGTTCGGATTTCCCAGCTGAAAGTCTAGTGATCCGAAAATTATAGAGATCAAAACTTACCTTTTCGAAAATTTCAGCCGGGAAAAGGCTCCCGAAAATTCTAGGTGGCCTTTTTTAGGGTAAAAATTCGTTAACAATGGGTAATTATGCCATTTTGTAGATGTTCGAAAATCCTAGGAGAGGCAGGCAAGCAAGAAATTTTACAACAAATGTTCCGAAAATTATAGATCTGAAATCGTCTTCCGAACAGATATTTTCTGAAAATTGCCGTTGGGTGCCCCTGAAAGAAGGAATAACAGAGAACACTTCCTAACAGCTTCGCTAACTTTGCAAATATAAGGTCGCGTTTGTCATTTTTCATAGAGTTCTTTACGGAATAGAAAGTAACGAGTGAACCATTGTCATGAGCGACTGATTTTTTAACCCAAACCTTCTTTTTAAGCTTCAATTGCACAGATTTAAGGGTAACATAATGTTGTGAAGATCAAATCTGAGCAGTAAAACGTGTCAACTTCAAAAATGGTATGGTAGGCTCACGTCCCAGAAGCGATGTTGACTTGTCTTTGTGCCTTTGTAATCATGATAAATCGTTTATTTCACAGAAACTGAAATATCAAGTAAAAACGCCAAGCAAGCACAATATTGCGTGAATAGCCTCCTTCAGGGGTCTTCAAGCGTTTAGGTTTTTTCAGGTTTGTTTACAGTTTTTATAAATCTTTCTTGTATCAAAAAAAATGGTTAAAAGTCGATCTCACAGAGGATAATCAGGCCTGAGTAGAGTTGTACAGGTATCCTTAGACTCTCCTTATTTGCTGTCACAACTTCACCGTGACCGGAGCAAAAGTTTAAGCCAATCAAATTAGTGGGATCAGCATGGGAAAAAGAAACATACCTCTTTACCACCAGGTTGCCGAAGACATTTAGTTCCAATTTGTTTGCAGTTTTTGATGAAAGAGCACTGTTTTATGAAGATGAGCGAAAAAGCTATTATTGGCATATTTAATAAAAATCCAAGACTGTTTTGAATAAAATTTGCGTGATTAAACTTTGACGGTCGGTTTGCATAGAGGGGGCACCGGAATTAGCGAGTGCTTTCTCCGGTTAATGCATTAAAAATTGATATACGCAATCTAGAGTGCATGCTTGTTTAAGTTTTGCAGTGCATTCTAAGATAAGTAGTGGCTGTGGTGTTGTAAATTCTTTATGGCAACAAACGAAGGGAAAAACATACACCAAAAATTAAAGTAGCAGTAAAAAATTCGAAAAAGAACAACATGCAGGCAAACAAACCCTATACTTTTCGACTAGTTTGCGCTACATTTTCGCCATCGTTTCGTCGCACAGAATTTTCACTATTATGGATCCATCCAACGCCATCTTGGAGCACGAAACAACCAATCGGCGATGGCGATAAGAAATCAGCCCTTGTGACGTAAGTTTCCTATCCAGTCTTTCTATTATCCATGCCACTACACACCGCAAAATGACAAAAAAAAAACGAAGTATATTCGTAAAAACGTATAGTACAAAATATAATGAGGGTAAGTATATTAGGCAATCCAGTAATTACAAATAAAGTTAACTTTTTGTTCTGAGTGTACAATTGGAAATGAATGAATTTGACTAAAATGCCCGGTTTAAACAGAAGACAAAATAACGCCAATAAAAATGTACAGCGTAAGCTTACGTCTCATTCTGTTTTTTTCCCTTTCCGCTGTTTAGTGACAGTGAAATATACGAAACTATCCACTCCAATATTCGAGATGCTCCTCAATTTCCTAAGAGAAGAAATCTGCTAGAAAATATTTTCTCCTTGAATATCTGCGAAGTAACTTCGAAACAGAGGTGCTGCAAGCCACAAGCGCCTATAAAAGGCGGGAATTTTGGTGCGAAACTCACACATCTCTGGGGCTTCTGATCAAACGCATCATTTCTCTCACGTGTAAAAAAATAATCGTACGCGATTCTGATTGGACGTATCGTTTTTTGATTGCTTTTGTTTTTGTTTTTTTTATTTTCACGTGTGAAAAACATCGTCCGCTACTCTGATTGGCTAGAACTCATTTGCATTGCAAATTTACGACGTAGCTTTTTAGTGAGTATATATATCTAAGTATGTATGTAATACCATTGTTTACTAGATGGCCAAATGAAAGATTTAAGGGTAAAATCATGTTGTGAAGATCAGATGTGTGCAGTAAAATTTGTCAACTTCAAAAATGGTATGGCAGGCTCACGTCCGAGAAGCGATGTTGACTTGTCTCTGTGTGTCTTTCTACAGGGTGTCCCAAAAAGTTCGTTCCTCTAATTTCATGCACTATAACTTTTGATCAAAACTTTATTTTCACATGAAATTTCTAGAAGATGTTTATTTCTCTACCGAGTACATGCATTTAGAATTTCAGTAACTGGCTTGCGCTTTTTTGAATTTTTATCACATTCTGTAGCCGTTGCGGCATGAAGTGAGATAGAGCGTGTAGACCCACAGATGATCCATTTTGAGCTATGTTATCACCTGGTGCGCAGGAGCCAGTCCACCCCCAAACATTATTTGTTTATTTTAGGCAGCTAAAAAAATATATATTGGGCCCATCCAAAAAAGATAATGATCCCGGCCTCCTTCCACAGCAAGGCTCTTGAATCCTTCTTTACAAATTTGAGACCAGCTGGGCGTTACTTAGCAGAGTAAGCAGAGGTTTTTTTGCCATCTCATGGGCCTCTAATTTTAAACATTTTAAACAGCTTTTCATGACCCTTTCTGGACTTGGCTCTCTAACTATGTGAGAGCTTGCTCGTTGAGTCTCCTACTTTGTATCTGACCTTCTTTAAATCTATTTTAGCTGCTTTCTTCAGGACTTTTGGTCTTCCCCTTCGTTTCTTGCCTTCAAAACCTTCATTTCTCCGTGATCATTTTACCACCAAGCATTCGGATTTTTCCACCTTTTTAGCAGTTTCTACAAAAGATAAGCCAGTAAATCGAAGTATACATGCTTACGCTCTCATCTAGCTGAACTTTTTTGCGTCAAGGGGATTTATATTTCGTGGTATTCACAAAATACAAGGAAGGAGTTCGAGCAATTCGGGTTATAAAATACAAAAAATATGTGGCTGGAAAATATACTCACGCACGGGCACCTTTGGCGCGGGAGAACACAAATCGAATATTCGAGTCAAAAGATGGCACAACAAGTATGAAAATAGTAAATTACATTGAAAGACACAACATCTGTTTCAATGATTCGCTTAACAAGTTCAATCGTACTGAAATACGGACCTATAAAGTAGAGGAACGAACTTTTGGGACACCCTGTAATCATGATAAATCTGTCATTTCATAGAAACTGAAATATCAAGCAAAAATGCCAAGCAAGCACATACATACACATACATACATAAACTTTATTTATCCTCGGATTTTAGTGTAGCTTACATAGCTAGTATCTCCGATCCTAACTAATTTTAAAAGTTACAACATGAATAATATAATATTAATTAATGTAGTATTAACTAAAACCGTGCACTAACAATTTGCCCTTAAATTCACTATAATCTACAGTCTTTCTAAAGTGATCAGGTAGAGAATTCCAGTACTTAACAGATGAATAGCTAAAGGAATTTAGACCATATGTGGTTGTAGACGGCTTAGGAAGTGATAAAATATTAGTACCCCGTAGGGAGTAAGCAGTAGATCTTAACTTGATCAGTTGTTTTAAATAGCACGGATATTTACCAAAATGGAGACATTTGAATATACAAATCATCATATTTTGTATCCTCCTGTTGGCTAAGCCACACACACCAGCCTTGTCTAGAAGAGCATCATAGTTCGAGTCCCAGTCCTTTAAAACAAATCTTAAAATACGTCTATTTAAGGTGTCCAGTTTGACAGAATCTTCTGAATTACAAAAGTGCCATATCATTGAACAGTAGTGAAAATGGGGTAAGATAAACGCTTTATAAAGGCGAAGCATAATTTCAGATGAGATAAGTTTGCCAAATCTTTTGAAGACACTGAACTGATTATTTATTTTTTTGCATACAGAGGATATGTGATCCTTGAAATTAAGTTCATTGTCTAGAGATATTCCAAAAAGATCCAGGCATCTTGTGGTTAAAAAGGAGAAAGGGTAATCGGTTTTGCCAAGAACCATCCCTTGATGTTTAGCAGGGTTTGCTTTCATCCCATTGTCTTCGAACCATTTATTTGCTATTTGTACATCATGATTGATCCGCCGTTCCAAGGCCACTGGGTCTACATCAGATGAGTGCAGTTGGCAGTCATCGGCATAAGTGTTTAATTTTACAGACTTAATGTAAAAGATGCATGAGGTCGTTGAGGAACAAGTTGAAAAACATGGGCCCCAGGACGCTGCCTTGAGGCACGCCCCGCTTCACACTCATCCAATCCGAATAAGTATCACCAATTTTCACTCGCTGCCTTCTATCCGTCAAGTAGTCACTGATAAGGGCGCAGCTGGATTCGTGCAATCCGTGCGCTTTCAGTTTTGCTAATAGCAAAGCATGAGGTATGGTGTCGAAAGCCTTTGACAAATAAATACTGACAATATTGACAATATTGCGTGAATAGCCTCCTTCAAGGGTCTTGAAGCGTTTAGGTTTTTCAGGTTTGTTTACAGTTTTTAATCTTTCTTGTATCACAAAAACAGTTAAAACTCGATGTCACATGTACAAAAGAGAATCAGACCTGAGTAGAGTTGTACAGATATCCTTAGACTCTCCTTATGTGCTGTCACAACTTCACCGTGACCAGAGCAAAAGTTTATAAAGCCAAACAAAATCAGTGGGATCAGGCATGAGAAAAAGAAACATACCTCTTTACCACCAGGTTGCTGAAGGCAGTTAGTTCCAATTTGTTTGCGGTTTGCGGCTTTTGATGAAAGGGTACATTATTAACAATCACAATCAAATTGTCTCTAATAGAATGGGACCTAACAGTTATCTCCACACTATCTTTAGAAGATTCGCGGATTTCTCATGATACATTTTGTTTTTGAGCTCTCTACAAGAGAAACAGTCCAGTGAATTATTCTTGCTCATAAGCGAAAGAGTTCGTCACTTTCGACCTAAAGTGGCTTTTGTAAAGAGGGCCTTAAGGTTCACGTTAACGATAAAATAATGTTGTGAAAATAAAGATGTGTGCTGCAAACCTGATAATTTCATGGGCTTTCAAGATTAAACTCATGAAAGGTATGGCTCCACGCTATATAGCCAATGCCATACCAGGCCTTTCCCGTTTTCTCTGGCGCGCAGAGCTATATAAAAATTTCAAATTAGTTGAAACTGCGTCAAACAATAACCTGATAGAGGCCCTATTATGAAGATAAGCGAAAAAGCTATTATTGGCATATTTGATAAAAATCCAAGACTAGTTTGAATAAAATTTGCGTGATTAAACTTTGACGGTAAGTTTGCATAGAGAAGGGTCCGGACTTAGCGAGTGCTTTCTCCGGTTTTAAAACTTGATATACGCAGTCTAGAGTGCATGCTAGTTTACGTTTTACAGTGCATTTTAAGATAAGCAGCGGTTGTGGTGCTGTAAATTCTTTATCTGTTAAGTTTAAATGTAGATTTATTGGGATTTTCCATTTCAAATGCGAAACCCCTACCTGCGATTGCTATTTAAAGTTTTACGAAAACGAGGAATTATTTCTGACACTGTTCGCGAAACTAAAATTTTACTAGTCCTTTCTAACGAGCACTAGCCAAATCTGGTGAGTAATCTCAAAAATGAAACCCAACTTCCGAAAATCGTTTATGGGGAAGTAATAGAAACACTTTCAAAAGTATATAATGAGTAGAAGCAAACATGTAGTAATTTTTACTCTTCTTCTAGCTAAAAAAAGTTTAGGCAATATTCGCTTATTCGAAAAAATGTTTACAGAATATATTCGTTGGGTTCTTATGAAACAATCGTGCCCCGGAATGCCTTTTAATCAGATCACAGAAACTGAAAAATCGAGTCAGTGAAAAAACACCAAGCAAGCACGATATTCGCCATTCGCCTTGTACATGAAAGAGCTTCTCTTCAGGCGTTTTCTAAGTTTTATTCACGATTTTAGACGTCTTTATCCCAAAAAATTATGACTTCAACCTGAAAGAGCAACTCAAGAGAGCAGAACCGTATAGATGAGGAGTTATAATCCTTTTTCGTCTTGCATGCGTGCCATTTACTTTAGCCACTGCGCATGAGTGCGGCAATAGCGTTCTGTGGTCGCCAAGAGTGTAAGGTATGTGGTAAACGTACTTGAATTATTCAGCAGTTACTTGGGCTCAATAGATTCCTTGAATAAGGACAGCGGCTAAGGAAAAATGGATATAACGTCACCTTCTATCTGAAAGCCATCCCTCTACTTGTGATTACGGTCATGTGTGACATTTCACGGAGTCGTAAGAAAAATATCTTGACTCCCGGATAGGATATTTCCTTTGTCGCGCGCTCATGTCACTCTGATTATCACATCCTACATCTATTTACCGAGCCTGACATTCGTATAGTTTTTTATGACACCGTAAATTTCGCATTTTTACTAAGGGTTTAATATCGAGGTTACGTCTAATTGACACTCATACATGTAAATAGAAGGACAGGTTTTATTAAGGAAAAGAAGAAATTACCCCTTTTCGCTATCCTTACTGACTCGATCTTCCATCTTAAAATTTCTGTTTAAGGTAAGATATTTTCATCAACCGCTTTTGTCCGTCGCTTTGCATTCGTGAAAGAATGAACAGAACTTGGAAGAAATAGACATCACGTGGGAGGACTTGCTGATTCTTGCTTTGTACGATTAATGTGAACGAGTTTTAGTTACTTGGTTACTCTTCCTCCGCTAGTTCTTTCAGCAATGATGACATCGTGCAGTTCACGCGTTCTTCAAGCATTATCCCTTGCTGGACAATGCACCAAAGCACTCTAACGTCTTTATTTCATGGAACTGTGCTTATATTTTAATATACATCGATATAATAATATTATTTACTTTAAATAACAATAACTCTGCTCTTGCACAGATTGTACGGACTCCCTGTAGCCAGGAGCTCCTGCTGTGGCTCTACCACGGCCGAGCAAGATACTTAAAGTGCCCAACACTAAATTATCATATCCTTCACTTAGTTTTTCACTAAACCGTTGGTGAAATAAAATTAACCATCAAGGGTTGCCTCTCTTGTTTTATAGCCCCAGTCTAGGATAAGCCTCACTGCCCACCCCTCTTCAACAGGCTGACCCCAAAAGTGGCGTCCAACGGTTTAAGCCACTTAAAATTAGTGAATGACGTCATCTTACCCATGCGATAAAGACACAAGCCTATGACGTCATCGACGTGAGATTCCTCCGCAAAAAGGGGCCAAATTTAATCTCTACTGTACTACTAATAATGTCGCCCAAAAAGAGACGTTGGCGTATATTTTTTCGACTGTATGTGGTAGTGTAGTTGACCATTATCACATAGGAGTAGAGATTCATCAGATAACGCAAACTCATAAACAGGTAAATAAAATTCACCTAAAGAAAGACGCATGCATATACATAAAAGAGACACATCAACCAAAATGGCTTCATTTTTACTCGGATAGTGATTCCTTAATCTGATCGAAAAAGGAGATATTCGATTTACCTTACCCAAAACATTGACATAACCTCGATCACATCCTGACAAGGCGAACTACACACAGCCCTCACAGCTCTGACTATGACACTGACCGTTCCCTGATGAGGGACGATAAGTATTTGTTGAAGGGAGTGATGAAATTTTGAAGGCACAAACAATTTATTTCTGTGTCTTTGTCTGTGCAAACTATTTCTTCCTGACTGAATCATTCTGCAAACAATTATGTTTTGGCTACTCAGTGACCTCCGTTGACTATTTATGGCTGACTGCGGCTCTTTTTTCATACGAGCGTTGTCAGAAGTTATAACTAACAAATTAATACATTTTCAACGCTGATAAACTGTCTCCTCAAAACATGAACCGCTACAGCACCCCAATCGGAGGATTCATGACCAAAAATTATTGACTTATCGCTTGCTCTTCCTTTGGACAGTGTTTTGGATAACTCAGGGGTATACTGATCGAAAAGAGTTTTGTAACAACAAAGAGTGCTGGATAATGTTGTCAGCTGCTGTTGTTGTTATTTTTTATTGTTATATTGTGAGCTTATTTAGTGATCAAGTTTAAAAATTATAATAGTACATAGTCCGGCATAAGTTGTTGACCATTACGTAGGAGCAACTTTTCCTCTCAGTTAGCTTTAAGATGGACCCAGGGACTGCGGAGCTTATTTTTTATTGATCTTTATTTGTAAGGCTAGCTCACGCGTAGCTCGAGTTCAACGAATGGCGAATTCGGAGTTTATCTCGGGGAGGCATGCCTGGAAAATTTAAACTAAAAAATTAGAGATTCCGAAACCACCGGCATTGCGCTTATTTCTATCAATTCTGAGAAAATGTTGTCCAATTTTTATCTCCATTCTTTTAGTTTTCAGCACAAAAAAGTGTAAACAAAGAAAATTGAAAATAAATATATAGCAAGAGCCTAGGTATTAAACAAAGGTGCCAAATCCTGATGGATCTAGTCAGCAAAATTTGTAAGCAAACAATGAAAAAAGCAGGTCTGATTGTACAACTATGAGAATATATTTTTTTTCATAGAAAATACGTTGTGTGCTTTTAATTTTAACTCAAAGGTTATAAGTACAGTCCAACCTCCACTAACGGTCACCTCTCTACAACAGCCACTTTTTTTGGTGGATAGTCCATACACCGACTCTTGTTTAAACCTCTCTGCAACTTTCACTTTTTTGTCTTTCCCCAAGGTGGCCGTTGTGAAGGGGTTCAACTGTACTGTTGTAAATGCTAAAAAAAAGCCGGCGAAATTATTGGTTGGGCCATAGCCCACCCGGTCCATGACACGGCCGTATGTTTTGGTGACCAATTCATTTGTTTCGGGCTTTATGTTTTTGTAATTTGGAGAAAGATAAATGGCCGGTCCAGTAAATGCTTGTCATTAATTCTACTTGGTGATCAGATGTATCAATTCATGAGAATGTAAAACACAGAAACTGAGACTTATCCGGAACAATCCCGAACAGTAAATTGGCCGCCAGACAGAAAATTTAAAATGATGTTTGAGAACCCATGAATCGGCTAACACTCAAAATGTCAGCACAGGTGACAAATCCGTTTAGTTAGCCTGCGCGGGATCAAGCTGCAGAAACAATGGCCTCCCACGGTCCCCACGAGAAAAGGGTCAACTTTTTACAGTTCTCTCCCTACATGTAGAAGGTAGCTAAAGGTCTTACAAGAAAGGAATATACTATTGGTAGATCGCTACGTAAAACAGAAACATATTCACTTGGATACCGATAGTTAGAAGGGCTTTAAATGCAATATCCGTCAGAAATAAAACTGAAACTTAACTTGCCCTTCTAGAAACACAAACATTGACCCTAGAACGACCATAATTTTTGTAATTTCCGGTTAGATCAAATTAGTCACGTGACACTATCATGTTATATTATGGGAAGCAAGTGCGTCGTGGAAAGTCTACCCTGCGTGGCAGGCGTTTGAAAGGGAAGGGAAGAGGGTTTTGGGCGCGAGGGAAACGCAAGGGGCGCGTTTCCCTCGCGCCCCAAACCTCTTTTCCCCTTCCCTTTCAAACGCCTGCCACGCAGGCTATGGAAAGTCCTGGTTAAAAATAACGCCAATTGTTTCTTGTTTCAAACAGCAGACTTGCTAGGTGTTTTTATTCATAACGGTAGAAGTTACTATACAGCCCCGGCTTTAAAAAAGCGCAGTCGGCAGACCAATGAGCCCCCATTGTGGGGGTCTTGTTAAGTTGTGTATGGCATGAAACTGTTTAGAATGAGTTGTTTCCTCCAGTCATAGTAAACTGTTCCTAACCCAAAATTTTATTACAGAAACTACTCGGTTTTTTTGAAAAAGCAATGACACTTAAAGACTGGATTTTTGTAAATACAAGACTGCAGAAACACGTACTATAGACTTGAATATGAAAAGACACCTCACCAAATCAGTTTATATTTTACCCTGCAGTGCAGGCGTTTTCTTCGGGTACTCGATTTTTTTTGCTCGCGAAAGCGCCATGTTGAAACTCCAGAAGAGAGGAGGAAATGAGGCGAGTCAAAGGGAGCGGGGAGGGGGCGGAAAGAGAGAGAAGAAAAAAATCACATTTGCTCAGTCAAACATAGAACCCTCCAGAGCATAATGTACTCGCCAGACAAAAAAAAACAACAACGTATTGGAACAAGCAGCATTTTGGCATGAGGTAAATAAAAGTGGTGTAGGTTTTAGCACTGCGAGCAAATCTTGTCGTGATGCCAGTGTAGAAATGGCTTTGACTTTCTTATTGCGTAATACACGCGACATTCCCAGCCGCTCCAATTCCAGGAGACTTGTTTCGATGGCAAGAGTTAAAATTCGAATTTACGTTCGGTATTTCTGAATTCAGAATAATTCTTTCCTGCAATTCCGTGCAAACGAAAACGGAATAATCAATGTAGACTTACAGTTAACTGACAGGCATCAATCTACTTCCCCTATGCCGCACCAATCAGGAGCTCCGTTTGCCATCGTAAGTAGTTTCCCAAAAGAACAATGATATCGGGCAGACGTATTTTTCTCTCCCTTCCCCCTCCCCCTTTTCCTTCTTTCGCCCTCGCATCACCCTAAGGGTTACTATTTCTCCTCTCCCTAATATTCCTCTGTCATAATATCAAAGATGGCGGCTACAACAATACGAACATGAACAAGCTTTCGCCCACCCAAAAAACGGCTGCACTGCAGGCTATTTATATTTAAAACAAAAATCTTACATTTTCATAAGACAAAAATGTTTTCCTACCTATTTCTAAACGGCCAAAGGCTAATAATTATAGCTTGTGAACGGGCGCTCTGTTTGGGGCAAGGGTAAAAAAATAGCGAGGTGAGGGAAGGGAAAGGGTGAGAGCCTGTAGACAAACATCTGAGGCTGTCGTTCCACGGCATCTGCTGTGCATCACATTCTGATGCAAGCCCCTATTGGCGAGAACACTGACTGTTGACAGGTTTGATTTACATCGCCTTTTTCGGTCGGCACGTAGCACGCTAGTTGATTTAAATAATCGCTTGTAAACAGGTCTTCTGATCTTTAACATGGCGTCTTCTGGCGCTTGACTGATGAGCTTTTTTAGCCGCAACGAATGTTCTTGCATTCACGCCGACCAGAAAAAATAACCGCAGAAAAACAATATGCATGTCACGAACTCTTAGTATGAAATAAGCGCAAAAATCACACTTTCTCAGCTAAAACTAAACCCTCCAGAGTATAATCTACCCATAAGGCCGGGGGGGGGGGGGGGGCTGGGGGTACTCCCATACATTACCTATACGGATATGAGCCGCCCATCGGGCTCGTGATTTTGAAGCTCCTGATTTAGAACGGGGTATCCATTTCATAGGCGTTTTCTAGAACAGGGTATAATATTTTGAACGTACGAAAGCTCCAGTTTTGTAAGCAGCCATTTGACTTTTTTTATTCAAGGACACATTGCTTTTAAAAATACGGTTCAATGCGTTAACAAGCAAACTGTTGTACTCTTGTTGCACCTTAGAACGGAGTATAATAATTGGCCCATTTCTAGAACGGGGTATCAGTTTTAGGACGAATTCTAGAAAGGGGTATAAAAAATTGGCTCATTTCTAGAACGAGGTATCAATTTTAGGGGAATTTTTTTTAGAACGGGGTGCCAATTTGGAGTCCCGAGCTGCACAAACCCACCCAAAAAAATACCCAAGTGCCCCCCCCCCCCCCACCCCCCCAGGCCCATAAGAGAAAAAACTAATTAAAAAAAGCAGTATTTTGGCACGAGGTAAAAGTTGTGTGTTCCCTACCGACCTTTTTTACGCGCGAAATTGATTACATTCCAATGTATCCACATGACACTGAGATAACGATCTTGCTGACATGATCGGCAATTACAAGACAAGAGAGCGGAATAGCGGCCTCAAATGTTTGTCTACAGGCTCTCACCCTTTCCCTTACCTCTCCTCGCGATTTTTTCACCCTTTCCCCAAACAGAGAGGCTGTTCACAGGCTAAACTGTTATAACATTTCGAACTGCCTTTCTTATTTTTTTCTCAAGATATAATCTTGATAACTCTACTTCCGTACAACCATTCGCTAATTTTTCTGGTCTTTTTTTTTACTGTAATTATATGTTTTAAAAGGACCCTCATGGACACGGTTCTACAACTGATTTACCCCGGCATCATTGCTGCAAATTTTCTTTCGAACACCAAACGAGTTGTCCAAGCTATCTTGCTGTGGAAAGAGTGCTTAACATTCCTAAATAACAAAGCCTTAGAAAAAGAAAATGACCTTGCCAGAGAGGTGAGTATGTTCCTGTACGAGCGTCTGTGTCATGGGTATGCTGATATTTACAAACTTTCTCCGGCTATAGAATCTGGCAAAAAACTTTTAGTCCTACTTCGTAAATGTAAGAGAAAAAAGGAAGAAGGTGACACAGCCTTGATGCTAGCAAGACTGTACTACCAAAAAAGTGAATACACGGAAGCACAAGAATATCTTCAGAAAGCACTTACCATCAAGACAGAAATTGGCGACAAAGACGGAGAAGCGTCATGCTACATAAGCCTAGGAAACGTGTTTTGTTCTGTCGGAGAATATGCCAAGGCTGAAGAATATCTTCAGAAAGCACTTACCATCGCGATAGAAATTGGCGACAAAGACGGAGAAGCGACATGCTACGGAAACCAAGCAGATGTGTTTCGTTGTGTCGGAGAATATGCCAAGGCTGAAGAATATCTTCAGAAAGCACTTACCATCAAGACAGAAATTGGCGACAAAGACGGAGAAGCGACATGCTACATAAACCTAGGAAACGTGTTTTGTTCTGTCGGAGAATATGCCAAGGCTGAAGAATATCTTCAAAACGCACTTACCATCAAGACAGAAATTGGCGACAAAGACGGAGAAGCGTCATGCTACCTAAACCTAGGAAACATGTTTCAGTCTGTCGGAGAATATGCCAAGGCAGAAGAATATCTTCAGAAAGCACTTACCATCGCGATAGAAATTGGCGACAAAGACGGAGAAGCGACATGCTACGGAAACCAAGCAGATGTGTTTCGTTGTGTCGGAGAATATGCCAAGGCTGAAGAATATCTTCAGAAAGCACTTACCATCAAGACAGAAATTGGCGACAAAGACGGAGAAGCGACATGCTACATAAACCTAGGAATTTGGTTTCAGTCTGTCGGAGAATATGCCAAGGCTGAAGAATATCTTCAGAAAGCACTTACCACCAAGACAGAAATTGGCGACAAAGACGGAGAAGCGTCATGCTACCTAAACCTAGGAATTGTGTTTAAGTCTGTCGGAGAATATGCCAAGGCTGAAGAATATCTTCAAAAAGCACTTACCATCAAGACAGAAATTGGCGACAAAGACGGAGAAGCGTCATGCTACATAAGCCTAGGAAACGTGTTTTGTTCTGTCGGAGAATATGCCAAGGCTGAAGAATATCTTCAGAAAGCACTTACCATCAACACAGAAATTGGCAACAAAGGTGGAGAAGCGACATGCTACATAAACCTAGGAATTGTGTTTCGTTGTGTCGGAGAATATGCCAAGGCTGAAGAATATCTTCAGAAAGCACTTACCATCAAGACAGAAATTGGCGACAAACACGGAGAAGCGACATGCTACATAAACCTAGGAATCGTGTTTCTGTTTGTCGCAGAATATGCCAAGGCTGAAGAATATCTTCAGAAAGCACTTACCATCAAGACAGAAATTGGCGACAAAGACGGAGAAGCGTCATGCTACCTAAACCTAGGAAACGTGTTTCTGTCTGTCGGAGAATATGCCAAGGCTGAAGAATATCTTCAGAAAGCACTTACCATCAAGACAAAAATTGGCGCCAAAACTGGAGAAGCGTCATGCTACATAAGCCTAGGAGACGTGTTTCGTTTTGTCGGAGAATATGCCAAGGCTGAAGAATATCTTCAGAAAGCACTTACCATCAATACAGAAATTGGCGACAAATGCGAAGAAGCGACATGCTACATAACCCTAGGAAACGTGTTTCGTTTTGTCGGAGAATATGCCAAGGCTGAAGAATATCTTCACAAAGCACTTACCATCACGACAGAAATTGGCGCCAAAACCGGAGAAGCGTCATGCTGTGGAAGCCTTGGAATTTTGTGTCTAACTATCGGTGAATATGCCAAGGCTGAAGAATATTTTAGAAAAGCTATTGAAATTAGCAAGGACATTGGAAACATCGAAGTGCAGTTTACGGCTCACCTAAATCTAAATTATTGTTCTTTAGCATTAACAGGAAACGCATCTGAAGCTTTATCGAATCTCCTTACTAGCATTGAGAAGTGCGAGAGAATGCTTAACTTTCTAGGAAACAATGATCGATATAAGATATTATTTTTTGATGAGCACGCGTACCCCTATCGACTGTTTAGTTCACTGTGTTGCGCTTCTGGAAAACACTATGAGGCTTTACACGTTGTTGAGGTTGGAAGAGCCAGAGCTCTAGCAGACCTACTAGCAGACCGATATTTTGTGGAGAAAGAAGTATCTCTCAATCCAGAATCGTTTGCTGGCATCTTGAAGGTCATCAGAGATAGTAGTAACAGAACGTGCCTATACATTTCCTACCATGGTGAAGATATATTTCTTTGGACTGCAAAACAAAGCAAGCCGATAGCTTTCCGAAAAACGAAACTTTCTGAAAGCTATGTTAGCAAGCACGGAAAACTGTCTGTGGATGACCTTTTTAAAAGGGAGAGCTTATTAAGAAATTTTCACGTTTTACCTCAAGAGCAATGCGAAGACCGATCACTCTTCTCCTCGTACGCCAACCAACTTACAAACGAAGCAAACCTGGAAGTTAGTCTCTCATCCTTGCGTCCTCTTTTAGATGAGGAAGAAGTAATCACAGACCCTGAACTGCCAACACTGTTTCAGGTTTACAACATGTTGATTGCTCCCGTAAGTGACTTGCTAGAAGGATCTGAAGAAATCATTGTTGTTCCTGATCGCTGCTTCTTCCAAGTTCCGTTTGCAGCATTACATGATAAATGTAACCGCTATTTATCAGACACTTTCAAGATACGCATTGTCCCTTCTTTGACGACTCTCAAGCTCATTCTAAACAGTCCAGCGGGCTCTCACAGCGAAACTGGTGCATTGATTGTGGGTGAGCCAAGTGTAACGGATGTGTATTTCAAGGGAGAGTTAAGGAAACTCTGTAAATTGCCTGGGGCGAAAGCGGAAGCAGAGATGATAGCAAGACTACTACCTGAATCTCACCTTTTAATAGGAGAGCAAGCAACAAAGCAGGCGGTTCTTCAGAGGATACCCTCAGTAAGTCTCGTACATTTCGCTGCTCATGGTGACGCCGAAAGAGGAGAAATTGCTCTTACCCCTCCTGACTCCACTATGGGGATTCCACATGAACAAGACTACTTACTCTCAATGGCCGACATCTCACAAGTTACACTAACCGCCAAACTGGTGGTCCTTAGCTGTTGCCATTCCGCACGTGGACAGATCAAAACAGAAGGCGTTGTTGGAATCGCTCGAGCATTCTTAGGATCGGGAGCACGCTCAGTGTTGGTGGCACTGTGGGCCTTACAAGACGATGCAACAGAGCATTTCATGAGAAGATTCTACGAAAACCTTGTCCAAGGAAAAAGTGCAAGTGAATGTCTTCACCAGGCCATGAAGTGGATGCGAAATAACGGTTTTTCTGAAGTGAGGCAGTGGGCACCTTTTATGCTGATTGGGGATGACGTGTCATTTCACCTTGGTGAAAAAAAGTGAAGGTAATTTGCTTTCTGATAATTAGGGCCATAGGAAATCTACCAGGTCTTATTATATTGCAGTTTTATCAACTTGGGTACATTTCGTCCTCTTAAGTACTAAATAAAAAGTAGTATTTACCCTTAAAAGACACATTATTGACTACACCTGAGGTCAGATTTTAGTATGACTGAGGTAAAATATCAATCAACCGCTTTTTAACATCGAAGATACTAACACCACAATTATTCATTTATTTAGCAGCTTTTCTGGACACAGGCCTGCCCAGAGGGAATGTGCACGAACGGGACTCAAGTCCCATGCGAGGTGCCATCCCTACCCAATTCCACAACCCGTAAAGGTTGGCCACACCACCGGGGTCTACGACCCCTACTCTTTTCGAAGAGTGATGTGGGTTCTTTTACGTCCCTTAAGAACAAATCAGTGAAAGTGCTGTGAGACCCCACCTCTATACTTATCGGTCAAAATCACAACCTATGCATATGTGGGGCTTTGCATTTAAGAAAACTCTAAAGCCCCGTATTCCTACAGTAACACAGACATATGAGGCACAAATAATTTAATATTATTTTATTTGTTACCGCTCAATATGAACTTAAGGGTTTGCTGACAAACTGTTTTCTTTCTGAATATAATGGGATATGAATTCCAGAAATGAAACCAAAACAAACAGCTTAAGGTAGTTTTTGTTTGATATAAAGATAATCGGAATTAAAAATCAGGTTATGGCGGAGACCTAGATCTGAGAATTGATCGAAAACATTGAAAACTACCAATTGTGGACTGTGTATGGAGTCTTGACCGTAACTAGAGGGCTTTTTGCGGACACTGACTGAAGTACGGCAGTACACTGGTTCTAAACTTGGACCAGAAAGGAAAGACCGAGATTCCAAAGGTCATCAAGGAAAGAAGTTTCAAACCTGTTTTAGCTGTGCACCCTGATTTTCCTTTATGATGGAAATAATTGGAAAGTCTTAGCGGTGAGATAAACTTAAATAAGTAAACCTCTTCCTTCACGATAAAGCCAGAGGATCCCTCTTCCATGTCAGTAAAATGAACCTAAATGCCACTTACCCAGCTGGAGTCTTTTCAATTGAATATATGTGTGTTTTAATAATTTTTGTGTTTCTTATACATTACGGTTACAGGTATTACACTAACGACACACCATGGAATACCCAAACAGCCCTTCCGCAGAATTCAAATGATGTAGTCCCTGGCGAAAAATGTAGAGGGTCAATCCATTCACCAACACCAACACCAAATGCTTTATTTGCACGACCATAAAGAATTACTTAACAGTATTGCAAAAGCTATTAGTCTAAATTTAACTAATTAGTACGTGTAAAAGATTACAAAACGTTACAGTTCTCATTCATTCATTCATTGGTATTAATTTGGCTCTTAATTCAAAGCATTGCGAGATAAATGAAACTAATTGACAGTTAATTAAATAATCAGAAGAATTTACAAGAAGAGATATTAAAGTATCGTGTAAATCATGCAGCATACGAACATAACCCAGACTAGAAGAATTAAAAGAGAACTGACTTGTTTGGCCCAGCTGTTCATCTTTGGCGGTCTTAGCTTATTATTTTTTTCCCGCTGGTTTTAATTTTTTGTGACTCACAAAACACACACACACACACTACACACACATACACACACGTACATAGTTCATCGGTAGCTCGGAAAATGATACAACTGTAGTTGCGACACGAAGCATCAGGATTAGATAATTTCCCTAACTCAGATTTAGGTAATCTGTTAACTTACTTCCTTAATTAGTCTCTAAGGCTACAACTAAAACATACTTTTCACGTAAACGAGATTCTGAATCGCAAATTGCAGTTTGATTACAATGCAAATACCATTGCAAGGTTTATAGTTTAGTACAATTGTATATATTTTAGAGCTTTTGGGAACATAGAGGTAGTAGTTT
>OZ037776.1:55104115-55121615 GCA_964035525.1 Porites cylindrica
GAACTGCTACAAGTACCTAGTGGGCAAGATTTGGGTGTAATATTGCACAACAACCTAACTTACGGTGATCACATTACTAAGAACGTTTCATTACGCTTTTCTCGACTAGTTCAAATAAATCGTGTTAAACATGCGTTTAATAAGAAAATTTTAATTAACATAATTTATACATTAGTATTTAGTAAACTATTATATTGTTCGAACGTGTGGGCATATACTTCTATAGGAAAATTCATTACCTGACGAGGGAATTCCACGTTTACAAATTGCACGCGAAAACCGTCGCACGAATCGCGAAGCGATGCGGATTGCGATATCAGTTTTCAGTCGCAATTTAACGTGGAATTCACGAGTCAGGTAATGGATTTTGCTATAAAATCGATATCACAATGACAACAATAAACAAAAAAACTTTGAAATCGATAAAATCTGATTATTGTGCGATCTACACCTGCTACTGAAAATCCGAAAAAAAAAATCTGAAAATGGTGTTTAGCAATTCAAATAAAACGTAAATATGTTTCACATTTTCAATAGCCGTGATAAATTGTTTAATAAAAAAGTTATAAATAACTCAAATTAATATTACGTAGCGTCAGAAGGCTGCTTAACATCATATTTCGATGCCGGGAAAATTTGGTGTATTTTCTTTCATGCGATCATGAAAACTAACCTGTTTTCTCACCACCTGTCTAAGTGCAACTTTACTCTAAATTTTGACCTTTAGCGCTTTTCTGAGTATCTCTAAAATGGCTCAACAGAATTCTTTTTAAACCGCGTCACATAATCTTTATGATGTATATAATAATGTCTGAAACTTTCATTAAGATTGATTTACTGTAACACCTTGAAATTTTAAGACGAACCTAGCCACGAACCTGCCAGTGTCCCTAGGACACTGAACATGCTAGGGCTGTGGAGCAAAGCAAAAGCTTAGTATTGCACAAGCACGTCTCTGACTGTAAGGAGGGAGCAGGTACAGGAGAGTAAATATCCCTCCTCCCTACCTTTTCAGCAAGTTTCTCCCTCCTCCCTAAACTTGGTTTAACAATTGGCGACGGGCAAAACACGACTCCTACAATAAGTCGTAAAGGAAGGCTGACCTTCAGAGCTTCTTCTCTACACCAACATACACATGCATACAGCACGAAGATTGCGTAACCACCGTAAGATTTTTATGGAGAAAAAGCCCCTATACCTACCAAGTATTTAATAGAAATACTCTATCCTTTATTAACAGAAAACTCGTTTCAATTCTGCAGCAGCGACTACCTACAGACCCATGGAACAGTCATGGGAACAAAGATAGTCGTTGCTTTTGCAAACACATTACAAACCAACAGAAACTTTCAGTACACGAACATCTACTCGTGTCACCCAGAAGCGCTCAGGCTTCTAAGGACCTATTCCTCTTAAACCACGTTTGATAAAAATATCCAAAAATTTCGAAAATTGCCTGTTAGAAAGAGGTGACCTTGCGCTACTGTGAGAAAGTACCTCTCTGAGGTAAAATTCGCCGACAGGAAAACGGCCCGTCAACAGAGAAATCGCCACCGGTAAAAAAACTACAACCTTTAATTTTGTTACACAATACCACCCTGCTTAACTTAGTCTAACAAAAATACTAATGGGGAAACTGCACCGTATAAAAAACCAACAACGGCTAATAGAAATCTTTAAGGAGCGCGTTTACGACCAAGTGCATGAGTCGTGTGTTGCCCGTCGCCAATGTTTAAACCTGGTAACCTGTGATGTGTCAACTTTGATTCCATGCTTCCTCGTACAAGTCCAACCAAAGGAGTCCCAGGAGACCCAAGGGGATCGCAGTGTAGGTCAAATTCCCCATCCACCCATCCCTTGTCATCACGCAAGTTAAAAAACCCATAAACTACCTTCTCATTGACATCTCCCTACTTCCACAACATTTCATTTTCTCCCTCCTCGCTACATTTTGACCCCGATTTCTCCCTCCTCCCTATTCTGTACCTCTCCCCTCTGTCAGTCTAATATGAGTAGCAACTTGTCTCTTGAGTGAAGGTGAAGTGAACCGTTTAGGCGATTTTAATGCATCAGTGTAATCATAGAATTTATATATCGACAGACAACTATGAGTTATTTTTTGTTTCGTCTTTCTGTCTCACTTCTCGTTTGTCCGATCTTGCCAATGGTGCCTCCAGCCATTCAAATATTAGCGTATGTCCTTTTCTAGCTAAGTTCTCTCTGTTTCATTCAATACAACTTGGTACTGGCCAAAAAGGAATCATTAAATGAAAAGAACGGTATGGCACGCACTGTTGTAGATGTCTTCAAGAAATTTTTGTTTCTACAGTTTCGTGAAATCACACAAGTACATGCATCAACTGTATACGCAAAAATTGTAAAGGACTGGAACCAGCAACCAATAAGAAAATCCGATTACAATAACAACACGGCAAAACTTTATTGATAAGCAGGTAATATGACAAGTTTTATCGCAATAAGTTTTTCATATAACAAAACCAGAAAGACTTCGTACACTACTTAAGTAATTTATTTCATGATAAATATTTTTTCTACCAATATTTCTGTTTTTTTTTTATTATCGCTATTACTCTATTACATACACTTTTATCATTGCCACCATTTTTGAGAGTTAGCACAAGTATTTCCACACATTTGCTTGGCTCCTCTCTGTCTGTCGAGTCATTATTAGCCATCCAACAGACATTTTCAAACCCCTTGAAGAGACTAGTTTAAACAAACACCATTTTTCTTAACTCACAAGTTCTTCAATACCTTTCTCATACAGGAATACAATTGTCCCCAAGATTACCAACGAAACGTAAATGAAGTGTATTCCGCACAGTGCATTCCATCGTAAACTAGTCAAACGTGCCATTGGATGTCTCTTAAACACTTTTTGTCCATTTCAAGAAGCTTCAAAAAGCCCAAATATAATTATATTGCTGTCAGAATTGCAAACTTACTATTAAGCCTAATAGGCCACTCCCGAGTACCAAAAACTCTCACTTTCAAAGTGAGGCTAAGTACAAAATCTTTCTTGTGAAAATGATTTTTATCAATGGCTTCACTTACCAGCGCTTTGAAACAGAGACTTGGGGCAACTTGGAAATGGCATATTTTGGATTTGTAACTTGCAAAGTTACATGACAATAAATCACTGGTAACATTACCCATGCAAATTTAAACCCTACAAAGGTGGTGAGTGCGTGCAAGAGCTTTGTTTACCCAATAAGATTTGGTAATGAAATGGAGAAAATAGAGAATCAAACTTGTATCAAGAGTTCACCCTTCGGATCAAATGAGTGAAGGCTGCAAACTGGCCACTAAATACAGGTTTAACAGGCTTAAAAGTAAATCAAGGAAAGGTGATGGTAGGGAAAGGTGTCCACTCTAAGACGAATCCCCCTCCCCCAAAGTGCTTTCTACCTTTCCTTTTGTCTAAGAAAAAGAACTTACAGACCATTCAACTCTATACACATAAACAAGAAGCAGGAACAAATAAAAATAAGTTGATGGGACCAAGTAAAAGAAGACCAGACTGCTAACAGTACCTAAGGGGTTTATTCCGAGGACTTTGCCAAGTGACTGTTTAACCCATTCATCCGATCCCCGTTTGACTCTAGCCAAGCCATTTTCTGGTCTTTCTGAATAGAACCAAAAATAACTAAAACGATGTTTATAAAGTCCAGAACTGCACTGCTCTATGTTACTGATGCTTATAATAACTTTCAAAGTTTGAGATTGGGTTTAAAGTTGACACTGCCCTTTAAGTTTTCGTTTTTCTTCCCCCATTTTTTTCTTTTGCTTGGGATTTACGGAACATCCATATGGTGGGAAAAGTTTCCGCGAAAACCCCTTGGAAGTGAATTTTTTAACAAGGAAGTTCAGGTAAGTAGTGTAAAAAGATTATCAACCAAATATCGGTCAACTTGACACATTTTTATTTTCTGGCCTGTTTGACTGAAAGATGCTGATTTTGGTACAGCTTGAAAAATAACTTTCCCCTGCACAAGTTAATGTTAAAATGATAAATACAGGGTGTATAATGTTACAGGTCAAAATTAAAATCAGGTTAAAATTTTTTGAAACCTAGGTTGATTTTCTATTTCCTTTGTCTCCTAGTACTGTCTTAGTCTTTATTACTCGTGCATTAGGGATAGCAGACAAAGGAAATTGCGAATCAACCTCCACCTAAAGCTTGCAACTGCTGTCAACCAGCTCATTGCCCTTTAGACGGCAATTGCTTAAAATCAGCCATGATCTACCAAGCAACAATGACAACGCAGGACAACAGCCCAGCTGAGACCTATGTAGGCCTTACTGAGAACTCTTTTAAGACCAGATACGCGAACCATAAGTCTTCTTTCAGAGACCCCAACAAGAGACT
The DNA here is from genome assembly GCA_964035525.1 of Porites cylindrica. NCBI lineage: Eukaryota > Metazoa > Cnidaria > Anthozoa > Scleractinia > Poritidae > Porites > Porites cylindrica. Next base: position 55,108,506 of record OZ037776.1, read on the forward strand.
CAGTACGGAACGTGGCGTAACACGTTAATTTTGAGGCTATCGGTTTGAACAAAAAAGGAACAGTATTTATTTGATCTCTGAAGGAGAAGTACATGTTGTATAGCCGGACTTGAAAGAGGTCTGAGGCGTCTTGTTTGGAGAGGTGGAATATTGGGTTCTGAATTCTATCAGTAGCGTTGGTGATGGCTTCTTGTATAGGTGTGGGATAGGGCTTGCCTGAGCGTGCAGGATTTGTGGGTAATGCGTACTGGGATGTTTTCTCAGTTTCTAAAATTGTTAGTGATCCTGTGATTGAGTCGTTCAATCTGGATCTGAAATTTACGTTTTATGTCTTTGAAACAGAGTTCATTTAAGCGACTGGAGTAATATTTAGTTCAAACATTTCAGAAAAAGATCAAATAATTATGTTACTTTCCTAGGTCGGTTCGTACCCTTATATCAAAGTTTAGTATGGAAGCAAAGTTTATTGTTTCAAGTTAATAGTCAGTAGGTAAAAGGAGCTGGAGATTTTGGCAGTCTGGATTTGAAATTTATGTTTTATTCACCATAAAAAGTTCAAGAAACAGTTCATCTTTACTACATACGGCGACTAGTTCTTTTCGTTGTATATCGGTAAGGGGATATAAACGTTCACAAATTGTCTCGAACTGGCTTTAATGTTCCATGCACCATCCCAGTGTCCATAATTGTAACTTCCCATGAGCGAGGCTTTTTTTCCTGTACTATGTAAAGGGAGGATAAGGACTGAGGGCCTCCTTCACTTTCAAGTCGATGCATGGATGTGCCAAGAGACGGAGACGGAGCCGTTTTCATGAATTATGAAGCATTATGGTCCATTACCAGGCAGTGGATTCTTTCATAAAAGAAAGAGCTTAGTCAATGTGTCATGAAATGCAAACACTCATTAAAGCTTTTTCATGAAAAATCTTTCTTTGAGTTTGTGGAATTGATTGGAAAAATAAGTAGCCGTCATTTTCAGTTTGGGGAATTTCGTGATTAACTTGAATAAATTGAAAATATTAATAATGGTCTATTTTAAAATCGCTTATTAATAAGTGATCATGAAAGAAATCAAAAATTCTTCTCAAATACCTCGGGAAAAGCGTATTACACATAAATAGCGGAAGGAACAGCTTCACTCTGTAACAATCGCTTCATTATCCATAACGATACTTCTTTTTCCACGGAAACAAGAATATAAACTAGTGAATGAAAAATCACTGAAAGAATTTAAAGAATGAATTTTTTAGTTGTTAAAACCTTTTAAAGGGTGCTTGCACAATTAAGAAACTTTATCACAGAATTTTCTCCTTGCCACCAGCAGTGATCATATCTTAATGAAAGTTTCTGCAAGACTAGAAACACAGAAAATACATTCATACTATTCTTAAACGACACTTCCCCGCGGACAGTGGGACGGAGATATAGGACGAGAGCCCTAATACGAGAAGTTTGATACGATTCTGTTGTTTCTTGGACTGAGGTCTGTTGTATGTTTTTCTAAAACACTATTCAGTTGTAAATTTAAACTAGCTATGTCTCGGCTCTGGGCTGTTAGCCTAAATTTTAAGATATAATTATTACCGTCTTGCTGCTTGTTCCTGTTAAAAAAGAAGGCGTTTGGCATTAGCAATTTCCGAGTACTTGAGGGCCTATACGGCTATTCATGGCTTTGAGGTCCCAAAACGAGTTTCCATATCAGATGAAGGAGTTTGACTAATAGTCGCGGGGTCGCGGGTCCAAAGTCGCGGTCGCGGGTCCAAGGTCGCGGTCGCGGGTCCAATGTCGCGGTCGCGGGTCCAAAGTCGCGGTCGCGGGTCCAATGTCACGGCAGGGGAAAATGATTTGAAAACGACTGATATGAAAACAATATGAAGGGAAAAAATCTTTTTTGTGCACGATACTCTACGGTAGCCAATTTACAGGTTACGGATGTTAGAGTCAACAATATAATGTCTCAAGAAAAGAACTAAAAGAAAAAGCTGGCCGACTTTTGTGTTCACCGCAAGTTTATTTTGTTTTCTTTCTGTCGGGCCCAGTTAAGTGTAAATTCAGCTTTGAAGATACTTATGTATAACAGTATCTGATAAAAAATGTTACCATGAGTAACCATTGTTTTCTTCTTGCCTATGAATTGCTCACAAATTCTTAGTGGTGCATTCACTGAAAAATGTGCGATACACTTCATAGACTATAAATTGTAAACGTTACAACAACTTAAAACCTTTTTTAAAAAAGGCTAACTCGGGCTCAAAAAGCTACGAGTCTGTCCGTAGAAGAAACGAGAACTGTTTCAATTTTAACAAATGTTTTCGGCAAAAATAAAGAAAACGCTTGTTGAAAAACTTCCTGGTCGCTGTTACGAAAAATTGTATTGCGTGACTAGTGTGACTTTCTAGAAGCTTCGCGAGAGTTCATAATTTGTTTATTTTAGGATCTCGTGTAAGCGTTTCTAAAAGCGGTATATTTTGTAATCTTTCTATAATTAGACTATTTGGAAAGTTCTAGAATCTTATTGTAAACGTACATAAGGTAGGCGAGCCCGAGTTAAGTTTTAACTAGTTTTCACAAGCGAAGAGAGTTTGACGTTGGTCGTGTTTAGTCAAGTGTGACGAAGGCAGTTTTTATTCAAGTTGGCGGAGGCCGCGTAAGTTTAACGAGTTACGTGCTGTTGTGGAGTTTTACTCAGTGGAAACTACGTTCATCTTTGGAATAAATCTTCTTGTTGCTGTTCCGACAACCCTACGTTCAGTTTAGTTTGCAAGCTACCCGTCCTCTAAAAGATTACCCGCGTAAAAGTCGCAAACTACCAAAATAAACTCTTTGCACAAGTAACTGGAAAGAGGAGGAGAGACGTTGGGCTTGAAGTGCCAGTAAAGTACATTCAAGTGGGTATTCAGGGCATGACTTTAATAAAAAACAAGTAATAATCCACAGCAAGAGGGGATAAAGCTCCAGCTTTATCTTCTCTTGTCCACAGAAAGGGGTTTGTTCCCAATAACGATTGAAATCCGGAATCCGCGTTCTACTGAGAGAGAATAGATCATAGAGGCCCTGCCAGGGTAAATTCCGACAAGCGACATGACCCAAAAAGTAGCGAAAGCGCGTAAAATGAAATTGCGACAAGAGACAACCTCCCTCAGCCAAATTGCAACAGTGACGGCAAAGCCGACAATAAGCGACAAGCATTTATAAACACCGACACAAGACGTTTTAAAATTCAGACAGGCGACATGGGATCCCCCTCTGGTTCTACTGACAAACCCTCTTGGTTCTACTGACAAAGACTTGAATCCAGTTCCTGGAATCTGGAATTACTTACCTAATTTATTGTCTTTTCTTAGCTCTGGTGGAGTTGATAACTTACCGTTCTCAGTGTCTGGTTTACTTTCTTTTTCAGCTTCATGATATCGAGCGTTATTATTTCCTTACCTACTTACTCACTTAGTTATTTACGATGCATGTTTTCAAGATTTGACTGAGACGCACATTGAAAACATGGCTTCCTATTGTCAGGTTGTCCTGGTTGCCATTTAGGTGAAGAGAACAAGAAGTTGTATTGAACTCTCTGGGTTGCCGTCTCAGTTGTAAAAATAAAAGCATTAAGCGAAAATCTTGCTTCGAAGAACAGACTCCTTTCTGTGGATTATTACTTCTTGCCATATTAAATTCATGCCTTGAATACCGCTTGAATGAAGTTTCATGCGCCTATTTACATTTTCTTTCAGTTTTGCCGAAAACATTTGTTAAATATAAGAGTTCTCGTTTCTTCTACCGACAGACTCGTAGCTTTTTGAGCCCGAGTTCGCTTTTTTTAAAAAAAAGGCTTTAAGTAATATATCAAACATGAGATGCAGTGTTTCATCACCAGATGAAACACCGAGAAGAGAGTTGAAAATACGACGCGCAGCGGAGTATTTTTGACGAACTTCAAGGTGTTTCATCTGGTGATGAAACACTGTGTCGAATGTTTGATATTTCTTCTCAAACAAAATCATTTTTGAAGGAGAAATTAAGGATGCAAATACTAAGCAGTGTTTCATCCGATTTCCAAACACTCATTAAACATTAATTTCCTTTGTATTTTCTTAATGAATTATTAATGAGTTTGAGAAGTTGTTGTAACGTTTATAATCTGTAGTCTATGAAGTGTATCGCATATTTTTCAGTAACTGAAACCTTAAGCATTTGTGAGCAATTCATCGACAAGAAGAAAGCAATGGTAACTTATGGTAACTTTTTTTATCAGATACTGTTATGCATAAGTATATTCAAAGCTGAATTTACACATAACTGGGCCCGACAGAAAGAAAAAGAAAATAAACTTGCGGTGAACACAAAAGTCGGCCAGCTTTTTCTTTTAGGTCTTTTCTTGAAACATTATTTTGTTGACTCTAACATCCGTAACCTGTAAATTGGCTACCGTAGAGTATTGTGCATAAAAAAGATTTTTTCCCTTTATATTAGTCTTATATTGTGTTCATATCAGTCGTTTTCACTCAGCTGTTACCTCGAAGGCCAAATCATTTTCCCCTGCCGTGACATTGGACCCGCGACCGCGACTTTGGACCCGCGACCCGCGACCCGCGACTATTAGTCAAACGGCAGAAATTTCATAACGAACTCGCGAGTTTGACTAATAGTGGCGGGTCGCGGGTCGCGGGTCGCGAGTCCAAAGTCGCGGTCGCGGGTTCAATGTCGCGGTCGCGGGTCCAAAGTCGCGGTCGCGGGTCCAATGTCGCGGTCGCGGGTCCAAAGTCGCGGTCGCGGGTCCAGTGTCGCGGCAGGGGAAAATGATTTGGAGTTCGAGGTAACTGAGCGAAAACGACTGATATGAAAAAAATATAAAGGGAAAAAAAATCGCTTTTATGCTTGATACTCTACGGTAGCCAATTTACAGGTTACGGATGTTAGAGTCAACAAAATAATGTCTCAAGAAAAGACCTAAAAGAAAAAGCTGCCCGACTTTTGTGTTCACCGCAAGTTGATTTTGTTTTCTTTCTATCGGGCCCAGTTATGTATAAATTCAGCTTTGAATGTACTTGTGCATAGCAGTATCTGATAAAAAATGTTACCATGAGTTACCATTGTTTTCTTCTTGTCTATGAATCTCTCACAAATGCTTAGGGGTGCATTCACTGAAAAATGTGCGATACACTTCATAGACTATAAATTATAAACGTTACAACAGCCTAAAACCTTTTTTAAAAAAAGGCTAACTCGGGCTCAAAAAGCTACGAGTCTGTCGGTAGAAGAAACGAGAACTGTTTCAATTTTAATAAATGTTTTCGGCAAAAATAAAGAAAACGCTTGTTGAATTCCTGGTCGCAAACCCCCAAAATAAACTCTTTGCACAAGTAACTGGAAAGAGGAGGAGAGACGTTGGGCTTGAAGTGCCAGTAAAGTACATTCAAGCGGGTATTCAAGGCATGAATTTAATATAAAAACAAGTAATAATCCACAGCAAGAGGGAATAAAGCTCGAGCTTTATCCCCTGTTGTCCACAGAAAGGAGTTTGTTCCCACCAACGATTGAAATCCGGAATCCAAGTTCTACCAAGAGAGAATAGATCATAGTCTCTTGGTTCTACTGACAAAGACTTGAATCCAGTACCTGGAATCTGGAATTACTTACCTAATTTATTGTCTTTTCTTAGCTCTGGTGGAGTTGATAACTTACCGTTTTCAGTGTCTGGTTTACTTTCTTTCTCAGCTTCGTGATATCGGGCGTTATTATTTCCTTACCTACTTACTCACTTAGTTACGATGCATGTTTTCAAGATTTGACTGAGACGCACATTGAATGGCTTCCTATTGTCAGGTTGTCCTGGTTGCCATTTAGGTTAAGAGAACAAGAAGTTATATTGAACACTCTGGGTTGCCGTCTTAGTTGTAAAAATAAAAGCATTAAGCGAAAATCTTGCTTCGAGGAACAGACTCTTTTCTGTGGATTATTACTTGTTTCCATATTAAATTCATGCCTTGAATACCGCTTGAATGAAGTTTCATGCGCCTATTTACATTTTCTTTCAGTTTTGCCGAAAACATTTGTTAAATATAACAGTTCTCGTTTCTTCTACCGACAGACTCGCAGCTTTTTGAGCCCGAGTTCGCTTTTTTTAAAAAAAGGCTTTAAGTTGTTGTGACGTTTATAATTTGTAGTCTATGAAGTGTATCGCATATTTTTCAGTAAATGAACCCCTAAGCATTTGTGAGCAATTCATAGACAAGAAGAAAGCAATGGTAACTTATGGTAACTTTTTTATCAGATACTGTTATGCATAAGTATATTCAAAGCTGAATTTGCACATAACTGGGCCCGATAGAAAGAAAACAAAATAAACTTGCGGTGAACACAAAAGTCGGCCAGCTTTTTCTTTTAGGTCTTTTCTTGAGACATTATTTTGTTGACTCTAACATCCGTAACCTGTAAATTGGCTACCGTAGAGTATCGTGTATAAAAAAAAAATTTTTTCCCTTTATATTGTGTTCATATCAGTCGTTTTCACTCAGCTGTTACCTCGAACCCCAAATCATTTTCCCCTGCCGCGACATTGGACCCGCGACCGCGATTTTGGACCCGCGACCGCGACATTGGACCCGCGACCGCGATTTTGCACCCGCGACCCGCGACCCGCGACTATAAGTCAAACTCCAGATGAAGTAGGGTCATTTAGCGTCAGGATGGTGGGTGAATAACGAATAAGTAAATTTCTCAATCAAAACACTCTTAGTTAGTAAATTAGGTCACCCGAAAAAAGCGGTAAAATGATCGCATGCACTAGAAAAAATTTGGAATTTGACATTTGGGTACCCGATCATACTTCTCTTCAAATATGATATACTTACAAAAGGGAGAGCTTCACTTTGCGACAATCACTTAATTCATTTCCTTTATCTGTAAAAAAAACCTGTTCATTCAATAGAAACTAAATATTATGTCTAACAAATGTCCAAAAGAACAGTTAAAGAATAAAGGTTAGAATGGTTAAAAGGGTACCTAGTACATAACAGAGAAACTTAAAACAGACTTCACATTTTTCCATCAGCAGTGATAATATCGAAATAAACAGTTTCCGCAAGATGATTGAAAATGCAAATGACATTCATTCCGAGAAGGTCACAAACTTTTATCCATCTTTAGTACGAGTAACAAAGGCCACCAACAGAAGTGATAATATAAATATAAATACGCTGCAATAGCTTTGCAGCCTGACTGAGCTTGCAGATTTTACAAAAAGTATCCAATCAATCCTGAAGGAACAGCAAGTGGTAACGTTTGCGCATGCGTCAAGCTTGCTGGGAAGCACTTGTTGACCGGAAATCGTAATGGCCGAAAGCTGTCCTGAAGCACTTTCAAGGAGATTTTTTTGCATGCCCAGCAGACATGTGTTATAGATTGGATACTTTGGCTAAGCCATGTTGAAGTGTCATGTGTGGGAGAAGGACCATTTAGCTGGTTAATTTTCATTCATTTGGCTCCTCTGATGAAGCAGATAAAGCGTTCACGAGGTCGTTGGTTGTGATATGTTGATTTGTTGACATTCAAGCTGTCACGGATTTCTGGGTTATCGTCCATGATCTGCAGAGCTGCCTAGCATTTAGGTAAGATATACCCCTTTATTTACTTTGTGAAATGTAGAGCAGCATCATCGAATGTTATGTGTTAAAATTATAGCAGCCTGAATTCAACGCAATTTATGTGACCCCCGTATTTTTGTAGTATTTGACCCTGATCGTACAGCGAGATCCAGTTATACATCCCACACAAGCTACTAAACAGGTTAAACTGCTCTTTCGGTCACTCCTTATTTTCACTTTTAATGGTTAATTCAAAGGGGGGAAGTTCGAGTAATTTGATACTATTTAGCGGCATGAAATCAACAAACAAATTTCCTACTCTTACAAGTAAGGCCGTAGTCGGATGTTTCCTTCCATTTTCGAAAATTTGCTTTTCTGGTTTACATTGGTGCTCTATGGCGATTACTTATTCTCAGAGATTAAGAGATCGAGGCCGTGGATTGTGAAAGATTATTTGCTAAAACTTCGTTTAAGATAGACAAATTTTTCTTGTCCTTTTCAACCCTGTTTTCAGATTTTTCCTGAACGTGTAAAAATATATCCCAACAAAACTTATTTGTAAAAGCATTGTTTCGGAACACTCTTTCATTCTTGAATGTTTGATTTTGCATCCAAGGGGGGGAACACTGATGAATTTGCGTTTTAATAATCATGCACTGTAAGCTCTCAGATTCATTGACAAGAACCCTCATCATTTTGGAAGATGATTTTATTCTCATAATTATTCTATGATGATTTGTTTATACATATAAAATTGGCGCCTAAAAGAATTTTAATGTTATGTTTAAAATGTTTACATAAAGTCTTGAAACATAACTGAAATCAATATAAAATATGATAAGTGTGATTTAATGTATTTTCATATGACCATTACGATATTACTCCCACTTTGACACTAGCACAAGTTCAAGGGCAAAACAATTCTTTCCCCTGTTCAGCTTTGCACTTGCTGGACTGCCATTCCTGTTTGAATCACAGAATACACTGGACATGAAATCTCTGAATTTGATTCCTTGCATTGGCATCCACATGAGAATTAGCTCCATCACATACAAGCTCATACAATGTATTTGTACGCTTACAAAAATCATAGATGTTATTATTCCTTTTCTATCCAAAAGATTTCTTTCCTTCTTGAATATAAATTCATATCCATCACACTTTAGAAATCTTGAATATCTAAAGGGGTTTCTCTAGTTGTGAGCAACAACAAAATGCCATAGGAGTAACTTTTCACTCTCCGATAAAAATAATTTTTTTGATACTCTGGGTCTCATATATTCAGTGTTTGTGCACATGAATTTAGGAGCACTTGGCTTGCCAATGTCAGTTTGGCTGTGTATACACAGTAGTAGTGTATATAGTCATCTATCATAGGCTGCACAAGTTGCAATTGATGCTCCTGGTGTTGCAAGATGACAAGTTATGGAAAATTTCATTTGCCTTTTGCTTGTTGCAGGAGCTTCCTATGAGATGCTCAGCACAAAACCTTTTTGATTCAGGTGATAGTCATTGAGGACGACTGCATCGTCACATTCAAACCAGTTGCACTTTTCACTCAAGCCATAGCAGAGCTGGTACAAAATGGCGACTATCTGTTTTTTTTATTTAACCCTATGGTGTCTGCAGAATGCGAAGGGTCTGTCACTCCAACCTGAACTGCACAAATAGCCTTGGTGCCCCAGAAGACACGCAGACAAGCTTTAATTTTATTGAGTCATACATTGGCTATTAGGGTACTGCACCTGGTCTGGACACTGGTGGTTAGGATAGGGTATCTCTGAAAAGTAATCACTGGCAGAATCACTGCACTAAGGTTGCACATCTCTAAACAACAGGGCGTTCCTGAACCATAACTGACGAGAAATCGTATTAATGCAAGATGCAAGGAGATTGCAGAAAAGATTTCTACGTGGAAAAATCTGGCCAGGGTACCTGCCGAAGAGCAAAACGGTCCTGGCTTGTGGAAGTTCGCCGGAGAAAGCGGTTCCGAAAATTGCTAATTGAGGTCTTCGGTACATCAGTATAAAGACATTGTACAAAAACGACAACTGTCTCTTCCGGCGACATCCACGCACATCCGCGAGCTGTGATACCGTCGTTTGGATCCAACCGTGGACACGTAACGAGAAAATAGGTTCAAAGTGGGTTCAAACATGAATGTTTGGCAGCCAAACATTTGAATTTTGAGAGGGCACTAGACAAATGTGGGCACACCGCTCGTTATAAAGAATTGACCGAAACCGGATACCTCGCATCAAAAGTATTCTGGCATACAGGTTAGCGATTGTCTAACAGATTGAAGCATCTGACCTGATTTGTGGTCGCAGGGCGAAATATTCTTCCCAAGTATTAGACGTTAAGAAGAAGTAATGCAGTTTGAAACTCTCAATAATAATTCTTGAAAGCAAATGTACCGTTTCTGAACGAAAAACCTTTTTGGAAAAAGAGAAAAAATATCTTGCACATTTGCATAAACAATTGAAGCCATCCACCTATTAAAGGTTTCGTGTTTCGCGCCTGCTAACCTTTGCCTTTGGCTTTCACGGTGTGTCAGAATTCAACATTCGTTATTTTAAATGGCTACCAGCCGTTAGAAAATCTCAATCTTTAATCTCAAAGTGAAATTTTGACTCCAATACTGCAATCCCTTTGTAAATGAAATTCATTCCTAAATTATGAGCGGAACGCGCTGATCAAAAACATGTCAACAACAGGAGCCGATTAGTGTCGGCTCCTGGCGCTAATTACTCTAATGGCTGTCAAACTTGAAATGTTTGGCAGCGAAACATGTCACGTTCACGTGAAAGTAGACCACGCTGGTCACGCAAACAACAGACAAAAATAACCTACGCAGCACGCGCGCGAACTTTAAATAGCTTTAAAAAAGTTATCATGGGGCACAGGGATTCGCTCTCTTAGCTCATTCTCTCTTGTGGAAATAGAAGACTGAACGGTTGGGCTACAAGATCTTACAAAATTGAAGTTCACTTTTTTTTTTTTGGCTAGCTCACTCACTAGATATAAATACAGCTGAATGAAAACAATCTGGGTTTCACTAAAAATTCAGCACCTGATAAATTAACGAGTAAATGCAGGTCTATATCTTCTTGAAGGACCGCGAAAACAGAAAACGCACTAGCGTGAAAGTTTCTCTGTTTCTAACTACAACTCTCAAATCCCTTCAAAATCTCCGATTTCAACCTGCTCCACAAAATCGCCACTCTCAAAAGGAACCCTTTCCTACCTCATAAGAATATTCCCCAAACTTTGGCGAAGCTTCACCCGTGATCGCCATTTTCGTCGAACGCGTATAGTGGGGCCTACTACCGGAACCGGAAACGAGAAGCGAAGGACTTTGAGAAAGTAACTCACACGCTCAAGCGCTAGAAAAAAAAAAAAAAGAATCTCCCGCCTTGGCTGTAAATATGGGAATCAATTCAAAGCGACGCGTTTCTATAAGAAACCGATTGTTATATCTTTAGCACTTTTTTTTATTTGCAGCTGTTACAGTATTGCCAAAACAAATCCCATGACGTCTCGTCGAACAACTATCCTGGTGTTTTTTATGCTGTTTGTGATATCGCTTGAAGCTGCTGCCATCTATGACAAAAACGTCTCCTGTGGTAATAAAAAGCAAGGTAATGACAGTAAAGGCATTGCTACAAATAAACTAATTGTTTGCAATCGTTGCCCTGTTTCTGAGCAGCACGATTCCACAGGAAAAAGAGAGCGAAGGGCTTAATGGTATATCTTTCCCACGCGTTCTCTTCGCTATGAAGTTCAAAGTACTCCGAATATTGTCTCCTTTTCCTCCAAACTGATCAGCATTAGCTAGCATTCCTTTTAGCGTGATGAGCTTTATGATGATCTTAACTACTGATGAAGAGACTAAGATGATACCCGCGACTTGAATATCGTAAAAGAATTTCTCCATTATCATTGGAAGAAAAGGTCCCTGGTCTAGGACAAATTCAGAATTTTTCTAAGGGAATAGTTAAGGCATAGTTTAATAAACAGAGGTGTTTTATCAAGTTTAGAACACTAAGAAGCGCAGCCGAGTGTTTCAGGCTTGATAAAAGCGGAAACAAAGAGAATTCTGCTGAATTTTTTAGGCAGTTGCCTTTATTCTTATCAACAAAGCACTGCAGACGAGAAAGGCCGCAGCAAGCTCAACCACCGACATTAACGCAATAGCATACGCATCGACCAGTATATCTCCCAGTCTAGCAACCCTGACACAAGAGCCTACGGCTCTGAGCTTATCAGCACTTTAGTGATCAAGACGCCTACCCCAACTGAAATTTTAACTGTAGGAATTGTTTCTTCAAAAAATGGGCTACATTTGCGCTGAACTGAGGAAACCAGTTGAAGATACAGTTTACAGAAAATTGTTGAGCCAGAGGGCGGACGATATAGGTTATGTTTATTTTGTCGGGATGCCTTTTGGCGCCTGAACTATCTACGAACTCTTCTGTGACATTTATTAAGACTGGAAAATCAGGAAACCCTCATGTGCGACTTGTTACACTGCAAACAGGAAATCCTTTTACGCGGACACTGGAAGGCTCTATTTCAATCACCAATATGGGGCAGGCGGAAGGTATAGCCCATATGGTAGCCGAAGACAATCACTACCGTGGTGAGTGGTAAGGAGGGAGGAAAATAGGAGAGGGCAGGATTGGGTAGAGAGAGTCCAGTTGTGACTCCAAGGCATGACAATGTTAACTAAGAAAAACATCATCGAATCTTTAGTGGTGAAATACCCTTACCACAGAGGCTATTGGAAATTCCAGAAGGATGGGATTGGTCAATTACATATTTTTTAAAGGTAAAAACCCTGTTTTCCTTTAAAATCACTATTTTTTAAACTTTTGAAATTTGTATTCTTTGGCGTCTTCCCTTTATGGAGTTATTGTGAAATTACACTGAGAGTAGAATGAGATATTAAAATTGGTATCCACTTGACAGTGGCGAGATTGGGCGAGTTTGTGCGAGATAATGCGAGTTTAGGCAAGTTAAGGCGAGATAAGGAAAAGTAGTTATATAGGGATGAAATTAACCCCCTTTGGTGTCTAGCACGGTCTAGCTAGGTCTAGTCAATGACGTCACCCAGTTTTATAACCTACATACTAATTTGGATTAGGTTTACTAATGAGCGTCACTCTACTACAATAGGAACAATAGGCTTGTCTAGACTTGCCCGGGCTCTTTTAACCCTGATTGGATAGTAAACAATCTATTATGTGTTTAACATAAAAGCGCGCTCTCCGTTCAGCATTTTATTCTTGCAATCGCTTTGCTAAGGAAAAAGTCTTACTATCACCAATATTCTTTAAACGTTGCTCCAAACATGCAAGTCGAATCGAACTGTAAACTCTTTATTTCAAGTTTGTCTGACTATTACAGAACCGTTTTCTCCTTTCTATCTCGAGGAAATGAAAGTCTTGTCATTTTCACGCACGGTTAATCAGTTAATTATGCGAGTTCGCAAGCCGAAAGTTGAATACAAATTAGCTCTACAGCTAGA
>OZ037776.1:55129115-55139115 GCA_964035525.1 Porites cylindrica
GTTGGACATTTTTACAGCAGCTACCAAGAATTTTTTGTCTATGTCTGTTTGACGTAATTCGCCCTGATTTTCGGGCACAAGAAACAAAAACTTGGATCGAATCTAGATGAAGAAAAATGTGGCTGCCCTCGAAAGTCGTACTTGGCATCCGAAGGAGTTTCGTTGTTATTCACAAGAAAAAGAGAAAAACGTGAATCATCAGACCTTTCCTTTATCTCCAAATAATCTTTAACTCTTCAGTTCTTCAGATAACAACTTAGTCTGCCTTACACGATACGGCTGAGCGAAGGATTACATGGATTGTAAACTAAATCACACATGTGATAAACAAGAACATGGCGGCAACTAGCACGAGTCCTAAGCAAAACGGTAACAACCGCTGACCATCAATACTGAAAACTCCTTACTACAGCACTGCTGTAGTAACATGGCTCCTCAACTGCATGTCATGCAGTTGAGACAAAACAATAAACCTACATGAGTCCCTAAGGCTAAACGTTCAACAAACTATCAGTTCGATACTCAAACAGTAGAATCTCGAAAGTTCGAGTCACTGATCGGCAACAACGAATGAATGTTAAATGAGTTAATCAAAATCAAGTGTTCACTACAATGTTCATTGACAATGAAACCTTTGCAACGTCTTTCAATTGTTCTTCGTTGGCTCCTCGATGGAGACTTCCCTGGTCTCCTCGTGAAAGACATCTTCCTAGAACACTTCATCTGCAGTCAACAATAGCACGAGCTTGTGTATAGGTCTGTCTAAATATGATGGTGGGCGTTGGTGTTTGCCACTATCATCCAAATTCCCGTCTGCCATCAGCAACCTGACCTTTCTGATACTCTCCCCGCCATCTCAGCCAGAATTCATTAGCAAGATACTGAACTCTTCTCCAACGTCTACGACAATACATATCGGCTCTTTGAAACTTTCCTGGGGGCAGTAGCACTCTTTAAGGTTTCATAGTAAGAAGATGGTTAGGAGTCAACGGCTCTGGCGCTTCTGCATCACATAAGTTATCGACGCTGAGGGGTCTTGAATTAATAATGCACTCGACTTCTGTCAAGAGTGTTCGCAATGTCTCATCATCAAGTTGGCTGCCAGCTTGTAACAGTAGTGGTTCAAGTGCGTTACGTACACTACGAATCATACGTTCCCATGTCCCGCCCATGTGACTAGAATGGGGTACGTTCAACTTGAATGGAATCCACTCGTATCCATTCCTTAGCAAATAGTCTTGAACATGATCTTGATTCATCTCACATAATGCTGCTTTCAGTTCACTTCGTGCACCAATAAAATTTGTCCCTTGGTCGGACCTCAGTTGTCTCACAGCACCTCTCCGATTCATGAAACGTCTCAATGCATTGATAAATGAAGAACTCTCCAATGAATTGGCAGTCTCTAGATGAACACTTCGTGACCCCATACATGTAAACAATACTCCATAGCGTTTAACTTCACTTCTTCTCTCTTTGACAATGAACGGTCCAAAGTAATCAACGGCACAAAACGAAAAGGGAGGAGCTGGTTCAAGTCTGTCGTCAGGAAGGCAGGCCATCTTCTGCTGCTCAGTGGGCCTACGCAGTCGTCTACATGTTACACAACTCGATATGAACCTCGCTACTTTTGATGAACCATTGATCAACCAATAGCCACTTTGCCGCAACTCGTTATGCGTCATACCACGTTCCATATGGTTCACTTTGAGATGGTGATGTTGAATCAACAGTTCAGTCAAGTGTCCCTTTCGCGGAATAATGACTGGATGCTTCAGATCAACTGGTGTATCTGCTCTTCTGATACGACCGCCAACACGAATTATGCCATCATGGTCCACAAACGGATCCAATGTGTACAGCGAACTGGTCTTTCGTAACGCTTGGTTCCTTTTTCTGGCTTGGTTCCTGTTTGTCTCTCCGTTGGTTACGTTTAAGTTGCAGAGAATTTGAAGTTCCTCACGGAAATGTTCGTACTGCAAACATCTGATGATGGTCTTCTCTGCCTCCTGAAGCTCTGGTAGTGTAACTCTCAGTATTGACTTCTCAACTTCTGTACTTGACCTTGTTACTGGTCTCGCGGGTTTCTTAATTTCCCTTCTTTGAAACTTGGACTTCAGACGTAAACATAGAGCTATAACCTTTATAGCACGGTACCAGCTAGATACACCATCTAGTCTGCTTATTTCAAATTGATGTGGAAATGGAGCAACACTTCTGACCTTCGTGGTCAAAACAGACACTTTCTTCACCTCCGGGTCAAAGTCTTGAAGGCGAGGCAGCTCCACGTTTTCTGGTTCACAGGGTCCGCTTCTCCACAAGAATTCTGGACCAGTTAACCACTGAGATCCTTCAACCAGCTGCTTTGCGGTGAGTCCTCTTGATGCTTCGTCTGCGGGGTTGTTGTTTGTGTCTACGTAAAACCATGCGTTGGGATCGGTTAGGTCCCGGATTTGCTGCACTCTGTTAGCAACATAAACGTGAAACCTCTTGGCTTCATTGTTAATGTATCCGAGAACTACTCGGCTATCCGTCCAGAAGAATTCTTTCATCTCCGGGTACTCCAACTCATTTCTCACGAACTCACTCATTCTTGCAGAGGTGGTAGCAGCAGCTAACTCCAGCCTTGGAATAGTCTTGTGTTTAAGGGGGGTTACCCTGGCTTTTCCGACGATGAAGGAACAATGAGCTTGATCGAGTTCGTTAATCAATCTTAGATAAGAGCATTGACCATAACCTTCCACTGAAGCATCTGAAAAATAGTGGACCTCCACTGCTTTCACTGGGCCAAAGTTGTCTGGCTTGAAACATCGGTGTATCTCTAGTTTCTCCAACTGTACGATTTCTCGCCGCCACTTTTCCCACTGTGGGAGTAGATACTCTGGAACAGGGCTATCCCAATCCAGCTTGTCTTTGCACATCTGCTGAAGAATCTGTTTACCTCTGAGTGTAAGAGGGGCCAGGTACCCATTAGGATCATAAATGGAGCCAATAGTGGACAATACACCTCTTAGAGTTAAAGGGCGATCATGAAGTTCAATCCGGAACCGGAAACTGTCACTTTCAGCGCACCACATCACGCCTAGAGCTCTTTCAATAGGTAATTGATCTACAGCTAAGTTCAGTTCCTTTATTTCCTTTGAATGGTCGTCAACCGGAAAGGCTTCAAGAACTTTTTTCTTGTTCGAGACTATTTTATGTAATCTGAGACAAGGCTTGCTACAAATTGCTTGACTGGCCTTGATTAACTGAATGGCTTCGGGTACCGTTGATACAGATTTTAGTCCATCATCTACGTAGAAGTCCTTGCGTATGAACGCCGCAACATCTGTACCAAACTCTTCTTCGCCATCGTCAGCTGCTCGCCTAAGCCCAAAGTTCGCGCAACCTGGGGAACTGCTGGCACCAAACAGGTGAACTTTCATACGATACTCGATTACTTCCTTTGATGGGTCCCCATCCAACCACCAAAGAAAACGTAACAGATCTCTGTGTTCTTCGGCAACCACGAACTGGTGGAACATGCTCTTGATGTCCGTCATAAATGCAACGCTTTCCTTGCGAAAACGACACAAGATACCCAACAGATCGTTCATAAAGTCAGGACCTTGCAGCAAGTAGTCATTGAGGCTGACTCCGTTAAACTGGGCCGAACAGTCAAACACCACCTGTATCTGCCCTGTTTTTTTTGGATGGTAGACACCTGTATGCGGTACGTAATTGACTTTACCGTCTTGAAACTTAAGACGATCTACAGGAACTTCCTCTGCACGTTGTAAGATTATGTCCTTCATAAAGGCCTGGTAATCAGTAAAAAATTTCGGATTCTTCTTGAATCTCGCCTTCAATTGGTTCCATCTCTTTACTGCGAGCTGGCGGTTGTTTGGAAGGCACACACTGTCTGATTTCAACGGAAGTGGCGTCACGTAACGTCCATCCGATTGTTTCTTTACTCCGTCCTCAAGAATCCTTAGAAATCTCTCATCTTCCATAGAATAAGGTTTGTACTTGGGACTTGTCTCAACAAAGTCAGTTTCTAACACATGGAGAACTTTCTCTGGGCCAATAATCTCTTTAGCCTTTGTGGCGAATGCAAACTGGCTATGAATTTCTGAAGCTTCAACTCTATTGCACACACCCTTGTCTGTGTTTTCAACATCATTAGACTTGCAGACTCTTCCAATAACTCCCCAACCAAGTATAGTCCTCTGAGCGTACGGCTCGTCATCTTCACCGGCAACTATTTCCCTGGGTCGGATAGCTCTTGGGCAGTTGTTTCCAATCAGGATAGAAATTTCTGCATCTGGGTGGTACGGTGTCAACTTATCGGCGATGGGCTTCAGGTGTTGCCATTCGCTAGCCACTTCAGGTTTTGGAATCTGCGCAGTCATCTAACTTGTGCTTTGCACCACAAAACAGACACTTTGTCAAACTAATTGGACCAGGGTCCTTTGATTTACTAGAATTAGTGGGGTCTGATTTACTGTTACCACCACCCTTAGCTGATGTAGAAAGAGAACTACCCTTCTCATTATCTGGTTTCAGCTTCGGATTTCTGTTAAATCTTGGACTACTTGATGTGGCGAGGCCTTCTAACTCTGGGATGTTTGCCTTTTCTGCTGCTTCTCTGATGAAGTCTGCAAACTTAACAAAGGTAGGGTAACTGGCTTCACCATGGGTATGTCTCCATTGTTTAATTGCATCTCTCCACTCGGTTTCAAGGTAGTAGGGTAACTTTGATAATAACTTTACATTCTCGTTTGCATAGTCCAGTACAGAAAGACCTGGAATGGTGTTCTTTGCTGCTAATACTTTGTCTAACATGTCTGAGAACTCCCTTAAGGCACTGGCATCCTTGGGTCCTATCTTAGGCCACTTCTCCAACTTGTTAATAAATGCTGTACTCACAACATTCCAGTTTCCATACCTTTCCTGCAATACAGACCTAGCTTTCTGATAAGCATCTTCTGTCCCAATCAGAAGGTAATGTTCCACAACTTGCTTTGGCTTTCCAGTTACATACTGATTCATAGATTCAGCTTGATGTCTGCTGCCAGTGGTCTAGAGTCAACTAGAGCATTAAAGGCACTCTTCCACACAGGATATTGCAGGGGGTCTCCTTCAAATACTGGAATGGTCAGTTTTGGAAGTTGTCCAGAAACAAACAGTTCTTTGCTCACAGCACTTTGTTCTAAGTTAGTTTCTGTTAACTTGTCCATACACCTTTCTAATGATGAAGCAACCTTTTCCCACCCTTCACAGAAGGAGTTAACTTGACCTTGAGGATGAACAAACTGGTAACTTGAAGGGGAATTCATAACTGTTGACGTAATTGGTGATGGACCACTTATGGAGTTAGTTACAACAGGATCAGTTTTTGCCGACGAGAAAGCTTGTGTACAAGCTGCTTCTGTTTGAATGGGAAGACCAAGTTCAGGTTCAAAATGACGAACAGTAAATACTGACTGTGTTACGGCTCCCGGTGAGAATGATGGAGCAGAAGCCCGCAAACCACATGTTGTAGTCTTTGGTGTGGATGTTGTTGACAAAACAGGTGTTTGGGATACATGTACTTGGGACTGAACTGATGTATTAGTCTCATTTGCACGGGTAGTTACTGTTAAAGATTGCAAGAATCTTTTCACTCCTTCGCCTTTACTCTCACTAGGAAGATTGACTAGATCTTCTTCAAGGGAGGGTGTTTGCTCATTATCAATCTCTTTGCATACACTTAACTTGGCTCTACTAAGTTCAAGTTCCCTCTTAAGTTTGAATTCTTGCAGTTTCTGCTCCTGTTTTAACCTTTCTATTTCTAGGGCCTTTTCTTGTTCCACATAGGCTAGCTTCACCTTCAAAGCAGCTCCTTCCTGTAGAAGCTTATATTTATCTACTTTAGTTGAAAGTACACTGTCTGAACTTGATTTTGACTTGACACTTTTGGTTGTTTTACTCCTCTTTGAACCCTTAGAAATGACAGAATTAGACTCCAAAACTGTTTGTTACAAATACTTTATCTCATCCCTCACATCCCTTTCAAAATCAGACCACTCACCACAAACTTGCTCCCAGATGTTCCTGACCTTTGCTAACTCATCGTCTTGAACTGTTTCCAAAATGTCATTATATGCATCCACAAATTCATTCCACAGAACCTGTGCCTTACTAAGCTCTTGCTTCCACTTTGATAATTCATTACAATGTCCCCGAAGCAACAGTGTTTTTCTCAGTGTTCCCGTAAAACTTGACCTTTTATCCTTGAAAGAGTTCAACTTTATATCGTTTTGATAGGATTGACCCTTTTCGGTTAGCTTCCTGATACGAACTTCCGACGAATGCTTTTCATTTTCCACATGGAAAAAACCTTTGTTTTCGGCATTCTCCGATAGATCAACAATTAAAGGCGAAGACTTCTCGCAAACATCATCCAAACAATAATTTGAAGCGGAACTTACCACCTCACCACAAACATCCGACATTGAATCCTCAGGAATATCACTCAACTCTCGAGACATGACGAGTACTAAGTCCAAACCAAAGGCGATCAGAACTAACTTTCTACAAAGGCTTACACCACTTGGTATCCATTCAAATCCTCCACAGGTCGTCCGGCTTTCGTTATGAACTTCTTGTTGTGACAGCGATGACTTTCCGGTGGTTAAAAGCTTCACCAAGGACCATTAAGTTGTTATTGTGGCTGCCCTCGAAAGTCGTACTTGGCATGCGAAGGAGTTTCGTTGTCATTCACAAGAAAAAGAGAAAAACGTGAATCGTCAGATCTTTCCTTTATCTCCAAATAATCTTTAACTCTTCAGTTCTTCAGATAACAACTTAGTCTGCCTTACACGATACGGCTGAGCGAAGGATTACATGGATTGTAAACCTAAATCACACATGTGATAAACAAGAACATGGCGGCAACTAGCACGAGTCCTAGGCAAAACGGTAACAACGGCTGACCATAAATACTGAAAACTCCTTACTACAGCACTGCTGTACTAACAAAAAAGTTGTGGTAATATGTCAACAGCGTGGAAATAGCCTTTTGTGGACTTCGGTCAACAACTACGGCCGTTCTTCTCACTTACTGAAAATGCTGTTCGTTTATGACAAAACGTATGGCGGTCGTTAGATACACTCTCGACCCGAGACATGCGCAAAAACAAGAGGAGCTTTGGGATTGCGAATTACTTGGGGAGTATTACACATCCTACGAACTACGCAAACGCAACCGTCATAGTCAATATGCATATGTTTCTGCAAAAAAAAGTTACGTACCGCAGTACATGATCTTCATGAAGCCAAAAAGAACAGGGCTGATACACACTGCTGGGAGGACAGTTGTCTAAAATAAATTTAAAAAATACAAGGGGCCTCCAGTTGGCGTTAAGATTTAATATATGATGGCCTTTTAGAAAATAACTTGTGAGTAAAAGATTTATGAATGAGCAAAATGTATTTTTAGAATCTTTGGTAGACTTTGTATATTTCCCCTCAAGATAAAAACATTAAATACATGGTATAGTTGATCATGTCGGAACGCGTAACTGTGTTGGAAAGGGAAAGCGCATTCAAAAGCGAACAAGACCGTTAAAAAATCGTGGAAACCAAGTCCCTTCCCCCGCAGTTTTCGCTGCGTTCTTACGTCGAACGCACCTACTTCTAGTCTCAGCTTTATGCATACCAGGTTGCCATGCTTTCCTAATACCATTTGATGACATTTTGATCGTAAGTCACGTGACTTTGCCTATTAAAGGAACAGTTCGTCAAATGGTTGCGGTAATAAACTTTACCCGACAGGACGGGAAAGGAAAGAAGATGACAAACCTTGTGTGACAAGCGGGACAATAATTATTCTTGTAAAACGTTCTACCAAACTTCACCTTACTTTTAACAGATTTTTTTGTAAAAGACTAGAAAACATTGATGTTAAATGAAGATCACGACAAAACACAAAGGTAAATAGTCCTGACACATTTCCGGTCACGCACAAGCGTTCTGCCCGCGTCGTGGCGGGCCCCGGTTGTTCAAAAATTGGATAGCGCTATATCCACCGGATAAATCGCTATCCAGCGGATAAGTAGTACAAAAACCAATTGTGTTATCCACTGGATAGTGACTTATTTTGAACAACCGGGGCATGTGGCGTAAATTCACTAATTGTGAAGAGCAAACTGCTTGCTAAGTTTCACAAAGATAAGGAAAAGGTTTCTACTTGAATCACTGGACTAGTGGTTGGTCCTCGCTTTAAATAAGTAAAATACAACTAGTGGACTACATTGTATTATCAATGCTGCGTTCTGATTGGTTGAGCTACTACAAGGCTATATTTTATAGCCCACTTTGTAGCGAAAAGCGGCGGCTTTTTGGCGGCAAAAAACGATTAAAGTCTAGCTTTAACCAGCTAAAGTTGTTTTGTCTCGATATTTTTGACCAGCTAATTGGATTTTACTAAAACAATTATCCCTCTCGCCCTCATGGCCTCTGAGTCAATAGTTCATTCGGCCTTTGGGCTCGTGGGCTATTGACTCAGAGCCCATTCGGGCTCGAGGAAAAATTGTTAAATATCTGTATACCTAACCAATTTAGGGGAAAAAATAAGTTTTTGTCGTACCCTCTCTGCACATTAAAAAGGAACGTAGTCCCTACTCCAATCTGCTTATTAAACGAATAGACAAACTCTTAAACAGTTGTTTAAAACAGAATTCACTTCCAGCGCAGAACTCAAACGATTGGAGCTAATATTTAGTGAGAACATTTCAGGAAAAGATCAAATAATTATGTTATTTACCTAGGTCGGTTCGTACCCTTATATCAAAGTTTAGTATGGAAGCGAAGTCAAGATTTGTGTTGTAAAGTTTATTGTTTCAAGTTAATAGTCAGTATTTAAAAGGAGCTGGACATTTAGGCTCTGGACCTAAAATTTATTTTTTATTCACCTTAAAAGGGCAAGAAACCGTTCACCTTTGCAGACGGTGACTAGTCCTATTCATGGTATATCGGTAAGGGGATACAACCGTTCAGAAATTTTTTGCATAAAAAGAGCAGAAGGATCAGCTTTGACAATCGCTTTAATATCCATAAGGATACTGCTTTTTCTAAGGAAACAAGAATATGAATGAAAAATCGCTGAAAGAATGTAAAGAATAAATTTTTTAACAGTTAAATCTTTTAAAGGGTGCTTGTATAATTAACTAGAAACTTTATCACAGAATTTTCTCCTTGCCACCAGCAATGATCATATCTTAATGGACAGTTTCTACAAAACTATAAAAATAATAAAATAATCCCTGTTCTGTAGGCTGCTGACTGAGCTTTAAATTGATAAGCAAAATATGCTATTCCAATATTACAAGCTTTCTCAAGGAAATAGAAACTGAACGGTTGTGCAAGAAAATTGAACTTCACTTTTTGCTTTGACTAGTTCGCTTACTAAGTATAAATACAGTCTAAATGTAAACCACAGGTTGCAAAAATTCAGGACCTGACTCACGAATAAATGCAGGTCTAAATCTTCTTGAAGGACCACGAAAATAAAAAATGTAGATAGATGAAACACTAAAAATACATACACTTACACTATAGCGCGAAAGTGTCTCGGTTTCTATCTAACTCTCAAATCTCTTCAAAATCTCCGATTTGAACATGCTCCACTTTTGTAAAGACTTTGGCGAATATTCGCCATTTTCACCAAAATCGGCACTCCCAAAGGGAACCCTTTGCTGCCTCCAGGGGCGTAGCCAGGATTTTTTCAGAGGTACGCACAATTCTCTAAATCGCTTTGCACCCCCCCCCCCCCCCCACCAATTAAAACTTTCTTGATGAAAGGTTTCAATTCAATTTCAATCAACTTTATTTAAACACGGTAAATGGCTCAGCAAGCTGGTTTTCAGACATGCCGTGTGATAATTACAATTTATAAAACTTAAGACTAGTGATTAACTAACAATACAATAGAACAGCAAGGTTTGGTTATGTTGTAAGCTTAAGAGTCTTTTTTTGC
>OZ037776.1:55146615-55166615 GCA_964035525.1 Porites cylindrica
TTAGAAAAGAGAACCATATCTTGCCTTTCTGTCTTATCCTGGATCTGGGTGATTGATCCGTTTAGCAAAATGAAACGAGAATAGAATTCGATATTGGACGATGCAGACTCTGCGAATCGTTATAACTTTGTCCCATCTCAGAACTTTACAAGATGCTCTCCGGGAAACTTTTCTCAAGGTGACCAATAACGAAATGTAAACTGCTAAACGGCACCGAAGCTAGGTTTAAGCGCGCACTGGTTTCAAATAATTGTCACTTGTGTTTAAGAGAGAATTGTGGGTAGGATGACAAAAAAAAAAAAACAGAGGGAGGGATATTGCATTTTTGCCTGATGTTTTTACCGTGTGTAAATAAAGGTGATGATAATGATGATGATGATGATGATGATGATGATGATGATGATGATGATGAAGGGGCGGGGGGGAGGGGAGAGAAGAAAGAAATTCGCGAAATTCTGTCTACAGCCACATCTACACAAAGCCCTACCCACAAAACGAACAAAAAAAAAACGACATTAGCAAGCAACTCAGTAAACAAGCCATTAGACAGGCGAAGTTGAGGGAAATTACAACATGTTTGCTAACCCGGTTTACATAACTCCAGGCAGACATATATAGAAAAAAATTCGAAAGATTTGATATGCATGTATTCAGCTGTGTATTCGGAGAGAAATTTTCGGAATCTAACTAAAGGTGGGAGCCTTACCCTGATCAACATAATGTTGATCAGATTTCAAAAACAAAGATCAATTCTATTTCATTTTCGAACGTTGACGTCAAGCAATATATTTTCTTCATAAAACAATAGAAGCCGAGAGCTAAGCCATACGCTCATAACAGAACTCCTCAAACTAGCTTTCACCCTTCCAGTGGAAATATCCGTTTCTTTTTAGGACGGTCCCTATGAATAAAAGATTTGAAGTCTAATTACCTTAATCGGAAGAATGTTGATCACCTTTTAAAAAGAAATGATCAGTTGTTTCATTTTCGAAGCTTGGCTTCGTGCTATCATATTCCATGCTGTGCTTTATTTATCGCTATTACAAGCATAGGCTAAACGCACGACTGGACTAGCTCTGTGACTATATCATTGCCCTAGAAATGACCGATCCCTGCAACCGGTAACTACAGTTTGGTTTCTTCTTCTTCGTTTTTTTTAAATTTATTTTAACCTAATTTTCGATTTTGCATTTAAAACGCAATGATCAGTTGCTTCATTTTCGAACTTTGACATCATGCTATAAATTTCCTTACTGGACGCAAAGCTAAGCCACACCCCACAACTGAGGTTCCACGAACCAGGTTTCAACTGACTCCGGTGAACATATCAGAATTCCTGTGAGTACAGATTTGTTTTTTATTCCTTACCAATTATAGATTTTATAAATTATCAGAAGTAGAAGAATAATAGGGATTCAAGAAGCTACAAGACTTTTGATGTTCTATTTAATATAGTTGTACTGTATATTCATATAGTTTTTGAGGAGTAATGGATAAATAGATATAACGACTATTCAAGCTGATGGCATTAAAAATCAAGAAAAATCACATCTCTCATTATTCTAGTTCGTTCACCAATAACATTATGAAAAGAAGGAATAACAGAGAACACTTCCTAACAGCTTCGCTAACTTTGAAAATATAAGGTCGCGTTTGCCACTTTTCTTAGAGTTCTTTACGGAATAGAAAGTAACGAGTGAACCATTGTCATAAGCGAATGATTTTTTCACCCAAACCTGCTTTTCAAGCTTCAGTTGCACAAATTTAAGGGTAAAATAATGTTGTGAAGATCAAATCTGAGCAGTAAAACGTGTCAACTTCAAAAATGGTATGGCAGGCTCAAGTCGCAGAAGTGATGTTGACTTGTCTCTGTGTGTCTTTCTAATCATGATAAATCGTTTATTTCACAGAAACTGAAATATCAAGTAAAAACGCCAAGCAAGCACAATATTGCGTGAATAGCTTCCTTCAAGGGTCTTCAAGCGTTTCGGTTTTTTCAGGTTTGTTTACAGTTTTTAATGTTTCTTGTATCAAAAAAAAAAAAAGTTAAAAGTCGATCTCACAGAGGAGAATCACGTCTGAGTAGCCCTTTGTACAGTCCACTCTTCTTATGTGCTGTCACAACTTCACCGTGATCAGAGCAAAAGTTTAAGCCAATCAAATCAGCGGGATCAGGCATCAGAAAAAGAAACATACCTCTTTACCACCAGGTTGCTGGAGGCATTTAGTTCCAATTTTTTTGCGCTTTGCGGTTTTTGATGAAAGAACACTGCTTGGTACATTATTAACAATCAAAATCAAATTGTCTCTAATAGAATCGGACCTAACAGTTATCTCCACACTATCTTTAGAGGAATCGCGGATTTCTCATGATACATTTTCTTTTTTAACCTCTTTACAAGAGAAACAGTCCCGTGAATTATTCTGCCTCATAAGCGAAAGAGTTCGTCACTTTCGACCTAAAGTTAACGATAAAATAATGTTGTGAAACTAAAGATGTGAGCTGCAAACCTGATAACTTCATGGGCTTTCAAGATTAAACTCATGAACGGTATGGCTCCACGCTATACAGCCAATGCCATACCAGGCCTTTCCCGTTTTCTATGTCGCGCAGAGCTATATAAAAATTTCAAATTAGTTAAAACTGCATCAAACAATAACCTGATAGAGGCCGTTTTATGAAGATAAGCGAAACGGCTATTATTGGCATATTTGATAAAAATCCAAGACTGTTTTGAATAAAATTTGCGTGATTAAACTTTGACGGTCGGTTTGCATAGAGGAGGGACCGGACTTAGCGAGTGCTTTCTCCGGTTAATGCATTAAAAATTGATATACGCAATCTAGAGTGCATGCTTGTTTACGTTTTGGAGTGCATTCTAAGATAAGCAGTGGCTGTGGTGCTGTGAATTCTTTATGGCAACAAACGAAGGGAAAAACATACACCAAAAATTAAAGTAGCAGTAAAAAATTCGAAAAAGAACAACATGCAGGCAAACAAACCCTCCTTTTCGACTAGTTTGCGCCACATTTTCGCCATCGTTTCGTCACACAGAATTTCCACTACGATGAAACCATCCAACGCTATCTTGGAGCACGAAACAACCAATCGGCGATGGCGATAAGAAATCAGCCCTTGTGACGTAAGTTTCCTATCCAGTCTTTCTATTATCCATGCCACTACACACCGCAAAATGACAAAAAAAACGACGTATATTCGTAAAAACGTAAAGTACAAAATATAATGAGGGTAAGTATATTAGGCAATCCAGTAATTACAAATAAAGTTAACATTTTGTTCTGAATGTACAATTGGAAATAAATGAATTTGAGTAAAATTCCCGGTTTAAACAGAAAACAAAATAACTCCAATAAAAATGTACAGCTTAAGCTTACGTCTCATTCTGTTTTTTTCCCTTTCCGCTCTTCATCGACAGTGAAATATACGAAACTATCCACTCCAATTTTCGAGATGCTCCTCACTTTCCTAAGAGAAGAAATCTGGGAGAAAATCTTTCCTCCTTGAATATCTGCGAAGTAACTTCGAAACAGAACCGCTGCAAGCCACAAGCGCCTATAAAAGGCGGAATTTTGGTGCGAAACTTACACATCTCTGTGGCTTCTTATCAAACGCATCATTTCTCTCACGTGTAAAAAATAATCGTACGCGATTCTGATTGGACGTATCGTTTTTTGTCTGTTTTTGTTTTTGTTTTTTTTTTTATTTTCACGTGCGAAAAACATCGTCCGCTACTCTGATTGGCTAGAACTCATTTGCATTGCAAATTTACGACGTAGCTTTTTAGTGAGTGTGTATGTAATACCATTGTTTACTAGATGGCCAAATGAAGTATAAAACCCATTTTTAAATTTCTTTTAATATTTCTTAATCAATACCGTGTGGCACGAAATTTTTGCTGGTTCTAATTTTTGCGATTTTTGTGTTTTTTCCAGCGATCCGCAAAAATAAGTTCCCGTAAATAAAAATTACCGCAAACATTTTCCCGCAAAAATTTACTCCAGATTAAATATTCCTCAATTTAAATTCGCTACACAAAAATACAGTACTTAGAAATTGTGTCTGTTCAATCACAACTTGTCAAAAACAACGAAATACTGGTTTATTATTTGAAAATATGTATTTATATTGCACGTACTCGGTAAATTAAAAACGAAAATATTATCAATGCTGGGTACTGGGTACTTTCTGAAAATCGCAAAAGCTAATTCCCAGCAAGAAAAACGAATCTGTCAAAATCGCAAAAAATAGTTCCCGCAAAACACAAAAAATCGCCAATGCGCAAAAATAAACTGCCGCAAAAATTTCGTGCCACACGGTATCCAGTTAGTAGCATTGTGAGATGTTTTGCGAGTTACGCTGTATTTTGTTGACCCCGAAGAGATTTACTGAGAGTATTGCTAAAGGATCTTTATTATCACTTGATTAAGACAGTTAGGCATCATAAAAACAATTAACGATCTATTTTTGTTACATATCTGCGGAAAACGTTTTTATTCTCAGTCCGTGATTTTTCATTTAAGTGATCAAATCTTATCTATAAAAAAAAAAACAGGTATAGCCATCAAAACAGTTGTGGCAGCCAGTTTTCGTATCATATTTTGTTAGACTGAACGCCAACATAGTTAGGCTCAAACTCAAGCCGCCTTAAGTTACTTGCACGTTCGCTCCTCTCCGCCAAGAAAGCAACCGCTGTGAACACAAACCGCAAAAAAAAAAAAAACAAAAAAAAGTCGTAAGGTAACACTGTGCTTCTCGATTAATTAGTCAGAATTAGTTTTCGCGCGGTCTTTGACTCTCATTCCTCCTTCTTCGCTCCGAAACCGCACGGAAACGCTTGCGACGCCACTGACGGGCTCCTGGCAATCTCGGATCCTTTTTTCCTTCATTGTGGCCCTTTGTCTTTTAGAAACGTTTAAAATATCTGCTGTTTTATGTCGCCAAAAAGTAGTATTCGCGGAAGAAGAGAGGCACTCTTCACTGGCTAATCAGGAGATCCACTATCTAACATGCATTGATCTGAAAGAAATCTTTGATTGATCTGTTTCTAAGAACCACCCAAGGAAGCTTGAGCTTGGTACACTATTGAAAGATCACGATGCAAACATTATGTATTAAACCTAGCGAATAATACGGATATACAACTTTCTTTCTACTTTTTTTTTAAATAGTGACATCCCGCATTTATTGCTGTTCTAATAAACTTTTTAAATAAAGTACTCTATTTGAAAAACAAAAGCTACTCGCCTCTGACATCATTTGGTCCGTCTACTCGTTGGATGTCACCTCCCCGTAAAAAATCTTGTCTACGGGCCTGCACCACCCCCACTGCTCTCCCCCACCCCACCCCACCCCTCAAAAAATTATATATCTTTCAACTTTTCACATCTTTATTGTTTTTTTAATATGTTCCACGACTTTGTTTTTTTAGAAAATTTTGGAGCTAAACTATTCTAACATTTGTTTGTGAGTTCGGGCTATTAATCACACGATGACACTCAAAACTACACAATCTCCCGCATGTCTCATCAAGCAGCGGTACAAGTTTGATTCTCAATCCTATTTGTCTACTTATTCTTAAAATTCCTGTCAAGGATATTATTAACCATTATCGTTTTTCACCCAAGCCTTACCCTCATCAACATAATGTTGATCAGTTTTCAAAAAAAAAAGTTCAATTCTATTTCATTTTCGAACGTTGACGTCAAGCAGTATATTTTCTTCATAAAATAATAGAAGTCGATAGCTAAGCCATACGCTCATAACAGACCTTCCGAGAATTAGTTTTCACCATTACAGTGCCGGGAAATATCCGTAGGTACAAGCTTTCTTTCTAGGATGGTCCCAATGAATAATAGATTTGAAGCCTTGCCATAATCAGCAGAATGTTGATCAGCTTTTAAAAAGAAATGATCAATTGTTTCATTTTCGAACCTTGTCTTCATTCTATGATATGCCATACTGTGCTTTATTTATCTCTATTACAAGCATAGGCTAAACCCACATAACTGTGTTTCCACAACTGAACTAGCTCTCACCATGTCATTGCGCTAGAAATATCCGATCCCTGTAACCGGTAACTACAGTTTGGTTTCTTCTTCGTTTTTTTTTTTTTAATTTATTTTAAGCCTAATTGTCGATTATGCATTTAAAACGCAATGATCAATTGTTTCATTTTCGAACTTTGACGTCATACTATAAATTTCCTTACTTGACGAAAAGCTAAGCCACACCCCACAACTGAGGCTCCACGAACCAGGTTTCAACTGACTCCGGTGGACATATCAGAATTCCTTTGAGTACAAATTTGCTTTTTATTCCTTACAAATTATAGATTTTATAATCATCAGAAGTGGAAGAATAATAGGGATTCAAGAAGCTACAAGACTTTTGATGTTCTATTTAATATAGTTGTACTGTATATTCATATGCTTTTTGATAAGTAATGGATAAATAGATATAACGACCATTCAAGCTGACGGCATTAAAAATCAAGAAAAATCATATCACTCATTATTCTAGTTCGTTCACCCATAACATTATGAAAAGAAGGAATAACAGAGAACACTTCATAACAGCTTCGCTAACCCTGCAATTAAAATCGCGTGTGCCACTTATCATAGACTTCTTTATGGAATAGAAAGTAATGAGTGAATCATTGTCACATGCGAATTATTTCTTCATCCATGGCCACACCTGCTTTCCAAGCTTCAATTAAATCCGCAGATTTAAGGGTAAAATGATGTTGTGAAGATCAGATGTGTGCAGTAAAACGTATCAACTTCAAAAATGGTATGGCAGACTCACGTCAAAGAAGCGATGTTGACTTGTCTCTGTGTGTCTTTCTAATCATGATAAATCTGTCATTTCACAGAAACTGAAATATCAAGTAAAAACGCCAAGCAGGCACAATATTGCGTGAATAGCCTCCTTCAAGGGTCTTCAAGCGTTTAGGTTTTTTTCAGGTTTGTTTACAGTTTTCAATCTTTCTTGTATCAAAAAAACAGTTAAAACTCGATCTCACAGAGGAGAATTAGGCTTGAGTAGAGTTGTACAGGTATCCTTAGACTCTCCCTATGTGCTGTCACAACTTCACCGTGACCAGAGCAAAAGTTTAAGCCAATCAAATCAGTGGGATCAGTCATAAGAAAAAGAAACATACCTCTTTACCACCAGGTTGTTAAAGGCATTTTGTTCCAATTTGTTTGCGGTTTGCTGCTTTTGATAAAAGAGCACTGCTTGACACTTTATTAAGAATCAAAATCAAATTGTCTCTAACAGAATCGGACCTAACAGTATCTCCATACTATCTTTAGAAGAATAGCGGATTTCTCGTGATGATACATTTTGTTTTTGAGCTCTTTACAAGAGAAACAGTCCCGTGATTTATTCTGGCTCATAAGCGAAGGAGTTCGTCACTTTCGACATAAAGTGGCTTTGCAAAGAAAGCCTTAAGGTTCACGTTAACGATAAAATAATGTTGTGAAAATAAAGATGTGTGCTGCAAACCTGATGACTTCATGGGCTTTCAAGATTATACTCATGGACGGTATGGCTTCACGCTATACAGCCAATGCCATACCAGGCCTTTCCCGTTTTCTATGTCGCGCAGAGCTATATAAAAATTCCAAATTAGTTAAAACTACATCAAATAATAACCTAATAGAGGCCGTTTTATGAAGATAAGCGAAGAAGCTATTATTGGCATATTTAATAAAAATCCAAGACTGGTTTGAATAAAATTTGCGTGATTAAACTTTGACGGTCAGTTTGTATAGAGAAGGGACCGGACGTAGCGAGTGCTTTCTCCGGTTAATGCATCAAAACTTGATATACGCAATGTAGAGGACATGCTTGTTTAAGTTTTGCAGTGCATTCTAAGATAAGCAGTGGCTGTGGTGCTGTAAATTCTTTATCTGTTAAGTCATCATAGGGAGAGTTTAAATTTAAATTTATTGGGTTCTTTCATTTCAAGTGCGAAAACCCTAACTGCGATTGCTATTTAAAGTTTTACGAAAATGAGGAATTCTTTCCGACACTGTTCTCGAAACTAAAATTTTACTAGTCCTTTCTAACGAGCACTTGCCAAATCTGGAGAGTAATCTCAAAAATGAAACCTAACTTCCGAAAATCGTTTATGGGGAGGTTAATAGAAATACTTTCAAAAGTACATAATTAGTAGAAGCAAACATCTAGTAATTTTTACTCTTCTTCTAGCTAAAAAGAATTTCTAGGCAATATTCGCTTGTTCGAAAAGATGTTTTACAGAATACATTCGTTGGGTTCTTATGAAATAATCATGCCGCGGAATGCCTTTTAATCTGATCACAGAAACTGAAAAATCGAGTAAAAAACACCAAGCAAGCACGATATTTGTCATTCGCCTGTTTTGTATAAAGACCTTCTCTTCAGGCGTTTTCTTAAAGCTTTATTCACTATTTTAGGCGTCTTTATCCTAAAAAATTATGAATTCTACCTGAAAGAGCAACTCGAAAGAGCCGAACCATATCAATGAGGTGTTATAATCCTTCTTCGCCTTGCATGCGTGCCATTTACTTTAGGGCACTGCGCATGAGTGCGGCCATACCGTTCTGTGGTCGCCGAGAGTTTCGGGTATGTGGTAAACTGTCAAGGTACTTGAATTATTCAGCAGTTACTTTTCTCAATAGACTCCTTGAATAAGGATAGCAGTTGAGGAAAATGGATATAACGTCACTTTCTATCTAAAAACTATCCCTCTCCTTGTGATTACAGTCATGTGTGACATTTCACAGTCTTAAGAAAAAAATCTTGATTCGCGGATAGGATATTTCCTTTGTCCAACGCTCATGTCATTCTGATTATCACATCCTACATGTATTTACCGAGCCTGACATTCGTGTCGTTTTTATGACATCGTAAATTTCGCATTTTTTACTAAGGGTTTAATATCGAGGTTACGTCTAATTGACACTCATACATTTAAATAGAAAGACTGGTTTTATTAAGGAAAAGAAGAAATTACCCCTTTTCTCTATCCTTACTGAGTTGATCTTCCATCTTATGTCCATCGCGTTGCATTCGTGAAAGAATGGACGGAACTTGGAAGAAATAGAGATCACGTGGGAGGACCTGCTGATTCTTGCTTTGCACAATTAATGTGAACGAGTTGCAGTTAATTAGTTACTCTTCCCCCGCTAGTTCTTTCAGCAGTGATGACAAGGTGCAGTTTATGCGTTCTTCAAGCATCCCTTGCCGGACAATACACCAAAGCGCTCTAACGTTTATATTTCATGGAAGTGTGCTAATATTTTAATATACATCGATATACTTACCTAACATTATTTACTTTAAAAACAAAAATTCTGCTCTGGCAGGGATTGTACGGACTCTCTGTAGCCAGGAGTTCCTGCTGTGGCTCAACCACGGCCGAGCAAGATACTTAAAGTGCCCAACACAAAATTATCATATCCTTCACTTAGTTTTTCACTAAACCGTTTGTGAAATAAAATTAGCCATCAAGGGTTGCCTCTCTTTTAAAATAGCCCCAGTCTACAATAAGCCTCACTGCCCACCCCTCTTCAATAGGCTGCCTCTCAAAAGTGGCGTCCAACGGGTTAAGCCACTTAAAAATAGTGCATGACGTCATCTTACCCATGCGATAAAGACAAAAGCCTATGACGTCATCGACGTGAGATTCCTCCTCAAAAAGGGGCCAAATTTAATCTCTACTGTACTACTAATAATGTCGCCCAAAAAGAGACGTTGGCGTATATTTTTTCGACTGTATGTGGTAGTGTAGTTGACCATTTTCACATAGGAGTAGAGATTCATCAGATAACGCAAACTCATAAAAAGGTAAATAAAATTCACCTAAAGAAAGACGCATGCATATACATAAAAGAGACACATCAACCACTCTGGCTTCGTTTTTACTCGGATAGTGATTCATTAATCTGATCGAAAAAGGAGATATTCGATTTACCTTACCAAAAACATTGGCATAAGCTCGACCATATCCTAACAAGGCGAACTATCCTACCACTGATACATCAAGGATAAGCTTACACACAGCACTCACAGCGCTGACTGTGACACTGACCATTCTCTGAAGTACCGTAATGTGAAACTTCAGGTAAGGGACGAATAAGTATTTTTTGAAGAGAGTGATGAAATTTTGAAGGCACAAACAATTTATTTCTGTGTCTTTGTCTGTGCAAACTATTTATTTCTGACTGAATCATTCTGCAAACAGTTATTTTTTGGCTACTCAGTGACCTCCGTTGACAATTTATGACTGCAGCTCTTTTTTTAATACGAGTGTTGTTGGAAGTTAGAACTAACAAATCAATACATTTTCACCGCTGATAAACGGTTTCAAAACATGAACCGCTACAGCACTCCAATCGGAGGATTCAAGACCAAAAAATTATTGACTTATCGCTTGCTCTTCCTTTGGACAGTGTTTTGGATAACTCAGAGGTATACTGATCAAAAAGAGTTTTGTAACAACAAAGAGTGCTGGATGTTGTATGGTGAGCTTATTTAGTGATCAAGTTTAAAAATTATAATAGTACGACATAAGTTGCTGACCATTACGTAGGAGCAACTTTTCTTCTCAGTTAGTTTTAAGATGGACCCAGGGACTGCGGAGCTTATTTTTTATTGATATTTATTTGTAAGTCTAGCTCACGCGTAGCTCGAGTTCAACGAATGGCGAAATTGGTGTTTATCTAGGGGAGCCCGAGGCATGCTCCCCCGGAAAAATTTAAACTAAAAAATTAGAGATTCCGAAATAACCGGCATTGCGTTTATTTCTATTAATCCTGAGAAAATTTTGTCCAATTTTTATCGCCATTCTTTTAGTTTTCTGCACAAAAAAGTATAAACAAAGAAAATTGTAAATAAATAGCAAGGGCCTAGGTATTAAACAAAGGTCCCAAATCCTGATGGATCTAATCAGCAAAAATTTTGTAAGCAAACAGTGAAAAAAGCAGGTCTGACTGTACAACTATGAGAATATATTTTTTTTCACAGAAAATATGTTATGTGCTTTTAACACAAAGATACCTCTCTACAAAAGCCACTTTTTTGGGTGGACAGTCCATACACCGACTCTTGTTTAACCCTCCCTACAACTTTCACTTTTTGTCTGTCCCCAAAGCGACCGTTATAGAGAGGTTCAACTGTACTGTTGTAAATGCTAAAAATAAGCGGTCGAAATTATTGGTTGGGCTATAGCCCACCCGGCCCATGACCCGGCTGTATTTTTTGGTGACCAATCCATTTATGTTTTTGCAATTTGGAGAAAGATAAATGGTCCAGAAAATGCTTGTCATTCCTTCTACTTGGTGATCAGGTCAGGTGTCAATTCATGAGAATGTAAAACACAGAAACTGAGACTTATCCGGAACAAGCCAGAAGAGTAAATTAGCCGCCAAACAGAAATTTTAAAAAGGTGTTTGAGAACTCAATATATTATATGAATCAGCTAACACTCAAAATGTCAGCACAGGTGACAAATCCGTTTAGTTAGCCTGCGCGGAATCGAGCTGCAGAAACAATGCCCTCCCACGGTCTCCACGAGAAAATCTTCTACTTTTTACAGTTCTCTCCCTACGTGTGAAAGGTGGCTGAAGGTCTCTCATTACAAGAAAGGAATATACTCTTTGTAGATCGCTACGTAAAACAGAAACATATTCACTTGGATACCAGTAGTTAGAAGGGCTTTAAATGCAATATCCGTCAGAAATAAAACTGAAACTTAACTTGCCTTGCCAGAAACACAGGTATTAAAAAACCCAAACATTGACCCCAGAACGGCCATAATTTTTGGAATTTCCGGTTAGATCTAATCAGTCACTTGACACTGTCATGCCATATTGTGGGAAGGAGGTGCGTTGTGGAAAGTCCTGGTTAAAAATAACGCCAATCGTTTCTTGTTTCAAAATGCAAACTTGCTAGGTATTTTCATTCATAACGGTAGAAGTTACTAAACAGTCCCGGCTTCAGAAAAGCGAAGCCGGCAGACCAATGAACCGCCATTGTGGTGGTCTTGTTGTGTATGGGATGAAACTGTTTAGAATGAGTTCTTTCTTCCAGTCATAGTTGTTCCTAACTCAAAATTTTATTACAGAAACTATTTGGTTTTGGAAAAGTAATGAAACCTAAAGACTGGATTTTTGTAAATACAAGACTGCAGATACACGTACTATAGACTTGAATATGAAAAGACACCTCACCAAATCAGTTTATATTTTAGCCTGCAGTGCAGGCGTTTTCTTCGGGTGCGCGAATGTTTTTGCTCGCGAAAGCGCCATGTTGAAACTCACGAAGAGAGGAGGAAATGGGGCGAGTCCAAGGGAGCGGGAAGGGGGCGGAAAGAGAGAGAAGAGAAAATCACATTTGTTCAGTCAAAACAGAGAACCCTCCAGAACATAATCTACTCGCCAGTGAAAAAAACGTATTGGAACAAGCAGCATTTTGGCATGAGGTAAAAGTGGTGTAGGTTTTAGCACTATAAGCAAATCGTATCCTGATGGCAGTGTTGAAATCGCTTTGACTTTCTTATTGCGTAATACACGTGACATTCCCAGACGCTCCAATTCAAAAAGACTTGCTTCAACAGGGGAGTTAAAATTCGAATTTACGACCGCAATTTCTGAATTCAGAATGATTCTTTCCCGCATTTGCGCGCAAACGAAAACGGAATAATTAATATAGGCTTACAGTTATTTGGCAGGCATCAATCTACTTCCCCTATGCCGCACCAATCAGAGCTCCGTTTGCCAGCGTACGGGGTTTCCCAAAAGAACAATGATATCGGGCAGGCGTATTTCGTTTCTCCTCTCCCCCTCCTCCCTTTCCTTTTTTCGCTCTCGCACCTACCCTAAGCGGTTACTATTTCTACTCTCCCCAATCTTCCTCTGTCCTAAAATCAAATATGGCGGCTACAACATTACGAACTTGAACAAGCTTTCGCCCACTCAAAATACGCCTGCACTGCAGGCTATTTATATTTAAAATAAAAAGCTTATATTTTCATAAGAGAAAATGTTTCCTATCTATTTCTAAACGGCCAAGGGCTAATTATCATAGCCTGTGAACAAGTTCTGTTTTTGGGGAAAGAGTGAAAAAATCGAGGCTTTACACGTTGTTGAGCTTGGAAGAGCCAAAGCTCTAGCAGACCTAGTGTAAGAGCGATATTTTGTGGAGAAAGAGGTATCCCTTAACCCAGAATCGTTTGCTGGCATCTTGAAGGTCATCAGAGATAGTGGTAACAGAACGTGCCTATACATTTCCTACTGTGGTGAAGATATATTTCTTTGGACTGCAAAGCAAAGCAAGCCGATAACTTTCCGAAAAACGAAACTTTCTGAAAGCAATGTTAGCAAGCCCGGAGAAATGTCTGTGGATGACCTTTTCAAAAAGGAAAGCTTATTAACAAAATTTCACATTTTACCTAGCCTGTGAACAGGCTCTCTGTTTGGGGAAAGGGTGAAAAAATCGCAAAGTGAGGGAAGGAAGGGAGCCTGTAGACAAACACCTGAGGCCGTCGTTCCACGGCACTCGCTGAGCATCACATCCTGATTCAAGCTCCTACTGGCGAGAACACTGACTGTTGACAGGTTTGATTTACATGGCTTTTTTAGTCGGCACGTAGCACGCGATTTAATTTAAATAATCGGTTGTAAACGGGTCTTCTGATCTTTAACATGGCGTCTTCTGGCGCTTGACTGATGAGCTTTTTGACCGGCAATAGATGTTCTTGTATCAGAGGGCAAATCACGCTGACCAGAAACAATAGCCGCAGAAAATCAATATGCGTGTCACG
Source organism: Porites cylindrica (assembly GCA_964035525.1). NCBI lineage: Eukaryota > Metazoa > Cnidaria > Anthozoa > Scleractinia > Poritidae > Porites > Porites cylindrica. Next base: position 55,160,448 of record OZ037776.1, read on the forward strand.
AACTCTCGGTATGAAATAAGCGGCAAACATCGCATTTTCTCAATTAACTCTAAACCCTCCAGAGCATAATCTACCCGCCAGAGAAAAAAACTCATTGGAAAAGCAGTATTTTGGCACGAGACAAAAGTTGTTTGTTGCCTACCGACCCCCTTTTTACACGCGAGAGTGATTACATTCCGCTGTATCCACGTGACAATAACGATCTTGCTGAAAGATGATCGGCAATTACAAGACAAGGAGCTAAGGCGGAATAGCGGCCTCAAATGTTTGTCTACAGGCTCTCACCCTTTCCCTTCCCTCTCCTCGCAATTTTTTTCACCCTTTCCCCAAACAGAGACGCTGTTCACAGGCTTAATTATTATAACATTTCGAAATGACTTTCATATTTTTTCTCAAGCTATAACCTTAATAACTCTACTTCCATATAGCTATTCGCTAATTTTTCTGATCTTGTTTTTGCCCTTATATGTTTTAGACAAGACCCTCATGGACAAGGTTCTACAAGTGATTTACCTCGGCATGATTGCTGCAGAATTTCTTTGGAACACTAAACGAGTTGTCCAAGCTATCGTGCTGTGGAAAGAGTGCTTAACATTCCTAAATAACAAAGCCTTAGAAAAAGAAAATGACCTTGCCAGAGAAGTGAGTATGATGCTGTACAAGAGGCTGTGTCATGGGTATGCTGCTATTTACAAACTTTCTCCCGCTATAGAATCTGGCAAAAAACTTTTAGTCCTACTTCGTAAATGTAAGAGAAAAAAGGAAGAGGGTGACACAGCCTCGATGCTAGCAAGACTGTACAACCAAAACAGTGAATACAAGAAAGCACAAGAATATCTTCAGAAAGCACTTACCATCAAGACAGAAATTGGCGACAAACACGGAGAAGCGTCATGCTATGGAAACCTAGGAGACGTGTTTCTTTCTGTCGGAGAATATGCCAAGGCTGAAGAATATCTTCAGAAAGCACTTACCATCGAGATAGAAATTTGCGACAAAGACGGAGAAGCGTCATGCTACATAAGCCTAGGAAACGTGTTTCAGTCTGTCGGAGAATATGCCAAGGCTGAAGAATATCTTCAGAAAGCACTTACCATCAAGACAGAAATTGGCGCCAAAACCGGAGAAGCGTCATGCTACATAAACCTAGGAAACGTGTTTCAGTCTGTCGGAGAATATGCCAAGGCTGAAGAATATCTTCAGAAAGCACTTACCATCAAGACAGAAATTGGCGACAAACACGGAGAAGCGTCATGCTATGGAAACCTAGGAAACGTGTTTCAGTCTGTCGGAGAATATGCCAAGGCTGAAGAATATCTTCAGAAAGCACTTACCATCGAGATAGAAATTTGCGACAAAGACGGAGAAGCGTCATGCTACATAAGCCTAGGAAACGTGTTTCAGTCTGTCGGAGAATATGCCAAGGCTGAAGAATATCTTCAGAAAGCACTTACCATCAAGACAGAAATTGGCGCCAAAACCGGAGAAGCGTCATGCTACATAAGCCTAGGAAACGTGTTTCAGTCTGTCGGAGAATATGCCAAGGCTGAAGAATATCTTCAGAAAGCACTTACCATCAAGACAGAAATTTGCGACAAAGACGGAGAAGCGTCATGCTACATAAACCTAGGAAACGTGTTTCTTTCTGTCGGAGAATATGCCAAGGCTGAAGAATATCTTCAGAAAGCACTTACCATCGAGATAGAAATTTGCGACAAAGACGGAGAAGCGTCATGCTACATAAGCCTAGGAAACGTGTTTCAGTCTGTCGGAGAATATGCCAAGGCTGAAGAATATCTTCAGATAGCACTTACCATCAAGACAGAAATTGGCAACAAAAGAGGAGAAGCGTCATGCTATGGAAACCTAGGAAACTTGTTTCAGTCTGTCGGAGAATATGCCAAGGCTGAAGAATATCTTCAGAAAGCACTTACCATCGAGATAGAAATTTGCGACAAAGACGGAGAAGCGACATGCTACATAAGCCTAGGAAACGTGTTTGATTCTGTCGGAGAATATGCCAAGGCCGAAGAATATCTTCAGAAAGCACTTACCATCACGACAGAAATTGGCGCCAAAACCGGAGAAGCGAGATGCTACGGAAACCTTGGAAAATTGTGTCTAACTATCGGGGAACATGCCAAGGCTGAAGAATATTTTAGAAAAGCTATTGAAATTAGCAAGGACACTGGAGAAATCGAAGTGCAGTTTCTGGCTCACCTAAATTTAAATTATTGTTCTTTAGCATTAACAGGAAACGTATCTGAAGCTTTATCGAATCTCCTTGCTAGCATTGAGAAGTGCGAGAGAATGCTTAACTTTCTAGGAAACAATGATCGATACAAGATATTATTTTTTGATAAGCACGCGTCCCCCTATCGACTGTTTAGTTCACTGTGTTCTTCTTCTGGAAAACACTATGAGGCTTTACACGTTGTTGAGCTTGGAAGAGCCAGAGCTCTAGCAGACCTAGTAGCAGACCGATATTTTGTGGAGAAAGAAGCATCTCTCAATCCAGAATCGTTTGCTGGCATCTTGAAGGTCATCAGAGATAGTAGTAACAGAACGTGCCTATACATTTCCTACCATGGTGAAGATATATTTCTTTGGACTGCAAAACAAAGCAAGCCCATAGCTTTCCGAAAAACGAAACTTTCTGAAAGCTATGTTAGCAAGCATGGAAAACTGTCTGTGGATGACCTTTTTAAAAGGGAGAGCTTATTAAGAAATTTTCACGTTTTACCTCAAGAGCAATGCGAAGACCGATCACTCTTCTCCTCGTACGCCAACCAACTTACAAACGAAGCAAACCTGGAAGTTAGTCTCTCATCCTTGCGTCCTCTTTTAGATGAGGAAGAAGTAATCACAGACCCTGAACTGCCAACACTGTTTCAGGTTTACAACATGTTGATTGCTCCCGTAAGTGACTTGCTAGAAGGATCTGAAGAAATCATTGTTGTTCCTGATCGCTGCTTCTTCCAAGTTCCGTTTGCAGCATTACATGATAAATGTAACCGCTATTTATCAGACACTTTCAAGATACGCATTGTCCCTTCTTTGACGACTCTCAAGCTCATTCTGGACAGTCCAGCGGGCTCTCACAGCGAAACTGGTGCATTGATTGTGGGTGAGCCAAGTGTAACGGATGTGTATTTCAAGGGAGAGTTAAGGAAACTCTGTAAATTGCCTGGGGCGAAAGCGGAAGCAGAGATGATAGCAAGACTACTACCTGAATCTCACCTTTTAATAGGAGAGCAAGCAACAAAGCAGGCGGTTCTTCAGAGGATACCCTCAGTAAGTCTCGTACATTTCGCTGCTCATGGTGACGCCGAAAGAGGAGAAATTGCTCTTACCCCTCCTGACTCCACTATGGGGATTCCACATGAACAAGACTACTTACTCTCAATGGCCGACATCTCACAAGTTAGACTAACCGCCAAACTGGTGGTCCTTAGCTGTTGCCATACCGCATGTGGACAGATCAAAACAGAGGGCGTCGTTGGAATCGCTCGAGCATTCTTAGGATCGGGTGCACGCTCAGTGTTGGTGGCACTGTGGGCCTTACAAGACGATGCAACAGAGCATTTCATGAGAAGATTCTACGAAAACCTTGTCCAAGGAAAAAGTGCAAGTGAATGTCTTCACCAGGCCATGAAGTGGATGCGAAATAACGGTTTTTCTGAAGTGAGGCAGTGGGCACCTTTTATGCTGATGGGGGATGACGTGTCATTTCACCTTGGTGAAAAAAAGTGAAGGTAATTTGCTTTCTGATAATTAGGGTCATAGGAAATCTACCAGGTATTAGTATATTGCAGTTTTATCAACTTGGGTACATTTCGTCCTTTTAAGTACTAAATAAAAAGCAGTATTTACCCTTAAAAGACACATTATTGACTACACCTGAGGTCAGATTTTATTATGACTGAGGTAAAATATCAATCAACCGCTTTTTAACATCGAAGATACTAAACACCACAATTATTCATTTATTTAGCAGCTTTTCTGGACACAGGCCTGCCCAGAGGGAAGGTGCACGAACGGGACTCAGGTCCCATGCGAGGTGCCATCCCTGCTCAATCCCGCAACCTGTAAAGGTTGGCCACACTACCGGGGTCTACGACCCCTACTCTTTTCGAAGAGTGATGTGCGTTCTTTTACGTCCCTTAAGAACAAATCAGTGAAAGTGCTGTGAGACCTCATTTCTGTACTTATCAGTCAAAATCACAACCTATGCATATGTGGGGCTTTGCATTTAAAAAAACTCTAAAGCCCCGTATTCCTACAGAAACACAGATATTTGAGGCACAAATAATTTAATATTATTTTATTTGTTACCGCTCAATATGAACCTAAGGGTTTCTTAACAAACTGTTTTCTTTCTGAATATAATGGGATATGAATTCCAGAAATGAAACCAAAACAAACAGCTTAAGGTAGTTTTTGTTTGATATAAAGATAATCGGAATAAAAATCATGTTATGGCGGAGATCTATATCTGAGAATTGATCGAAAACAATGAAAACTACGAATTGTGGACAGTGTATGGAGTCTTGACCGTAACTAGAGGGCTTTTTGAGGACACTGACTGAAGTACGGCAGTACACTGGTTCTAAACCTGGACCAAAGAGCAAAGACCGAGATTTCAAAGGTCATCAAGGAAAGAAGTTTCAAACCTGTTTTCGCTGTGCACCCTGATTTTTATTTATGATGGAAATAATTGGAAAGTTTTAGCGGTGAGATTAAATAAGTAAACGTCTTCCTTCACGATAAAGCCAGAGGATCCCTCTTCCATGTCTGTAAAATGAACCTAAATGCCACTTACCCAGCTGGAGTCTTTTGAATTGAATATATGTGTTTTAATAATTTTTATGTTTCTTATACATTACGGTTACAGGTATTACACTAACGACACACCATGGACTACCCAAACAGCCCTTCCGCAGAATTCAAATGATGTAGTCCCTGGCGAAAAATGTAGAGGGTCAATCCATTCACCAACACCAACACCAAATGCTTTATTTGCACGACCATAAAGGAATTACTTAACAGTATTGCAAAAGCTATTAGTTTAAATTTAACTAATTAGTACGTGCAAAAGATTACAAAACGTTACAGTTCTCATTCATTCATTCATTGGTATCGATTCGGCTCTTAATTCAAAGCATTGCGAGATAAATGAAACTAATTGACAGTTAATTAAATAATCAGAAGAATTCACAAGAAGAGATATTAAAGTATCGTGTGAATCATGCAGCATACGAACATAACCCAGACTAGAAGAATTAAAAGAGAACTGACTTGTTTGGCCCAGCTGTTCATCGTTAGCGGTCTTAGTTTATTATTTTTTCCTGCTGGTTTTAATTTTTTGTGACTCACAAAACACACAGACACTACACACACATACACACACGTACATAGTTCATCGGTAGCTCGGAAAATGATACAACTGTAGTTGCGACACGAAGCATCAGGATTAGATAATTTCCCTAACTCAGATTTAGGAAATCTATTAACTTACTTCCTTAATTAGTCCCTAAGGCTACAACTAAAACATACTTTTCACGTAAACGAGATTCTGAATCGCAAATTGCAGTTTGATTACAATGTAAATACCATTGCAAGGTTTATAGTTTAGTACAATTGTATATATTTTAGAGCTTTTGGGAACATAGAGGTAGTAGTTTTGCACCTTGCATTATGAAATAAGGTTTGACTTAAAAACCTTATTACATGGAGGTGGGGGACCCCAGAAAGGTGAGGTAAAATGTGGCGGGTCACCCCACCTATCATGTGAACCTGATGAAATTAACATGATAGATTATATGGACAGGCGGGTTACCCCACCTAAGCGGGCTACCTCGCCTACCTGAGGGCCCCCACCTCCATGTACACAGGCCCTACGTCAACTAAAAGCCTATCGAAACCAAACTCCAAACTAGCCATTGCAGTTGTAATAATGATCATAGTGCCTGAGCATAGGTTAGTATGTTGGTATAGAAGTCAAGAGTAGTGTTTACTTTAAGTATCCACCTAAAATGTCAAGATTTGGTGGTCCAGTTGTCCTTAGTGCTTCGAGTAGGAAAACTAATTTTAGTAGTTTGAACAGCATGTCGCGAATCCGAGAAGGTCGCACATGCAGGTTTCATTGTAATCTGTACATATGTGATC
>OZ037776.1:55174115-55229115 GCA_964035525.1 Porites cylindrica
CCAACATACACATGCATACAGCACGAAGATTGCGTAACCACCGTAAGATTTTTATGGAGAAAAAGCCCCTATACCTACCAAGCATTTAATAGAAATACTCTATCCTTTATTAACAGAAAACTCGTTTCAATTCTGCAGTAGCAACTACCTACAGACCCATGGAACAGTCAAGGGAACAAAGATAGTCGTTGCTTTTGCAAACATATTACAAACCAACAGAAACTTTCAGTACACGAACATCTACTCGTGTCACCCAGAAGCGCTCAGGCTTCTAAGGACCTATTCCTCTTAAACCACGTTTGATAAAAATATCCAAAAATTTCGAAAATTGCCTGTTAGAAAGAGGTGACCTTGCGTTACTGTGAGAAAGTACCTCTCTGAGGTAAAATTCGCCGACAGGAAAACGGCCCGTCAACAGAGAAATCGTCACCGGTAAAAAAACTACTACCTTTAATTTTGTTACACAATACCACCCTGCTTAACTTAGTCTAACGAAAATACTAATGGGGAAACTGCACCGTATAAAAAACCAACAACGGCTAATAGAAATCTTTAAGGAGCGCCTTTACGACCAAGTGCATGAGTCGTGTGTTGACCGTCGCCAATGTTTAAACCTGGTAACCTGAGATGTGTCCAGTTTGATTCCATGCTTCCTCGTACAAGTCCAACCAAAGGAGTCCCAGGAGACCTAAGGGGATCGCAGTGTAGGTCAAATTCCCCATCCACCCATCCCTTGTCATCACACAAGTTAAAAAAACCCATAAATTACCTTCTCATTGACATCTCCCTACTTCCACAACATTTCATTTTCTCCCTCCTCCCTATTCTGTACCTCTCCCCTCTGTCAGTCTAATAGGAGTAGCAACTTGTCTCCTGGGTGAAGGTGAAGTGAACCGTTTAGGCGATTAATGCATTAGTGTAATCATAGAATTTATATATCGACAGACAACTATGAGTTATTTTTTGTTTGGTCTTTCTGTCTCACTTCTCGTTTGTCCGATCTTGCCAATGGTGCCTCTAGCCATTCAAATATTAGCGTATGTCCTTTTCTAGCTAAGTTCTCTCTGTTTCATTCAATACAACTTGGTACTGGCCAAAAAGGAATCATTAAATGAAAAGAACGGTATGGCACGCACTATTGTAGATGTCTTCAAGAAATTTTTGTTTCTACAGTTTCGTGAAATCACACAAGTACATGCATCAACTGTATACGCAAAAATTGTAAAGGACTGGAACCAGCAACCAATAAGAAAATCAGATTACAATAACAACACGGCAAAACTTTATTGATAAGCAGGTAATATGACAAGTTTTATCGCAATAAGTTTTTCATATAACAAAACCAGAAAGACTTCGTACACTACTTAAATAATTTATTTCATGATAAATATTTTTTCTACCAATATTTCTGTTTTTTTTTTATTATCGCTATTACTCTATTACATACACTTTTATCATTGCCACCATTTTTGAGAGTTAGCACAAGTATTTCCACACATTTGCTTGGCTCCTCACTGTCTGTCGAGTCATTCGCCATCCAACAGACATTTTCAAACCCCTTGAAGAGACTAGTTTAAACAAACACCATTTTTCTTAACTCACAAGTTCTTCAATACCTTTCTCATACAGGAATACAATTGTCCCCAAGATTACCAACGAAACGTAAATGAAGTGTATTCCGCACAGTGCATTCCATCGTAAACTAGTCAAACGTGCCATTGGATGTCTCTTAAACACTTTTTGTCCATTTCAAGAAGCTTCAAAAAGCCCAAATATAATTATATTGCTGTCAGAATTGCAAACTTACTATTAAGCCTAATAGGCCACTCCCGAGTACCAAAAACTCTCACTTTCAAAGTGAGGCTAAGTACAAAATCTTTCTAGTGAAAATGATTTTTATCAATGGCTTCACTTACCAGCGCTTTGAAACAGAGACTTGGGGCAACTTGGAAATGGCATATTTTGGATTTGTAACTTGCAAAGTTACATGACAATAAATCACTGGTAACATTACCCATGCAAATTTAAACCCTACAAAGGTGGTGAGTGCGTGCAAGAGCTTTGTTTACCCAATAAGGTTTGGTAATGAAATGGAGAAAATAGAGAATCAAACTTGTATCAAGAGTTCACCCTTCGGATCAAATGAGTGAAGGCTGCAAACTGGCCACTTAATACAGGTTTAACAGGCTTAAAAGTAAATCAAGGAAAGGTGATGGTAGGGAAAGGTGTCCACTCTAAGACGAATCCCCCTCCCCCAAAGTGCTTTCTACCTTTCCTTTTGTCTAAGAAAAAGAACTTACAGACCATTCAACTCTATACACATAAACAAGAAGCAGGAACAAATAAAAATAAGTTGATGGGACTAAGTAAAAGATGACCAGACTGCTAACAGTACCTAAGGGGTTTATTCCGAGGACTTTGCCAAGTGACTGTTTAACCCATTCATCCGATCCCCGTTTGACTCTAGCCAAGCCATTTTCTGGTCTTTCTGAATAGAACCAAAAATAACTAAAACGATGTTTATAAAGTCCAGAACTGCACTGCACTATATTACTGAGGCTTATAACAGCTTTCAAAGTTTGAGATTGGGTTAAAGCTGACACTGCCCTTTAAATTAAGTTTTCGTTTTTCTTCCCCCATTTTTTTCTTTTGCTTGGGATTTACGGAACATCCATATGGTGGGAAAAGTTTCCGCGAAAACCCCTTGGAAGTGAATTTTTTAACGAGGAAGTTCAGGTAAGTAGTGTAAAAAGATTATCAACCAAATATCGGTCAACTTGACACAATTTTCTGGCCTGTTTGACTGAAACATGCTGATTTTGGTACAGCTTGAAAAATCACTTTCCCCCGCACAAGTTAATGTTAAAATGATAAATACAGGGTGTATAATGTTACAGGTCAAAATTAAATTCAGGTTAAATTATTTTGAAACCTTGTTTGATTCTCTATTTCCTTAGTCTCCTAGTACTGTCCTAGTCTTTTATTACTCATACATTAGGGCTAGCAAATAAAGGAAATTGAGAATCAAGCTCCACCTAAAGCTTGCAACTGCTGTCAACCAGCTCATTGCCCTTTAGACGGCAATTGCTTAAAATCAGCCATGATCTAGACCAAGCCACAGTGACAACGCAGGATAACAGGCCAGTTGAGACCTATGTAGGCCTTATTGAGAACTCTTTTAAGACCAAACACTAGAACCATAAGTCTTCTTTCAGAGACCAAAACAAGAGACTCAGTACAGAACATGGCGTAACACCTTAATTTTGAGGCTATCGTTTTAAACAAAAAAGGAACAGTGCTGACTTGGGGTGTTTGACGAACTAGCATTAAGGCTATCTTTTTAAACAAAAAAGGAACAGTGCTGACTTGGGTTGTTGGAATAACTAGCATTCTTCCCAGACACAGACCTCAAAGTCACCGTAAAACCCTATTCCGAGGCTAGAAAGTATGGCTGCTACTAATTCCTCACTGTGGGATGTTGAAATAAAATTCTTAAGTTTGCTTGCACTTTTAAAGAATTTGTGCACCTCTTTGAACTGAAAGCTCTCTTTATGGCCTTTCTCATTGTCTATTAACACTTTCAGGAAAATGTAAATTGTTCTCTGATCAGCATGCATAGGATTGAATTCCCCACTTACAAAAATGCTTTAGCACAGTGCATCACAGGCAGAAGAGGCTGTGATTTTACATGATGAAACATGGATCATGTCTCACAGGAGCAACCTTAATTGAAATACAGTCAAACAAGTTAATATGGACACTGCCGGAGGGGGCCATAGAAAGTGTTGGTATTACGTGGGTTGAATTTAGAGAAAATGTAACCGTACATTTTTGTGGGCTTTCTTTCCCCAGGAACAAAGCAAACTGTCCGTAATAATGAGGTTTCCGTATTAATCAGGTGTCTGCAAAGAAGGGTTTGACTGTAGGTGTACATCACTTCGGTATTAACCCTTTAAGTCCCAGTAATGATCAACATCAATTTTCTCCTAAGGATATCCATAGATTGTCAAGAGAAATGGTTTTGAGAATTAATAAAATGATCACCAAAGAGAATATGCCTTGATCTTTTACAAACTCTCTTTACTTTAATTCTTTATGGAAATGTATAGAGAGCAGTTTGGAGAATTTGTATGTGGGTATTGGGGCTTAAAGGGTTAAGTAACTTCTGCTCCTCTGTGAATTGTGTTATGACAGTCCCTCTTCCTCATCATGAGTAATTTTTAAGTTATCATCATTTCTTGTCAAAACAAAAAGTCTAACAGCAGCAATTCCTGCAATAGCCAACAGTATTGAACAAAGAGCAAATATAGCAGATATTCCATGACTGCTATGTGTGTCATGGAGCAACATCAAAACAACTGCGGCAATTGCATTCAGTGGAACTCTGAACCAGTTTATGATACCTGCATGGTGAGCTTCGGGAAGTATTCTTTGCCGCAGCCAACCCATTGCTGGGAAGTAGACCCCACAAGCCAGCTCCAAGATAACAAACATCAAAAACGATGTCCGTGGATGATTGGCACTAGCAAACGCTGCTCCAATGTTGGCCAATGATGCAACAATCACAGTTAAAATGACTACACTAGATGGTCGAATTCCATGTTTAATTGTAAAGTTGAACAAAAAACTGCCCAGTGTCACACATAACATAAAACAGGAGAAGACAATTCCCAATGGAGGGTAATGATGGGCTCTGTCCAGCACTGGTGTCCACAAAAATACAAAAATGTACATGACACTTTCAAAAAGAGAGGTAACAGTTCCTATCAACATGACTCTGTTGTTGGTTACAATGTAACGAAGGCTCTCCATACAGGGCTGAATAACTTTGAGTTGTTTCCCACCATAGTTTTCATCCCATGTGAACTGAATTAAAATTCCAGCAGTTATAAGAAATGGTATCGCCAGAACAAAAGGCGCGACAGGACCAAATCTCATCCATTCAGCTATAGTATTTGCAAGAATCCCTGCCACTACGGAGATCACACTGTTGTAGAGTGTTGCTTTGGCAAATGTTGCCGCGACCCATTCACTTGGAAAGCTGTGCGTTTGGGTGTGTTCATACAAGTACCATGCGTCAAAGGCTGTGAATAACAATGATGTAGAGATGCCACCTAAAATTCTCCCAAATATCAAAATGGCATAATTTCTTGACAGCTTAGTTATACAGCATAAAGAGTACAATAAGGTGAAGACTACGCAAGCCTTTTTACGCCCAAAGGCACTAGCAAAATATCCAGCAGATGTTCCAAACACAACACTTGAAGCAAAGCCACACACATATATGATGGCAATCTGTGTGTCAATGAAGCCGTAGTGGCTATATAGCTTGTACAAGTACGGTCCCTGAAGCCATTCTGCCATTAATGCTGGAAAGTAAACCTTAAAGTAACTGTTTTGGAAAGCTACAAAGTTGGGGTTAGCTATCGTCATTTCGTCAGCTTGTCCTGTCTTGCATTTGAAGTGAAACAGAGCACAGAGGCCTGAAAGAATGCCAAATGAGACGTATGCAATCACAAGCATATTTTTATTGGATTCCTCCTACTATGAAGCCCAAAATAAGCCTTTGAAAGAAAGATTCCTAAAAAAAGAATGAAAACGACAAATAAATTGATTTATTCTTTGACAATTAAAATGATTAAATAAATAAAAAATAGCGATTTACATGTAGCCCATCCAAAAAATGTGTTTTGTTGACCATTCCAGTTGGATTCAATAACTAGAATCTAACTGAAATTACTTTGGTGATATTGTTTTTGTGATAAAGGGAGAACTAGAGTATCTGGAGAAAAATGTCTTGGAGAAAGGGTTACCCTGTGAGAAAGCTCTCAATTTCAAATCGCGAGCTCAGTAAGAAAATGTGTTAGTGAGTTGTGGAGCTGCAAGGGGTGGGGGAGAAGGATAACTCTTCCTTCCATTCTCCCCCCACCCCTCACTCTGTTTTCACGTGCTGCTTGTGTATTACTTCTCACTATATCCTCCAAATGGAGAGGTGGCTTGCAGGCTCACTAAGGGCAAGAACCAACAACAAACTCATGCCATTTTTTTCAGTTTAAAGAGGGTTGTATTCTTTGTAGTGTAAGTCAAACCCTTTGCCTTTTCGTCAAAACAAACAAAGCTGAAAGAATGAAAAATCCGCCGATTTCGCGAGAAAAGTCAAAATTCGCAGGAAAATCGACCAATTTCGCGGCATTTTAGCGGAAAAAGTCAAATTTCGAAGGATTTTCAGGGGCAAATTCATAGAAAACTTCGCCAAGAAACAATCAGTAAAAAACAGCCAATTTCGCTGGTTTTTTTTTGGCAAATTTCGCTAAAAACGATCAATTTTGCGTTGATATGACCAGCGTTGTTTAACGTTTTTTTAACAGGGATAATCATTTGCTCCTTCAACAACAGTTTGCTCGAGAAATGAGCGAATGCTAAAGTTGTTTGCATTGTGGTTAGTGCCCAGTTTTTCGCAACGTTCATCTAAGAACGCCTGGTAGTTTTAGGACGTTGTTTACTCGTTGCAGTGACGAAGTTTCAAGATAAATTTGGACATTTGGGGTGAATAGAAAAGGTCTAATAGCCAAGATAAGTATTAACATACCAATGGACTCAGTTATGTTAAGAACAATGACAAAAGACCCACTTAATTTTGAACTATATATATCTTGACAGACAATTTATGTATACTAGTGTTGGGGCGTTACCTGATGTTCATGACTTTACATCTCTTTTCTCAGCAGAAATCTCGATTCACGGGCTAAAATGTTAGGGAATCACGTGTCACAGTGAGTCTGATTCACGCTTTGTTTACCAGTCAATTCCCGGATCATTTGAACCCCTTCCAGACCCTGGTAGCAGTGATGCATTTATCTGGTCTAACTGAAATTGACTTTCCATTCAATTCAAATACAGTCAATCATCCCATAAGCAACCACTCAAAATGTGAGGATTTAGTGGTTGCATGCTTTAAAAGCCCTAAGAACAATCAGTATCAAATTCCTCCTTCTCATAGCAACACTTAATAAAACAGAGTAAAAAAAAAAAAAAAAGGGAGATGGCAGGTATCAAACCCAGCCCCTTTGGCTCCGAAGGTTACACTTAGCTTACTGCACAAATGAGAACAATAGAAATGATCTTACATTCAATCATTCATTCATTCATTCTTGCGCAGATGATAGCATAGAGCATCACTGGATAAAAGCCAGTAGGCTAAAAAATAATAGAAAACTATCAAAACCGAACGGCCAAGAAGAGTCACAGTGGGTTATGAGAGGAAGTTCTAGTTATAGGGCTTTTGATGGAGGAAATTCTGTTGCTTTGGATTGGTTGTCGTGAAAAGGAGGAGTTCGCTTACTGGAGTTGGTCGCACATGGAGGTTTGACTGTGATCTAAATTGTGCAGTCTTTGCCCTATTGAACTTAACAAGGCACCTTGATATACATCAAATACTACTAAGCTGTATATTAAGCTAAACTTGATTAGGGCTTAAGCTTATTTCTGTACAATATGCTTACAATAAAAAATTATTTAATTTGGTTTTAAATTCTCAGGAAAATTTTAAGACACCTGAGTTGATAACGAATAAAAAGACCTGCACAACCGACAGTAAAACAGCTTAACGATAAGTTACAACGATTTTTCGAACGATCGAGCCATATATTAAACAATTGCCACGTACACCCATTACAAGTGGCCACAAATGATCACAGTTTCAAGTTGTCAAATCATATTTATTGGCTTACCTTCTTAAAATCTCGCACAGAAAGGAAACAGGTCCTTGTCTTAGTCACTCAGTCTTACCATTAAAAGGAACAAAAGTCACAGAGAATGCCACGTTTAGAACCACACGCTTCAAAATCTGTTTCAAAATTGTTTTGGGCAAACCTGTGCGCCTGCAGTACCTTGTCTTTTTCGTAATATTGACGAAGACTTCCGAACTTCCCCGAGATAATCCGATTAAAACTGTTTCCGGTAGCCTCATTTTCTTTGGCTCGAAACTTACTTCCGGTTGTGGCGAAGTAAACAGCTGCATGCCTCGTGACGAAACAAATCAAACGAGTCGACGCGACCATAGTGAAAGGCAAAATGGCGCGCAATTTTATTTTGTAAATGTAAACATTGTTCTTTTGCAATGGCAGTATTTTTAGACGAAATTTTGCTTCATATTTTTGAATATCTCGATGCAGCGTCTCTGACAAGGCTTTCCTCGGTCTGTAAACAATGGAGAAACATCGCTAATACTCCTTCGCTGTGGCGAAGGCTCGTTTTGTTGCGATGGCCTTCGCAGAAGTTTTTATACGAAAAGGCGTCTTTATCTCACATCAACTGGATGAATACATACCAGGATTTGACTCTCAGGGGACATTTCTCGCCCGATGAAATGAAATACTTTATTTGTTGTCGCGTAAGCGATGAGTTGACCGAAATTGAGTTACGTGAAAATATGTTTTTGCACATGGCAGAAACGATGATGAAGTGGTCCGTACCGGATATATTCGACCAAGAAGACGAATTTAACACGCCAGGATTTAACAAGAACTTTGAATTGTTTTTTGACACACATGATTTAAAGTGGACTTTCATCGACAAGAGAAGAGAATACATTGATGACTTGTTCAGCTGTAAGATGAAGACAACAACTCCTGCGAGATTCATTCGACCTTACCAAGTTATCCCTAGCTGCTTAGTGATGTTCCGATGGCTTTGTCTCTTCCGCGCCTACGTGACTGAAGAAACTGGCTTGACTTATTACCGTATATGGCGGTATCGTCTCAAGCACAGAGCTACAGGGATACATTTTGAAGTGTACGATTGGAAGGCCGCCATGTCGTGTACCCTTTCCAAAGGGAGTCCAACATCAGTAGCTTTTAGAGAAGATGCGTTGGAACTTTTGACCATTCTTACCCACCCTAACTTTCTTATGCACCCCATGGGTGTTAGCGTTGCTAAGGAGATGCACATCCCCTTTCCGAAACTTCTTGGAAGTAGATGCAACTCTGCTGCATCTTCACTTTCTAGCTGCAGTTTGACAAGCCCACGCTCACCATTAAGAAATATTGGTAATTTTGCATTTGACAAGAGAGATGTCAAAGGCATACACAAAATTGCGAGCAGCACCACTGACAGTGATGAGGAATCAGATGGTGGGTTTGACACCGGGTACGTGGCAAACTGTGAAGATTTTATCAGCAGTAAGCATTGGGATGTTGAGGAGCAAAATAAAATCCAAGCTGAGGTAGCTGGCATGTGGACGGTGGTAAACAATAATGATGCCCCGCATCTCTTTCTCACTTTTGATGAAAACAACAGTTCATGGATTTTCCATGACTGTATACCCGACTTCTCTGATTTGTGGCGGCAAGGGGTTGCGGCATTTGGTGGGAACCATGACACCCTTAGAGACTATGGCTTTGGCATAGAACCCATTCCAAGTTGCCTGGCCTTATATCGTCTGGTGTGCCTTATGAACATTAATGCACGTGTTTATGCCAGTATGGAGGATTCATCAATTTGGGCTTTACACTTGATCCACAACACTACTAGAGCAGTGTTGCATCTCAAGGATTTAAATGGTAAGTAAAATTTAGAAAGATTTCATGTATAATGTGTCATCTTGCCTTTCATTCTTTTTACCACTGAAAAATAATAATAATAATAATAATTTGTAAAGTTATAGGTTCCACTTCAACTACATAATTTCAAAGAGATGAACCAAAGTTAGGGTCCTGTGTAATTTGGAAATGACGTATTTTTACCTACTCTGCTTACGTTTAGTCACAATCTATTCTCTAGATGTTCCATCTTTTTCGAACACTTCAAAATTATGTTAAGTGCAATTTGTGCACTAATGAGACATTATAAAAAATGCAAATATAAGCCCCTAATTTCCTGTTAAAATGTTGTTCACTCATGCATTGTATTAATATTACAGTTCTAGAATGAACAACTCACGCTCATAATTTGTAGCTGAAAATTCTCTTTATTGATGATGTTCAAAGATGACTTTTAGGAAAAGTATATTTGTAAAGATTTTTATGGACATAGTGTTATTTTGCAAGGTGGAAATTCCTAATGCTTTTGATTGCATGAGAATCTTTGTGTGCATTTAAGCTTGAAGTTTGATCTTTTGAAAATCATTTGATCCTTTGAACCTTAAGTATTCAAGTGATTAGCTTAGCTCAGTTAACACATTGGGCTCAGCCCTAAGGGAATAATTTTCAGGTGTAATCTTTCTTCGCTCGAAAGTCATAGGATTTTGTGAGATGGGTTCTAAAAAAATAGTGAAATAATTGGAAACTAACCCAAATCACTCTATGCTGGGTGTTTCAAAAGGAATGTTCCAAAAAACAGCTCTAGATTTGATGTGTTATATTAGCTTGTTAATTACCTTTTCAGTTTATGTGGTTAAGATTCCATAAGATAAGAGTTTTGGCCCATTTTTTCAATGGCTGTATAAACATTGAATGAATAAACTCATGGTCTAAGGTTTTGGTATACATTTATATAAACCTTTGGCATTTTAGCAAAGATGATAACAGGTTTATATGTTACACCTTTTACACCAAAGGTAATTCTTAAATCTGCACTATTATGTTGATGGTATTAAAAGGTCTAGATCTGATTATCGCTTGACACAAAGATAACAGAGTCTTTTTCTTAGTTTGATACATAATTAACAGCCTTTCAGATACTAAGAAAATGTTGGGAAAGGAAATGGCCTTTGGGCAAAAATGTGTTCTGCTTTGTTCCCTCTGGTGTTGACACCTGGTTCCAAAATAGAAAACAAAATCTCTTATTTGGAATCAGAAGAATGCAATGCAATATTAATTAGGAAAAATGCATAAGGGGTGTAAATTTTTTGGCTCCCTGCCTTCCAAAAACAGGAAATACAATGATAGAAGCTTTTGTTAAATTAAGATGAGAAGCCATGTGTTCTTTTGTCTCCAGTAATATAGTTGTAACCTTAACAAAGTGAATGTTTGTATCTATTGTTGGTAATAGCCTACGTCATGCTGTTGGGAGTTTTAGTTTGCAGTTTTTTCAGTACCATCAAATTCTTAGCAGTGTTTTCTAAAAAGTAAATCCTTTTTACATTAGAACTTGTTTATGAAATACCTCTACTGTGGCCCATGTGTAGCAGATCCTGTTGTCTTGTATGTGATCTTTGTTATTGCTTTTAGCCGTTTGTTTACATAATCAGTTAAGCACCTGAACCCCTTAAAAAGGCAAGTCTGGCTGTAAACCTTAAATTTATTCTTACTTCACCAGCAAGGCATTGCAAGTAAATTTTTTTATACAAACAAAAATAGTAAACCTACTGGCAATAAGTATTTTGCAGCTGTCTTTGAGGTTGGGGACTTGTTGAAAAACGGGTTGAAAAACCATAAACTGCCGCCTATAAGCCCTGGGCTTGTACATCTTTGTAAGGGATTTAGGAGGGTTTATAAATAAAGGGGCTTTTAATAGATTGTTCTTATAACCGGAATAGAGAAAGCGCTTCAAAACAAGCTACAGTCATGCTGTTCTAAATATGTTTTGCATTAATTGATTCTTAAATAAACTGCAAAACTTTATAATAAGTTTAATTCATCTCAAAACAAGCGGGGGGGCGGGGGGTATATTTGGAGTATTTTTTGTTTTTACAGGTAGATGGGTCTATAATAGGGAGGGGTTATATTCAGCAGTTTATGGTATTCAATCAATGTACAGCTTTTTTGAGACAAAATTCTTTTTTCATCCAAATTCTTGAGCACTATTTTATTTTGACTTGCAACTTGCCAAAACCCCTTACATTTTGAAAGGTTTTAACAATAATTATTCTTTTGAGCCCTGTCTTGTCCAGTGAGAAATATGTCTTTTCTTTTAGCTTTGTAACTTGCTGATGTTATTTTGCTCTGTAGATGGTTAAGATAAAAGCAAGATCTTGCTAGCATCAGTTTAAATATTCTTAACCTAGAGTATTAATTCATGCTGGAATTTTTTGAGCTAACCTTTTGGCATGTTAAATTGGCATTAGAATATTAAGTCACCTAACTGACTTTAATTTATAAACAGGTTTAAAAAACAAACCGAAGTCTGGTTAAACACTTTGTCAGTTATTTTTTTGTGTTGGTCAATATCAAAAGCCTTTGCTGCCCTCCTTTGGGTGTCATGCTGGACGTTTGCATCATTAGCGTCAATATATGTATGGTGTAAATGACATTGGAAACTAAAGCTAGAAACTAGAAACACTTGAACAATGCGAGAGTTGTGTGATGTATTGTGTTACAGTATAATTCGTTGTATTGTATATGTAGCGTGATTTGACTTTATTGTATGAGCCTGCAATCCTTGTGGTTGCAGTTTGCTGCCATGTTTGTGTTAGTAAGAGATTTGGTGATTAAAGCCTAATATTCCCCAGACAAACATCTTCCCTTGTTCACAACAATGTGGACATAAACCTGTGTGTACAACTGAAAATTATCTGTAAAAAAATATTTGTTTTGTTTCCTGGAAGCATTTTTATCACTAAGTCGGGAAGACTGATAAATTTTTTGCTTACCGGTGTCTTTGCCCATCTAAAGGGTAGACATCTTGCCCTTTGCTTGTAACCTCCTTGGTGGTGTCACTTTTTACCCTTTTTTTATCAACACTGTCAGCTAACTGTATCTGACCAACTAACTAACAACTAACTATTGCATTTTCGTTTGTGCTTATTTAATGAAGATGTCCTGTGGAAAGCTCAGGAAATGACATTTCCAAGCCCCTAAAGTTAAAAATTTTTCCAGGGGAGCATGCCCAGACCCACCTGATTTGGATCACTTCTGATGGTACAACTTTCCTTCTTATGTGTACACCATCAAAATCTCACCACACCCTATTTGCATGCACATTTCAGCCTCCCCTCCCCTGAAACAAAATTACTTCTCATTGGTGAAATCAGTCTGGTTTTTACAGTTGAGATAAAAAATAACAATTTTTATTGATTTTTATTTTACCAGGTTGGTTTGATGCTTCAGTGAGTCTGACAGAAGACATGCAAAACCAACTTCGAGAGGCTTCAGAAAAGGTTACAGATCAGCTAGAGACATTGCAGTGGTGTGATATTTCCACTTCATTTCCATCGGCTGATGACATTAGTGATTATGTTGCTAGTGATGAAGAGAGTGATGTCGAAGATGACAAAAAAGTTGACGATATCTGCTACTTACAGACTCCTACCCAGTCTGACAACAGCATTTCAAGTAATGAAGTTGATTTTGATGACATAGATGCTGATGAATTCTGGTTTTCACCCTTAACCCCACAGTTTATGGGTGCAGAGATTCCAGAGAGTGCATTGGCCGAAAACACAAACAGTTTCTGGAGATCACTAGGACCACCAGGTTTTCAAGAATTTCCCTGCCATTCTGATGTTGAAACTCTGGAAGGTGCTTGGGGTAGGGCTCCACCCTCAGACCAAGAAAACTATGGCAACAGTCAATTTCTAGAGGCTTTTGATGCTGCAGAGAAGTTCAGATCTGTCCACTCCTCTGATAGTAGCAGCAACCTTAACCGTCAAACCAGCAATCATTCAGACAGTGAAGGAAGTGATGTGCAAGGTTCTGAGCCTTCTCAACCCAGCACTCTTAAGCAATTCAAGAATGATGTGATTGTACTGTTGAACTTACTAATGGATGAAAAGTTTGCCCATCCATATGGAACTATAGCTGGCTCAGTGGCATAAGTTAAAGCTCAAAGATGTGCTATTTTGAAACATGGGTGGCTTTTAGTCTGCAATAAAGGTCCTAAAATTGCAATTGTGCTGGTGATGATGAGCCGTAAATCCTCTGTAAAGGAGGCCTTTCTTCTTATTAGCCTTTTGTCCAACCTTTATCCTCATTGAAGGACTCTACTAATAACAGCTTTGTGTAAGAGTCATCACAGGTCAAGTATACCCTCAAAGATTCCTTTAATTAATCAGTTGTTTGAAAAATTAAACCGCTATTGAAGACAAGTCTGCATTCCTACATGCATAATGAGTGGTAAAATTTTGGCTTCAAGCTTTCCAGTATTTTGTCAGATTGAAAAATCTTTGAATAGATAAAATTACTCTGAAGATGTTTATATCAAATAGAAAACTGAGCTGGCGCTGAATAGACATAACTACCTCATGTGAATTCACTGCTCATTACGCATGGAGGAACGCAGAGTTGAATCTCAAAACTATAGAATTATAACTTATAATGGATTCAACTTGCAAAAAATAACTTTATTTATGGAATCTTGGCGGTTATGTTTGACCTGGCTTGACTGAGTGAGGAATTAGTTTTCCTCGCATTTGAGGTAGTCATTCTTTTGTCCAGAACATAAACCATAATACCGTTATTGCAGTCTTGATGGTTCAGTTTGATAGCGTTCATTACGGTGTAGTTTTAAATTATACAAACCCTCAAATTTCTGGGTTTTGCAACCCACCAAAACATACTCGTAGACGTAAGAATCTGTTGAAGGGTGGGGTAGCTGGACCTTAAAAGGGGTCTAGATGTATAGTTAATAGGATACATGTGCAATGTAAGGGTGTAAGAGTTTGTGATAACCTGCAAAGTTACGATTATGCAAAGTTATTGTTATAAATTACAGAATCACAGAATAACAATATAAAATTTATAAGTATTATTATATCCATAACACTCTTAAGAGTATATTCACATGAAGAAGTAACACAAATTGCGTGAAATATGTAGATATGTGTTCAATGAAATGCTTAAATTGCCTTTTTGTTATCTGTCGTGCGTTGTCATTTGTAAAATAGTTGCATAAAATGCTCTGCATAACCAGCAAAAACGTTGACGTTCACTCGTATACATGTAATCTTGAAATGTTAATGTCTTTAACAAGCTTTATTATATCCCAACATGGATGAAATTAAAGTTGACATTTGATAAGCTATCTAAGTTGGTTTATTATCCTTGATTAAACATCATCCAACGAACCCAAAGAGCAAGCTGTCTGGGTTGTGGTAGGGGGGAGGGGGGCTGGTGTAGGGAGAGTTTCTCCCCAAACCTGCCCCTTCCCCCATCACAGCCTACAACTGCAATATGATGGGAATTATTGGACGCTTTTTGATGATGATGAATCAAGCGAACTCTTTTGTACCAGACTGCAAATTGTCTCTTCCTTGAAGTTTGTGGGGATTGGAGGGGAGGGTAAAAACAATTACACATAACCCCCATTAGGCGTTAGCCCTAGTAAAGGGAATTAGGGGACCATCACCAGGGTAACACTAAATGAAAACAGTGACCGTTGGATGAGATTTTGTGATAAGTAGGAAGGAGCTGGCGGAGGGCGAATACAAATTCCGGTAAACCCCTTGTAAGCGTTAGCCCTAGTAAAGGAAATCAGGGAACCTTCAAGTATGGTGACCCTAAATGAATTTTCAACAATGATTGTTGGATGAAGTATTTGTGAAAAAGAATCCGCCGAAATAATAATATCTTTATGATTGTTGGATGAGGTATTTGTGAAAAAGTATCCGCCAGAATAATAATATCTTTATAATCATCTTTGTAATTTTTCTAACATATTTTGTCGTTTTATTACAAATTGTTTTGAAGGGAATAGCGACAAACACACCGGTTCACCGGTAGTTCACCGGTACTTTCGAGAAATGGGCGCCTGAGCAGTACAACCCAAGGAAATTTAATAATATCGTAAAAGTCCTTTTTACTATACTGATTTCTTCGAGAAAATTTAGGTGTGAGAAGGTTGTAAACATAGCTTGCAACTTTGGACGACAATTTTTAAAAAAATTATTTTCGTGCAAAAAAAAAACCGGGGCAAAAAGTTCGCGCATGCTGATTACATTGTTCCTCCCTGAATGTTTCGGTGGTGCATGAGCTGCGCGCGCAAGGGAGACCTCAGGAGACCTTCAAGGTAAAGGGTCCCCTTGAAACGTTTTCTGAAGCGCAAGGAAAATTGACGAAAAACCCTCTTTTTGGTATTCCAATTGATGGCAAAATTTCTTGTCGCAAGAGCCATGATGGGAGCCATTATGGCTCTTGCTTGTCGCTAATTTTCGGCTTTGTTATCACTGTGGTAATTTGGCAGGACCGGAGGGAGGTTGTCTTGTCGCGATTTCACTTAACGCTCCGTCGCCCCTTCTTGGGTTATGTCGCTTGTCAAAATTTTCCCTGGCTGCAAACGGCTAGGATTCAAGGATTCTTAAAGATCCAAAGCTGACTTATTCTCGTCCCTCTCGCGGATTTTCAAGCATAGAGCATTTCAACATTTCGTCACCTCATTAATATGCACAAAAACTTATTAATAGCGAAGCGTGCAGCGGAACCTCCATTACTATAGAAATTGGAAATCTATTGATTTCGTTATGACGTCATCGTAAACCCCTCCGTTCGTACGCCCGCCCGCCCCTACAGACTAAGGGGATACTTTACGCCCTAAAACTAATCTTGTTGACAGGTGAATTTTGCCTAGTCCCTAGTCCTCATTATCCTGCGCGGTCTATGCGTTTCGGGTCACGCGGTCTTCCAGCCGTTTGTCTCGGATACGTCACCGAAATGAATAGGTGCCGTACAGGGACTAAGCAAGGCTGAAATACAAGACGCTGTGGGAGCGTATACCGTGGGTGACATTGTATTACGAGTGGGTGAAGTTGTTATATGATTGTGTGTAAGGGATTTGTGAGCAGAATATTAGAGTCATTGTAGTATTGCTAATGCGCCACCGAGGCTAATAGTCTTCTCAAACGCGAGCACTACTTCGTTCGCCCGCTACGCTACAGAAACACTACTTCCACTAGTCACATGACCCCAGACTTCCCGCGCAGGGGAAGTCCCGGATGTACACAACATCCCTCCCTCTCTTCACTTGCAAAGTCTCACTACTACTAAGTAACATGAAAATGTCAACAGTGTCTTTTAAAGGTACAATTGATACAAATTAACACTTCCGTAGGCACAGCCTTATCAAAGCTGCCACTATCATAGCAAAGTAACTGTCCCCCTCAGATGGTAACATAGTCACTAAGTCTCTCGGGGAGTCGGGTCACTCGCCCGATCTCCTTGGTAACAGCTGCTCCTGATTTGGACCATCAGCTGGACTAGCCCCTCCTCCTGTCTCCAAACTGGGTGTGGTTTCTTGTCCTAATGCGTGCTCATTAGGTACTGCTACAGGACCTGCAGGCTGCTGCTCCTGGGGCTCTCTGTCCGGAATCACAAATCGCTTGACATGTTGAACATTACGCCTGTACTCTGCGCCTTGGGGTGACTTCAGCTCGACCTGATCCCCATAGCGAGCCGTTACTTGGTATGGCTCTTTTTCATAGTGTGAAGACAGCTTATTCTCCTTCCTCTTCTCCAGCAACACAAGGTCTCCCTCCTGTACACACTTCTCTGCTGCATGGTGTCTCTTGTCAGCATAATCTGCACCTATCTGCTTCTTTTCCGCATCACGATCTCTGGTTTGCTGATATCCCAGCTCTTCAGACTCCTCCAAATCAGCAACCTCTGGCAATTTAGTAGACATTTTCCTCCCATAAAGTAACTCAGCGGGACTCCTGCCGGTAGTTGTGTGCGGGGTGGAGCGGTATGCTAGGAGGAACTTGTTCAACTCCAACCTCCAGTCTCTTCCTTCAGCATGTGCAACTCTCATTGCTTTCAAAAGAGAACGATTATGCCGTTCAACCTCTCCATTTGCTCTCGGCCATAGTGGGGTGGTTAGCCTGTGCTTAATGCCCATCTCATCCAGATACTCCTCTACTTCAGCAGACACAAGGTTGGGTCCGTTGTCTGATCTCAAGGTACTCGGTACTCCATATCTAGAGAACTGTCTGTCCAAACACTTAATTATCGCTTCTGAACTGGTGGACTTAATGACGTCAACCTCCACCCATCAGCTAAAATAATCCACTAGGACCAGCAAAGACTCTCCTGTTGGCATAGGGCCCAGTAGGTCCAACGCTAGGTCCTGCCACGGTCTCTCAGGCATCCTGGTTGTCTTCACTGGTGGAGGTACTGTCGCCTTTGTCACAAGCTGGCACCCATAACACTCTCGGCACTTTCGTTCTGCATCTTTATCAACACCTCGCCACCACACCTTAGATCTCAGGCGCTCCTTCATCTTCACCACCCCCTGGTGTCCCTCATGTGCAAGTTCTAAGACCCTCTTCCTCAAAATGTTGGGAATCACGATTCTAGTTCCACGCAGGATGACTTGGCCAATATAGGTAAGTTCGTTACGTACCCACACATATGGCTTTGGAGCTGTCTCCCAGTTCCCACTTATAACACAACTTCGCACTGCTTACAAATCCTCATCCTCAGCTGAGGCACTCTCAATCTCTTGCATCTTTAGGGCTATAGGTACGGCACTGAGAGCAACAATTCGAACGTGCTCATCATCATATCGATATTTCTCTGAAGCGGGGATCTTCGTCAGACGTGATAGGGAATCTGCAATGTTGTCTTGGGACTTGACACAGCATACCTTGTAATTGTACGGTTGCAGTCGTAGCACCCAGCGCTCGATGCGTGCAGATGGTTTGGATCCTCTTGAGTAGATCACTTTCAATGCTTCGTGGTCCGTGACTAAATCGAAGGTTGGTAGCCCAAGCAGGTAAAGGTTAAAACGTTCACAGGCCCACACGAGAGCTAGTGCCTCCTTTTCAGTTTGGCTGTACCTCCTTTCGACACTGCTGAGGCTTCTGCTGGCGTAACAAACGACTCGGCTCTCTCCATTCTTGTCCTGGACCAGAACAGCGCCTAACCCCACGGGGCTTGCATCGGCTATCACTCGCGTGTGTGCATCTTTGTCAAAATAAGCTAGCACAGGCGCACTAGCTAATGGCTTTTTCAGTTCCTGAAAGGATGTCTCCTGCTCACTGCTCCAAACAAAGGGTACTCCCTTCCTGGAAATTGCTCGTAGAGGCTCGGCGACAGTTGCAAGATTAGGAATAAATCTTGCACTAAAGCCAAACATACCAAGGAAGCTTCTCACTTCCGTTGGAGTAGATGGGCGGTTTGCCTCCAGCACTGCACGTACCTTCTCTTCTGTTGGGCCGACGCCATACTTTGACACTAACAGCCCCATAAAGACTACCCTGTCCATTCTGAATTGGCATTTTTCAAGGTTGAGGGTGAGGTTCTTCTCTGCTAATCTCTGTATCAATCTATATAGATTCCTGTCATGCTCCTCATTGTTCTCACCATGTACTATCAGGTCATCTGCAATATTCTGGACACCACCAATGTCTGAGACCACTTGTCTGATTATCTGCTGATATTTCTCAGGGGCGGAGTTTACTCCAAAACTTAGTCGCTTGTACCTGAACAACCCCTCATGTGTGGCAAACGTGGTTATGTCTCTTGATTCCTCATCCAACTCGATCTGATGAAATCCTAGGCGAAGATCTAATTTTGAAAACACTCTACCACCGTTAAGATTTTCCAACACTTCGTCAACAGTTGGGATGGGTATCCGCTCCCGGATAATAGCCTGATTTGCTTTACGCATGTCCACACAAAGCCTGATATCCCCCGAAGCTTTGGGCGCAACTACTACTGGACTCACCCACGAGGTCGGCCCATCTACCCGTTCAACTATGTCCATAGCAATGAGTTCTTCCACCTTTGCAGTTACTCTCTCTCGCAGTGCAAATGGAACACGCCGTGGCTTTTGAGCAATCGGTGTCACCTCCGGGTCAACATGTAATTTTAACTTGTAGTCCTTCAGCTTGCCCACACCATCAAAAACCTTTGGATGCTTAGCCTGAAGAATTGTGGCGAGATCCTCCCCATCCACATTACACGCACCCTCAACATCTGCACCCAGCCCAATCCGAAGTAAACCCAAAGCCTTTGAAGTCGCATGACCCAACAGACACCTCCCTTTCTCAATCACCACAAATTGTGAATTTACTGTCGTACCACCCACCGAAATCTCAGCTGAAAAATGACCAATCACCGCCAGTTTTCCCCCACCATATGCATAAAGCCGCTTATGACACTCCTCCATCTCTGCATTAAGGCCTCGCGCCTTAAGTTCACAGTACTCGTCTAGCCCCATAAGATTGCTCACTGAACCGGAGTCAATGAGTACCTGTGTAGTAACACCACTGACACTAACTTCTAACACAGGTTCTTTACAACTAGTTGAATTACATGTTTCCTCCCGATTCTCAGACACGGTGAATGCAAAAGCACAGTCCTCCTCATTATCAGATGCTTCTTGATCCCCCACAAAATTTGCATTGTGACGTGAACGTCCACCAGAAACTCTCTCTCGCTCACTTGTTTTATCTCTCGCTTTATAACCATCACCCTCTCTCCGACAACATAAAGCGAAATGACCATACCTTGCACACTTGCTACATTTTCTTCCTTTTGCTGGACAGTTGCTATCCCTGGCTAAATGACCTTCTCTCCCACAATTGTAGCACTTCCTACCCTTCTCGCCCTGCCGATCTTGTCTTCCCCTAACTGCATTGACATCGTCGCCTTCTACTTGCCGTAGGCTTGTTGACATGTTGGTCGCTTGTCTGCCAGCTGCTTCCCAAGCACGAGCTTTATTCAGGGCTTCTTCCAGCTTAATATTTCTATGCTCCAACAGCTTCCTTTTCAACTCGAAATTCGTCAGCTTCTCAATCAACTGGTCCCGCAAATGGTCGTTCAAACCCGCCCCGAAATCACAATGTCGTGCTTGTTTTCGCAACCGAACTATGAATTGGTCAGCGGTCTCCCCTTCCCTTTGTGTAAGTTGACGAAAAACATGTCGCTCGTAGGGAATGTTCTCCTCGACTCGAAAGTAAGAATCCAATTTGCGAATAGCGATTTTGTAAACATTGTCACCACTCTCCGGAATAGGACCAGGATCTTGTAAATCTTCAAAGATATCCTGTACATCCATACCAGCAAAATGTAAGAGTAATGAGGTCTTCTTACGAACATTATCGATGCCCTTTCCTTCGGCAAAGTATTCAAACGCACGCTTCCATTTACGCCATCGCTCCGCCACTTGTGAAGCAGGACCGGTCAAATCCAACGGCGGTAAGGCCTTTTCACTCATTGGAACCATCCTCGTCGCCAATGTAGTATTGCTAATGCGCCACCGAGGCTAATAGTCTTGTCAAACGCGAGCACTACTTCGTTCGCCCGCTACACTACAGAAACACTACTTCCACTAGTCACATGACCCCAGACTTCTCGCGCAGGGGAAGTCCCGGATGTACACTACAGTCATTCATTGTTAAAGCTTGATTGAGATGCATGTAGCGGTGTGAGTTATACTGGATGTTGTTCTCCTAGAATTTGATGTGAAGCAACACAATATACACCGAATGCAAATATGGCGGACCTCTCGGCCGGCCCGGGTCTAGTTGCGCGAAAGCGAGGCTAGTTAGGCCTCGAGAGTTTTGTTCTGACTGCTCGTCTTAGCGATTGAGTCGATGGATATGGTTTGCATCGAGTTGTTGCGTGCCTGAGGGCCACCAAAAAGAAGATTTTCCTCTAGCTGGAATAGCCTTTACTTTCCCGAGATCTTTTCACAAAGAAACTTAAGGATTCATGCGATTCGGCGCGGCGATGGGAAGCACTTTACAGCGAAACTGTGCTCGCTCACTTGCTTTAGATGAGAAGACTCACGAAAGTATTTGAATGAAATAATTTTCAAAAGAGATGGTGCTGTTCCAAGATGTTTGCATGGTCTGTTATTTATCCAACAAAAAGTAAACATTTTCGAGAACGGGAGCATCCGCGGTCGACCGTAAGATCTTTTAGATTTCACGCTGAAAACAGCTGCATTGAAATATAACAACAACAATAACAATCGCCTGTTAATCCTACAAGCGTGGCCTGTGAAACTATGTAAGAACCAGAAGAAAGCGACATATTTCAAGAACAGTCCTTGAACAAAATGCACTGAAAAAACTAACGGAGGAACCGTTGCCAACTAAGAAAGTAAGAAGAAGAAAAAAGGTTCTGGAAGAAAAAGAGCGTGCAAGTATTCGAGCATTGTATTTGACCTTGCGCGTGATCTATTTTAGCAACTTGTCGAATGGTTTCGAGATAAACTAACAGCGATTTTCCAAAAATTGCTTCCTTTATGGCACTGCTCAAACTCTTGAACACAGGATCGTGAAGACTGTGAAAAAACATTCGCCCTTGTTTGTCGTTGTGTCCCTGAGAGCGCCTAAAGATAGATAGATAATCTTTATTTATTCACGGTACAAAATTCGTCAGCTTTAAAAATGCCTAATACTAATATAATAAAAATATTTAAATAAAAAAGCTGCTTTCCACGAATGCCGTGCCTTACAGTTCTTTGAGTAATCGTTTAAATTGCCCAAGGGACTCTGCTTCCCTTAAGTTACAAGGAAGACTGTTCCAGAGAATGGCGCCACTATAGCTGAAGCTGTTTTTGTAATAGTTTGTGCGCGGTAATGGAATATTGAGTTTATTTTCAGAGTCCCTTAGGTTATATGCGACTTCTCGCCTTTCAAATTTAGAACTAAGATAGTTTGGAGCCAACCCGTGCAGAGACCTGTAAACCATCGTAGCTCTTTGAAATTGTTGCTGGCAAGCTAGGTTTTTCCACCCTAGAAGTTTGAAAAGGTGACCAGCATCTCTCCAGTGAATTAAGGAATGGGGCACTGCAAATTTGGAGGGGGGTGGTCTGTTTAACTGGGGATTTTACCTTTCGCATTAATATTTTAAATTCAATATCTACTCCCCATAAGCATTCATTTCTCTCTATTACTAATGTATTACCTGTGTCACGTGACTTGTCACACCCATTTTTGACTTTTTTTTTCAATCCAAATTTACACCACTTTATAAATAACACTTGTAATTTAATTCACTTTTTGTCAATGACTATTGACACAAAGTTTATGGAATTAATCGGGGTTTTCTTAAATTATCTACGTTTTGTAAACTATAACGTTTCTTGTTAAGAGGGAGACTGGGACGAGAGAAATATATCTAATAATTACGAAGGAATGGATCATTTCACAAATCCCCGATTAATTTAGCTTATCTGACTGTAAATGAAATAATATGGAAGGAAAAACGGTTGTGGTCACATTCAGTAAACTGGTGTAATCTGCAAAGTCCAAATTTTGCATAATTATGGGCGTGGCTGGTCACGTGATCTAATAAAAGGAGTGTTTAAGGTCCAAAGTGGTTCTGGTCTTAAACACAGCAGTCTAAGATTAAAATAAAGGAAGATACTGGAAAAAACAAGATCGAGTCATAAAACCCCGCATGTAACGAAGACCCATTCCTTAATTCACCGGAGTACGTCATAGCTTGAGTAGGTCAAAACACGGGCTGCTCTGTTTTGTAGCTTTTGAACCTTATTCCGTAAGGTTATCCCACAGTTTCCCCAAACAATGTTGCAATAATCAAAGTGTGGCTGTATTAAAGCTTGATATATTAGTTGTAAGGTCGCCTGAGGGACAAGGTGCCTTATTCGTTTTATGGCCCCAATACCAGAAGCGACTTTCTTTGTTACTTTCTCGATATGGCCACTCCAATCAAGTCTGTCATCGATGGTCACTCCAAGTGATTTTGCAGTAGTGACCTGGCTAACTTCAAAATCATTAATTGCAAATGTCGGGGACTCTGTGAGAGTACTTAGCCTCTGCCTAGCTAGATCCGATAAGCATAAATTCGGTTTTAGTCATATTTAGAGTAAGTTTGTTTGCTCTCAGCCAATTGTGAACATTTTCTAAATCTTGATTTAGATGCAACTGAATATTGTCTGCATTATCACCTGCGTACGTAAGGTGGGTGTCATCAGCGTACATCCTCGGCTCACAGTTTGAAAGACAGTTTGGAAGATCGTTGATGTATAACAGAAATAATAATGGACCTAAAATCGCCCCCTGGGGTACACCACAACTTAATAAACAGCTTTGAGAGAGCGATCCGTTGATGGAGCACATTTGAGTACGATTCTCTAAATACGACTTAAACCATTGGTGCGCGTTACCATATATGCCGTAATTGCTTAATTTTGATAAAAGGATCTCATGGTCAACTGTGTCGAAGGCCTTTTTGAGATCTAAGAAAACAACGGCGTTGATTTTACCGCGGTCAATATTGTACGCCCAAGTGTCCGTGGCCTCAAGGAGAGCCGTAACAGTTGAGTGAATAGCGCGAAAGCCTGATTGATATTTACAGATTATATTGTGCTCTTCTAGGTAGGCATATAATTGATCATAGACGATTCTTTCAAAGACCTTGGCCATAACTGAGATCACCGAAATTGGACGATAATTGTTTAAGTCGTCCCGATCGCCTTGTTTAAAAAGTGGGGTGACCTTTGCGCATTTCCAGTCATCCGGAAATATGCCTTGACTTATTGACTGGTTAAAAATATCACGGATAGGAATGCAAATGAGATCTGCACATTCCCGAATGAGCCTAGCAGATATCTTGTCAAGGCCAGCTGCCTTTGACTTGTTTAGACGATTCAAAAGTGAGAGAACTTTATTTGTACTGGTCGGATGGAGCTGAAACCGTTTATCTGTGCCAGTGAGGTACTTTTGATAACCATCACTATTTGAGGAATCAATATTGCTAGCAAGTTCTGGACCGATAGTAGCAAAGTGATTATTAAATTGGTTCGACAGCACAGTTGGATTTGTTATTGATACTCCATTTACTTTCAGAGATGTCACCGATTTTTTCCCAGATTTTCGCGAAGTAAGTTCATTGATAGTCTGCCAGGTCTTTTTAGAATCGCCCGTATGCTTGTTAAAACTATTTTGATAATAGGCTTGCTTGGCTAATCTGATTTCGCTATTTACTTTATTGCGTTGTTTTTTAAAAAGTGACCAGTCATTTGAATCATTCGATTTACTTGCTTTAATCTTTAGAATATCCCGATCATGCATTCGTTTCTTAAGCTCAGATGTAATCCATGGGGAACTACGCGTGCGAACACGCATTGTCCTCAAGGGAGCATGCTTGTTAACAATAGATAGAAACGAGCATTTCCATTGTAGCCACATTTGATTGGGATCAGTTGAATTGTATATGTGATCCCAACAATGAGATGCAATATCATTCCGAAAATTTATTCGATTAAATTTTCGAAAGTTTCTGTAGGTTATAGCATTGTGCCCACCAGACATTCCATTCACGGATAATTTTCGATAGGCAAAAACTATGCTATGATCGCTAATACTGATATGACGAACCCCCGAACACACAACTTTATCTGGACAATTAGTATAGATTACATCAATCAAAGTTGCAGAAGTCGGAGTTATTCTGGTTGGTTCAGTGATAAGTTGCTGTAGACCATAAATATCAGTGATATTCATTAATTTGCATGTATTATTGTCATATCGAGTAGCAATCATGTCGCAGTTAAGGTCTCCCATTAGAAAATATTCAATATTTTCGGAATCGAGTTTCCCAATTAAAGTTTCGAAAGGTGAAAAAATACCAATAGGAGAATCAGGTGGTCTATACCACGTGGCAACAACAAACGGTTTAGATCTAGGTTTTTGAATTTCCAGACATAGATTTTCAAGAGTGTCCATGTTTAAATCATTTCGTATGGTAAAATTTATTGAACTTTTCACATAGAAACACACTCCTCCTCCACCGTTTGTAATTCTATCACGTCGAATTATATCATAGCCAGAGATGTTGACCTCATTGTCGCTAATAGTTTCATTGAGCTTAGTTTCATTAATCGATAAAATATCTATTTCGTTATGCGCTAGAAGAATTCTAAGTTGATCTATGTGTGTGATTAATTTATTGATATTTAAAGAGGCTAATTTAAAACCTCGTTGAGATGGCAACACTGAGGTAGGCTCATGAGATTCCTCAGTATTGCGTTTTGTACATTGAATAGGCACGGCATCGGTGGATAGCGCATCATTTCAACCTAAACTCATCTGAAAGTTCTTAAAAAACTGTTGATTACCTTTAAAATTAAGATGTAGTCCGCCCTTGTTAAGTTCCTTTTCGGAGATGTTTTGATGCTGGATAAATTTCCATCCATTCTGCCGGCAGTAGAACTTCAGTTGTTTATTAACTGTTTTCACGGCTTCATTGAATCCGTCTCTTCTTTGCACGAGCTCAGATATAATTACTGTGGCATCGGATGAGTTTTCAATTTGTCTGGCGAGATCTACCACTGAGCCGGCAACTTGTTGTGGTTCTTTACTTTTGAGATCATTAGTGCCCACATGCAGAATTACTTGGTCCGGTGAAAGCTCCAAATTAGGTTTAAGGTAATCCTTCATAGCTTTGGTGGTGGCACCGGAGAACGATTTAACCACCACCCGATGACCAACGGCTTTTCCTAAACGTGTACCTTGGATATTCTTTATCATAGAGTCTCCAATCAACAAGGTAGTACTTTCGTTTGCTGGCGTGGAATTTTCCGTGTCATCATGGGCGTTGGACTGTGCTTCACTGATCTTCTTTCTCCGTGTTTTGTTCTTTTTCTTTTTCTTTTTCGCGTCAACGGTTTGCCATTCGTTTTCAGGATTAGAGCTCTCATTAGACTGGGCATTATCACTCTTTGAGTTTCCTTGAGGGGCAGTTACCTCGTAACTCTGATTCCTCTGTTGTTGACGCTCTCCTACGTTCATTTCCTGCATAATAAGCTTTAATGCTAATTTTAGGGAGTCGTTTTCCTGTTCCGCGGACGATGCGCGGGTCTCAAGAGACATAATTTTCATTTTCAGCGCATTAATTTCTTTATCTTTGTTGCATAATGCTGCCTCTAACTTTTCACACCTCCCTTTCTGTTTCATAAGTTCTTCGTTGCCAATATTTTCTTGATTTTGTGGATATCTCGATAAGGAACTTGTATTATCATCGACCTGCTTCTTTAATACCGTCAGGCTGTATTTTATGTCTCTCAGCTCAGCAAATAAAGAATTTTCTGATCCCGAGTCTGCTCCATTATCCGTTGTCTGTTGGTTTTCATTTTGGCTTGTGGGTCGATTCGGCGAATCGGTTGTCATCTCCGGCTTGTCCTGAACCAGTTTGAACAATTTTTCTTTTAAAAATGGACCATCTTGTCCTTGGAAAACAAGAGTAAGTTGTTTCTTGAAGTACCAGGTTATAACAAGCTTATCATTGCAACTTTTGAATTGCTTATTATTTCCGCCGGGCGACGTCCACTTTCCTTGCTGCTGAAGACAATTTTCAACAAAATTCTTTAAGGATTCTAAGTCGCTTGTCCATATTAACCGTTCTCCGTTCAGCTGGAGGTATTGCCAATCAGAACCATCAAGTTTAAGCTGGTATAACTCGGTGTCTGGCTCCCCAACGGCTTCGTCGTCGGAGCCAGAAATATCATGACCTTCCGCCATTTTCATCACACGTTCAGTAATAAGTCAGGTGTGAAAGAAAAAAGTCTCACATCGTTGTCACATTTACGTGGCCAGAAAGTTGTGTTCCATCAAGTTTGTGCTCAGATCCACGGTCATAGGTTCAGCCAAAGTGAACATGAAACTGAGATTGGTAAGTCGCGACGGCGGATTCACTCGTTCTCGAGGATATTTACCTTTCCTTGGTAAGAAAACGGACAAAGCAAACTTGAAGCAGAACCATGAATCTTTCAGTTATTCACCCATTCTAATAGGTTCGTGAGTCTTCTCTTCTTAAGTGAAGCGAGCACACTTTCGTTCTTTTAAAAAATAACTCCGTGATAGTAGAGTGCCTCCATTCGCCGCGCCGAATCGCTTGAATCCATTTCTTTCTTCGTAAAGAACTTTGGCGAAGCGAAGATAATCAACTTTCGTCTCTGCTGGAGTTAAATCTCCTATTTGATGGCTCTTAAGCACGTAACAACTCAAAGGAAACCATATTCATCGACTGAATCGCTAAGACGCGCAGTCAAAACAAAACTATCGAGGCCTCTCTAGCCTCGCTTTCGCGCAACTAGACCCGGGCCGACCGAGAGATCCGCCATATTTGCATTCGGTCTATAGTTTTGTTGGAATGAAGAGTGATTTTCGGTGTTCACCAGCAAGGAAGTTGTGGGTGTGTTGACTTGATTTTAACCCTTTGATGACGCTTTGGTCGTTCTCGTCCTCTATGTAATTTATCTACTACTCCTTGGAGATTAAATTTATTCCTTTCCTGGAAAAGTAGCCAGCGAGAATTTTAAGCGAAAGAAAGACAAAAAATCGAGCAATGAAACTAGACAAGAAAATAAGAGAGCCAAAAAGGTAAAAAGGGATTGAGAAAGAAAAATCGAAATAGATGCACCAAAAAAAGAAAGAAAAAAAAGGAAAGAGAGAAAGAAATAATAATAATGGTTTAAAATGAAGATAAATTGCATTCTCTGCCCCTGCAGAGAGGAAAATTGCAGCATTGTTTTCAGGTCAGAGGAAAGGAGTGGGAGAATTCCAAATTTTGTAAAATCGTGGAGGGCAAGCACGGAGACATCGGGGTTTAACACCTTTCCCAGCCCATAAATATATAGTCGCAGCCGCTCGGGCCGGAGTCACTGCACGTCCTCGTGCGTCTCGTGCGCTCCTTTCGCTTTGCTAAAAGGGAACTGAAACGACTGCTACGCAGGGAGGAGCCGCCGAAGTTTTATTAGCTGGTCAGGAGATCACCCTCTTGGGGACTGGGAAAGCGTTAACACATAACGTCGAAAAAACGGAGTTGGACAAAAATATGACTACCAAAAAATACAATTTCTATCGATTGATTCTACGTTTTTATCGGCAATGCAGTTGTCCCTTTCGTAAACAGTCGCTTAAATATTTGATGCCCATTCTGTCTTTCCCAACTGTTACATCAATAACAGGTGGCTTTATCCCTTTCCTTAAATTTAACGAAAATTCGACTTGGGCTTTAACGTCGTTTTTTCTAACACTATATATCCAAAAACGTATTATTTGCCTTATTGTAACTTAATCCATGGAATATATTACATCCCCATAGGACTAAAGGCTTGGTGACATCGACGGTTGAAAAATGACACACTGTTTGCGGAGGGGAAATAGTCCACGGCGACCCTCATCTTTCGTAAAATTAGTTCAGTGATTTCGAGGAATATACTTTCTTACTATAAATCGTAGACTTATTTTGGCATGCGCCTCATATCTTATACGCTAGATTTTTTACGAAGGAGGTAGGGTAGTAGTCTACTTTTCGCGCAAAAAAACATATCGCGATAAACTTAAGCATGTGCCCGCGGACTACCTATTTTAAAAAGAAACGTGAAAAATCGACGTTGTGAGTTTAAGCCCCTATGAAACATAACATTATGACTGCCTTCTCCTCAGACGCTTCTTATTTCGTATAGAGGCGAGCGCGAAACGCGAGTGAGAAGTTGAAAGGCGCAATGGACCTTGGGAAAGAGAAAGAAGAGAGGCGAAGTTTTCTCCGTCCCGTCTTCCTTTGCGCGCAAGTTTCATGGAGGGAGAGACGCCTGGATACGAGGCAGGCACTATGAAGTTTCACGGAAGTTGTGCAAGAAAATGCAAGAACATTAAAATACAATCTCGTTCCCAGGGCTTCTTCAAAATGACAAAATAACTACTTTTAATTACATGACGACATGCAAGTTATAACTAGAAATACGTACAGTCGCAATAAGCCTCGCGAAACTCGGTTTGGTAACGGCACTCAAGTTAAGCCCTGTCGTTCGGGGTTAATTAAGAACTGGATGGGTGACCAACCGCGAATATCGTCTTAAAGGTCCATACGTTGTTCTTTCTTTTCTTCTTCTTCTTTTTTGCTTATTACGTGGTGTTATTGTTAACAGTGTATTGATAAGCAGATTTAGCATTATTTCGGCGCCCGGAGTTAGAAAAAGACAAAAACAAAGAACAAATCTGGCCCGGCGCAGTTCGCCTGAAAATAATTATAGTTCGGGCCGTAATACAGAGCTGAAACATTGCAGACTTTGATCTACATATATCGGCGGGGATGGGTTTTCGACAGTGAACGATCATAATGCCTCTGATTCCAATCTCCTGTTCCTCTGTCTCTTGCTGTGCTAAGCGATGTTCCTTCTGCTCCGCGGTTTCTTGTTGACGTCTCCTCCTTGAGTCCTTCGTTGTTCACGCTGAATTTGAAGTCGGCGTTCTCGCTCCAGAGGAGTTTCGGTGGAAAATCTTCCTGGGCGAGGATTTGGAGCCACTTGTTGTGCTTGTGTGTCATTTGCATGGGAAATTGTTCGTGATTCACCGACGTAAACTTTGATTCACAGGCGATGACTTGGTCATAGGCGGCAAAGTCTATGTTGCCTGGAAACGCAAAATGCTCGATGACGTCATTGGCGGATACCAAGACCACGCGCGGTTAGCAGACTGCGCACGCGCTTCGCGCGCGACAAGATTATAAAGTCGCTACGCTCGGCGCTCCGCGCCGAACTTTGCTCGGAATAAAAATAACTAATAATAATAATAACAATTAAAAATTTATAACACGCCTTTTCCATTAGGCTCGATTTCCACCGTCTCCCGGGTCCGGTCTTGATCCTCCCCGAAGAGTTAATCCTTTGTGTTCCTTTAACTCTTGAACTAAGGCCTTAAATGTTTGAGCAGGATCAGGGGTGATAACTTGAAATCTCTGTTTGGGCTATCCATTATGAGGGTTGGGCTTTTCATCTCAAGAGACCGCATGATCTTGAGTCTTGTTGACGTAGTTGCTGTAGCAGTCAGTGCAATCAGGGGCACTTTGCCGACAATTGAGCGGATCTCATTGATCCGGCTGAACCATTTTCGAAAAGCCATTTCTCCTTTCTTCACTGCATAACCCCTGAAATGGAAACATACAATAATGTTAAGTTAACTGGGGCGTAACCTGGTTTTTCCAGTTAGGTACGCACAGGAAGGAGTAGTGAAACAATCGCTGAGCGGTATGCTCTCAGAAAATTTTTTTATTTTTAGGCCTCTGGAAATGCCATTTCCCATGTTTTTCAGGGGGGAATAAGTAAGTCAATTAAAGACATAAATACAATGAAATATATATTTTGATTTTTGAGGTACACCCCTGGTTAAGTTAAATTTGTGGAACGGTATTTACAGTATGTTCCACTTCAACTTAGTGGTATTCTCCATTTCCTTTGCCTCCTTTTCCTAGATATTCATAATCTCGAACATTTAAAATTAGAGGACACAGGAACGTAGGAATATTCTTAGGCACAACATTATTCTCAGCTGTAATTTTCATCAACAACACATGCTACATGTACATGCCAGACAAAGAACTGAAGACTAATTAAATATAACTAGGATTACATATATGTCTAAGAAAGGAAGTATCTCATAAAATAAAAAAGTCATGTTGGACTTCTTGTAATAATATGAAATTAAGTGAGAGAGGAAATTGGACCTAGCACCGCATCTGATTGTCATATACCACATGTACGTCTCAAACATCTTCATTAAAGAAATACAGCACAGCTACATTATCTCATCCTACTTATAAATTGAATCATATAATACAAATCGATTAGATGTAAGAGTGTATGCTTCATCTAGATATTCCAAGGTTTACAATCAGAATTTGTGCACATGTTATTATGAAGAATAGCTTCGCTTCAATTTGATAAAGTATTTAAGCGTACAATGTACAATGCAAAAGGACGAGAGTCAAAGTACAGAGGAAAACGCGAAAGGGTGAATAGACTTACCAGTGAGAAATGCAGTGAGCTTCATCAACTGCAACCAAACACAACCTCTTTTTGTAGGGATCGTTGCTGAGCATTGTCCGCCATCTTTTGGTAGACAAAAATGCCTCGGGTGAGCCATACACGATTTGGCATTCCCCGCGTTCGACGAGTTGCTTGGCCTCTTCGCTTTCCTGTTCGTCCCCTATAAACTCGGCCTTGATTCCCACAGACTTAAGGTAACGCCCTTGGTCTTGCATAAGAGATGACAGGGGAGAAATCACAAGTGCGATCGACTTTGCATTCGTCAAAGGTCTTACTGTGTCGAAGACGATCGGTGCGGACTGAAAAATTAATGACTTTCCAGACCCCGTTGGCTGAATAACGAACACATCTTGACCTTTAACTACGTTTTGCAATGCCTCTCGCTGAGAATCTTTTAAATTTTGAAGTTTAAAGCACTCCAAAACTCGCTCAAAAGCCAAATTCATCTTATCGACATCGACCGCCATTTTGACAACTTTGTTTTGATCTGATAATTTATGCGACAATCCTTGGCAGACGAAAATCTGCAGGCGGTAACATGATTGAAACCAACAAAGGAAATCGCACTCGTCCAGCCGCTCCTTCGGGGGGATGAGTGCGGGCTCATTTTCCCGAACAGCGGCTGGTAATCGAGCCTACTTTTCCATGCAAATATGATCAAAAACGCTTAACAACTGATGCGCTTTAAATGTTAAAAGAAAATAAAAGCTAAAATGAGCATAATAATTAAGGCTAAAAAGTAAACAACGTTAAAATAAAAATAGAAACAATAAATATATTACAAAGAAGGTTAAAAACATTACATATCAAAAGCTAGTCTAAAAAGATCCGTTTTAAAAAAAAAGATTTAAAACGCTCAAAAATGTCCTTAAGACGGGTATGAAGGGGCAGATTGTTCCATAAATTAGAGGCCGCAGGTGAAAAAGCACGATCCCCTACAGTCTAGGATACTTTAAGATAAAACCGCTAGCTTAACGGAGATCATACGACGGCTGTTCTTTAAAAGCAATCAAATCAATCAAGTAATCAGGCGCATGACCGCAGATACCTTCAAAAGTAAGAAGAATTATTTTAAAATCAATACAAAATTTGATAGGAAGCCAATGTAACAGACATAGTGCTGGTGTTATGTGACTGTAGCGATTAATATGTATACGCAAGGACACTTAACTACACATAGATTTCCATAAATTACATTTCGTCTTCTTTCTCTTTTCAAACACATGCTTTGCTATTGATTTTTGGATTTCAGCCTTTCCGCTCGTGGGGAGGGGGTATTAGAAACATGAATATTTCTCTTGATGACATTCTGTTCACTCTCATTAGATGCTCACGTTTGTTAAGTTATCGAGAAGAACATTTCCTTTCTCCTGGTAAGAGATGAACGAATCCTGGAACGAGGTTTGGTGAAGAAAATGCCAGAAAGTGTGACGCACGTGCAGAGTTGATAACATGTGATAAACTGAAAGAAGTTTGAAATACAACATTTTTCAGAATTATCCGTAATGCTGAAATCCATAACAGGATTGCCAAAAAATCTTTTGTCCATCCGCTATGTAAAAGCAGTGTCTACCTACTAAACTGAACTCATTTGACAGCAGCATAATCCTAACTCTTCATTGCTAAAGACAAACTTTGCAGTTGATCAAAACTTTAAAGAAGCGATATAAACTCAAAAAAAACCTTAAGGCCTGCTCACACAGACGATTTTTCCTGTCATTTTATGGCGACATTCTGGCAGTTTTAGAATCATTTTTCAGATATTACAGTTGGACTATCTTGAGAACTATGGCGAGAACACAAGAGACAGGTTTTAGCTATCTCGCCAATAGTCCCGATCAGAAATTCTTCGATAAAACTTAACACATCTTGGGGTACCTTCCATTTTATCAAACTGACTGGTCAGAAAACCAGTGCCTGACAGTGCAACCAACCAAGACGAAACAGCACGACATTTTTGAATTGAAACAAAGTTTCCAACCAGACAGAAGAGTTCCACTTATGATTCCAGCGAAATTTTGTTTACTTCTCAGTACAGTGGGACTGAAAACGCGAAATTTTGGAAACGGAACGTAGGCTAGGACCAAGCTCGTTGGTGAGAAAAAAGGCCAATGACGGGACGCAAAAATATATGAGGTAGCATAGACTAAATGGAGAGGCAAGTTCAGTGTTCCCGCCAGGATTTTCTACACCGGACCCATTGAGAAGTTAAAAAGGGGTCATGAGGGAGAAAAGCGGGTCACAATTTTTAGATACAGTTAACTTGTATTATAAGGAAATGTACGTATGTGCTCGTATGTTTAGGTGCGTTTTGTAATAGTATTTTTCCTTCCTTACGTCCTTGGGACCGCTTGGGCTAATAATACTGCGGCATTTCCTGAAAAAGTGCGGCAATGCGGCAATGCGGCAATGCCGCAATGCCGCAGTCTTTTAAGCACATTGCAAGTTTTTGTCAAACCAGAATACAGGTAAAGAGGACCACTTTAACATACATTGAAGCGTTCCGTTTACATTTCCGCCAAACTTTCCGACGTTTGTATAATGAAAAGAACTATTGGTTAGATTCGCAGTGAAAAATCGCCGTGAAATCTCTTATCGTTTACAAAAGCGGTTTTAAATCCCATGGATAGTCTCATCCAAATTGCGGGCAAACATCGCCCATGTAAACACCCCTTTATAGAACCGAGGCATTCTTAAGGGCTATCTTCGCCTACATGCCTCATATGATTTTCATAGTGCCGAAGAAGAAGCGGTTCACTACTCATTTCCTCTTGACAAATCCAACAGCTGTGTTTCTCAATACTGGCTGATGGTAGGGTTACTACCCTACTACTTCCAGTCCCTCTCTCTTGAAGGTCACTTTTCTTACTCTCGCAATGCAAACGTTTGGACGGTACTTCATTAGTGTGACTTTTAGTGTGTAATCTCCTGTGTTTTTTAAGGTTTTCTGCGCTGCTAAAACACTTGCCACACTGTTTACATTTATAAGGCTTTTCTCCAGTGTGAACTCTTTCATGAACTTTCAGGTTTCCTGCTATACTGAAACATTTGCCACACTGTTTACATCCGTAAGGCTTATCTCCAGTGTGAATTCTTTCATGAATTCTTAGGTCTGCTGCTACCCTAAAACACTTTCCACACCATTTACATTCAAAAGGCTTTTCTCCTGTGTGAACTCTTTCATGTACTCTTAGGCTTCCCACATTCATAAAGCACTTGCCACACCGTTTACACTGATAAGGTTTTACCCCACTGTGACCTCTTTTATGCATTCGTAGGCTTTCTGCCATAGCAAAAGACTTGCCGCACAGTTTACATTCATAGGAATGTTCTCCTGTGTGAAGATTTTCATGAATCACTAGATATCTTGCATGCCTAAAACACTTGCCGCACTGTTTACATTCAAAGGGCCTTTCTCCAGTGTGAACACTTTCATGTTTCGTCAAGTTTCCTTTCTGGCTAAAACACCTGCCACACTGTTTACATTCATAAGGCTTTTCTCCAGTATGGATTCGTTCATGTACCCTTAGGGTCCTTGCCACCCTAAAACATTTGTCACACTGCTTGCACTTAAAGGCCTTTTCCTCAGAGTGAACTCTTTCATGATTTCTTAGGTTGCTAGATACCCTAAAACACTTGCCACACTTTTTACAATGATAAGGCTTTTCTCCAGTGTGAACCCTTTCATGGTTCCTTAGGTGTACTGTTTGACTAAACCTTTTGCCACACTGTTTACATTCATGGGGCTTCACTCCAGTGTGAAGGATTTCATGGTTCCTCAAGTTTCCTGCTTGGCTAAAACACTTGCCACAATGTTTACATTCAAAAGGCTTTTCACCAGTGTGAACTCTTTCATGAATTCTTAGTTTTTCTGCTTGGTGAAAACACTTGCCACACTGCTTGCACTCAAAAGTCATTAATCTAGTGCTCCTGCTATCCTGTTATGGTTAGAGTACCTATCAACATAAACAAAAAACATCAGGTAAAGGTACAACTACAAGTTTTTTTGTAGCCACCAATTTCAATTTTTTGGTTGGTTGGCTGGGTTCTAACACTATGCAAGAGTGTCAAGGGAGTCTAGAAACCAAAATTGGAAAACTTGGAAGACCTGTCAAGGCAAGATGAATAATGTACCTACAGTCATTAAATAATTCTGACTGGCCCCCTAGAGACATGCATTAATAAAGTTAACTAAATAGGTTTGTGTTGTTGACTTTGTTGGTTTATGCTGGAAGTGTGATTAGCTTTATAGCTAGTTTGCAGGAACTCTACTTGAATAATTAGAAACAAATATATCAGTCATAGAATATAACAGGATTAAAGACCTTAACCAGCAGGAGGCAACCAGTAGGCTATTCAGAAGCATAGGCAAAAATCTGAACAATTAAAGCTCACCAAGTGGCATTAGCGCTGCCGAGAAACCTGAATAAAGCTAACATGTTTATTAAGAGACAACAGTGGGAGATTCAGGAGTTTCACTGTTTACTAGTAAAACATTAGAAAGTGCGGAAGAAGAAAAGTCCATCAATAACAGAACACCCCAGCCCACACACTTTTTGACAGAAAAGTTTGCATGCCATAATTTTCAGTTACCAAATACAGCGCTAAATACTATTTTGAGATTTTGCGCATTATATAATTGCACCCGGCATATCAAATACAAAAAAACTACTACATGTACCTTACTAACTACTACTAAACTTGACTAAACTCCACCTACCCAAGTCAACTGTTCTCTTCTGTAAACTACTTTCAATTAAGTTACTGCTGCAACAATATTTTACTAAACCCAACTCTTACCAAATTCTTCTGTGTTAATCAACTCTATACTGCTAGCGATTTATGATACTGCCTGTAACCACTCAGGTCGACCCACCTCTTATAGACGCCACTAAAGCTTCAATCTACTGTACGCTCTACTCCACTAGACTTTATTTTATCCACACTGCTTTTTAAAACTTTTTGACCTGCTCCCCACTTTACATTATTATATTCATTTACCTTACACTATTCACCTTTTGAGCATCAGATTTCATGTGTAGTTTTGTGAGACTTTTGATGACCTTTGCGGTAAACAAACCCGGAAGTTTGGACATTCGTTCTCTCCCAACTAACTATGAACTACAAGTAAATGACTGTCGCTATTTCAAGTTCTTGTAGTTTTATTTTTAGTTCCCTTTTGCTGTTTGAAACTCGAATAGTTTAAGGTGAAAACGTCAAAGCAGAAGACGAGGGTTCAACTGTATAATAATTATACAGCTGAAAATGGCAATGAGTTGATGCTGCTCAGTGTCTTTTGCAAAATTTGATTGGAAATCAAAAGCGTACCATGAAGTTCGAAAAGAGCATTATGTAGTTCAAATATGAAATGGGCTCACTGGGAGTCATTCCCTAAATATTTTGTTTTACTGTCCCATTAAATAAAAAAAAGATCGCATTGAATGAACTCAACATGGGCTTTTTAAGTGTTCCAAATTTGGTTCCTTGATTAATTTTCAGTGTCAATATCCTCGGTGTCAGAGTTTGAATCGTTACAGGTCGGTTTTGCTGGATCAAACTCCACTGCAACTTGAAATGGCGGGGATAAAAGAAAGAGAAGATGGCAAGAGGGGTGGCAGTGAATGATTATTTGAAGGAGGCAGTAATATTATTTTTAATATTTCCAACCAAGGGGGTGGTAAATTATTTGAGGGAGGCGATTCATCAAGGGACAGTTATCATTTGAGGAAATATGATACACAGATTTTAAAAGTGTTAAGTCAAACTGTTAGTTTTTGCCCGTTTAACGAAAAAGTGTTAGTATATGTTTTCCTAGAGAAGGTCGCATTACTCACTTCCACACATTTTATGGTTGTGGGTTTAGTACTCTAGGGTACTAGCAAATGTGAGGCTAAGATTTGTAGTGATCATGAAGTGGAAGTAGAGTGGATGCCCGTATGAAACTTGCAGCGCTGTACAGCTCCACAAAATCGTTTCAAAATAGCTGTACAGCTAAATTACAGCTGTTCAGCAGCCTTTTAGAAGCCAAACAACAGCTTTATTCAAGTTGCAGCGGGATGCAAAAGCGCTGTGCAGCCTTTGAAGGCTCTTTGAAGCTCTCGGCAGCGGTTTTGCAGCGCAGTTGCTGACCCATACGAAATGAGCAGGGCTGCTGCAGCACTGCAGAATGGCTTCAAGAAGTCCTACAAAAGAGCTGTAAAAGCGCTAGGCTGCAGCAGTCGCAAATTTTGGCTGCAGTGGAAAGCCCTTTGACAGTGATAAAAAGCACTTTTGCAGCGGTGCAGGAAATTCCAGAATCACGATCTGTGCTGCAAAGTGGCTTTGAAAAGACAAAGATTGTTGTTACCGGTAATGGCCTAGTACTCGTTAGTACAAAAAATAGAAATGCACGCTCCAATAATACAATAATCATGATACATGGTAGAGAAGTTGCATGACAAGGCCTACTTTCAAATGCTGTGAAGTAGCTGCAGTAACGCTACAATTCAGCTGTGGTTGATCTGACTTTCTTGAGCGCCAATAACATGAATCGCCAGATAAAGCTTTGGCACAGATTACGGCTTTTATAATGCAAAAACTTTGACTGTACCTCTAAGAAATGTGAGTAAGCTTGTGCGCAAGGGAGATCACTTATTGAATAAACCTCCAAATTCTATGCTTTCGGAATAAAGATTTCAATAAATTTCATTCTGTGACCGGCAAGTGTGGCAATGTTTATCTAATTGGTCGGTCCTTTTGCATGAGATCCCATTACATCTCTAGACAAAGCACAGCTCCCAAACATTTGCGACCATTGAATGATAGGCCCAAACATTCTAAGTTTTTTTGCATCTAGTTCTGTTTCGAGATGGAAGTGCTGTTGATGTTTTTGGATGGAACAGCTCAAACGTATTTGCAAACAACGCACTGAACAGTGACTTCTATGCTAAGTATCAATGAATCGAACCAGAGCAAGCAACACAGATACAAGAATCTCAGCTGAGGTTCGCACTTGCAAGATTCTTATATGCTCTTGGTAATGTACGTTTCTTAGTCCATTGTAAAATTTAATGACGACCAAAGTAAAATTGGGCTGATTTCTTTCAT
Organism: Porites cylindrica; assembly: GCA_964035525.1. Taxonomy (NCBI): domain Eukaryota; kingdom Metazoa; phylum Cnidaria; class Anthozoa; order Scleractinia; family Poritidae; genus Porites; species Porites cylindrica. Next base: position 55,212,816 of record OZ037776.1, read on the forward strand.
GAAAAAAGTGTAGAAGATCATGGCAAGGTGAGCAATGTCCAGCTTTTAGCCCGTTGCAACGAATCAAAATATCATTTGGCTGCTGTCTGTGTAAACTTTATGTAGAACAATCGCTGTTATTCTCTTTATTTTTAAAAAAGATAATTTTCAATGTCTTCATGTTAATGGCTGTTTTTACATTCAGATGAGTGACCGTGATTGGTAAATATTTACAACGCGAGACTGTTGCAGATTTGTTGTATGCCACGTGCTTTTGTAACGTGTACGCCGTGGATACTAATAAAAGTTGCACTTTGACTTTCTAGTGGTTTTTACTCTGCTAGTAAGGCCTTGTCAACTCCTCTACCATGTACCATGATTATTGTATTACTGGAGCCTACATTTCTTTTTTTGTACTAACGAGTGGTAGGCCATTACCGGTAACAACATTCTTTGTCTTTTCGAAGCCACTTTGCAGCCACTTTGCAGCGCAGATCGTGATTCGGGAATTTTCTGCACCGCTGCAAAAGCGCTGTTTATCGCTGTCAAAGGGCTTTCCACTGCAGCCAAAATTTGCGACTGCTGCAGCCCAGCGCTTTTACAGCTATTTTGTAGCGCTTCTTGAAAGCCATTCTGCACATTCTCGTCCCCAGAGCCGCTTGGCCCTCTTAACCGTCGGAGACTGAGCACGAGGGCCGAAGGGCTCTGGGGACACAGAATCCGGAAGTCCTAGAATTTAGGAGTTCCGGTCGTTCTGCGCAAGCTCGACAAATCATAATGGCGGCCTCAGCAGACATTAAATTCAAGGAATCCTTGTTAACAGCAATTTAATGTCTGCTGAGGCCGCCATTATGATTTGTCGAGCTTGCGCAGAACGACCGGAACTCCTAAATTCTAGGACTTCCGGATTCTGTGTCCCCAGAGCCCTTCGGCCCTCGTGCTCAGTCTCCGACGGTTAAGAGGGCCAAGCGGCTCTGGGGACGAGAATGCATTCTGCAGCGCTGCAGCAGCGCTGCTCGTTTCGTACGGGTGGCATCGTTCATCAGTAGAAAAGCTTACAGCTTGGTAGTGGTCTGTAGCTGGCAACTTAAACCGGTAATTACATCTCTACGACTGAAAAAAATCTTAATTAAACGTATTTGAAAGCTTGTCTTACCTTCAATAACCAGATCTGGGCGCAATTACACCTTTCAAACCCGTGGTTCAAGTCCGACCCAGGCCTTCCACACGGATGAAAGAAAACGAGAAATCATGGACATGAAATCCCAGACTCCTGTGCAACCTTAACCACAATCCATTCCAACATGGCGCCTGTAGCCGAACCGAAGAAAGAGAAAGAAACTTCCGACAAGAAAGAGGACACGAAATCCAAAGATGGAACCAAGAAAGAAGAAGAGCCCGAGTTGGTAAGCACATTTCATTAGCTTTTTACAAACGTCTTTTGGGGTTTCGCTGAAAAATACGACAAAGCCTTAACTTTTGACAATGACTCATCATGACCAAGTTTTCCTCGCAGAGCACAACGTCAATTTTCTTTTTCAGTTATAAAAGAAAGGTTTCCTTTTTCATTCTTTCAGAGCGAAGAGGATAGACAGCTTCAAGAGGAGTTAACAATGCTGGTCGAAAGGTTGTCGGTAGGTATTTTACGAAGATACTTTGTGAGACGTCCCTTTTGGCAAATTCGGTACAGTATGTGGCCCTCGGTCCGCCGTGTCCAGGTTAGGCTTTTGTACATTATGCTAGCATTTTTTCGAGCATTTTAGTGAGGCAAAAGCATTGAGCATTATGCGACCATTTTAGTGGCATTTTCCCCGGAAAATTAATTTTTCCGAGAAAATAAAATAGAAATTAACTTTTTTCGAAAACTAAAACTCAAAATTACAAGAAACCTAATACAGCTGTTTTTTTGGCTGTATTTATGAACTTGTAGAGGTTGTCGTTTTTACTTGCAACACTTGCACGTTTTTGTAAGTGTAAACTTTGAAATTAATTTAAAAAACCGTTTGTATAATGAGCATTAACCGAGCATTTTAGTGACTTTTTTGGGAAGACCGAGCATTTTAGTAGGAAAAATGGAGCATTAAGGTGGAGCATTTTAGTAGGGAAGCAAAAGCATAATGTACAAAAGCCTAGTCCAGGTTGGTCCACGACTTTTCCGAAAATGACAAAATATTTCGTAAAGAAAAAAATGCGGAGAAAAATGAAAGATCCTGTGATTTTCTGATTAGCAATCCTTTCATGTGACGAAGTTTCGGCTTTCTTGCTGTGCACGAAGGCGAGAAATTATAGTTTGTTGATAGGTACAGTCGAACCTGTATTAAGCGGCACGGTAATAAGCGGTCATCCTCTATCAAGAGGTTAGTTTTCAAAGTCCCGAAACTTACTTCCCTTGATGTACTGTAATTTCGAGCTCTATTTAGTGGTCACCTTTTTTAAGCGGTTGCGGTCACCATTTGCGAAGTCCCAACGGGACTTTTTCTGATCTGTTGTCTTGACCTGTATTAAACGGTCACACGGTGTCAATTATTTGTTCATACAGTTTCAAATAATGTAACATGCGAGGTACAACAATTGATTTCCTTGTTTATTTTCGCAAGCCATTAAAATGCCAGAAATGAATGTTTCTATTTGAGGTCAAACATCTGATCTGATCAGCACTGGAGATCTAATTCTTTGAACTGAATTTCTTGCAACCTGTATTAGGCAGTCACCCTGTATAAGCGGTCACTTAGCCACTCCCCGAGAATAACCGCTTAATACAGGTTCCACTGTAGGTTAATTTGTCTTTCTTGAAGTTTGGACTTATGCAGCGCCGAAAATTACATGGTCATGTTTACTTAGCTTGTGAATAAATAAAATGCAACAGAAAGATGTGCCTTTTTGCAGAACAGGTTTTCAGATCAACCTATTTTTGCTGTTGGAAGCATATTGCTGCAGACTGTGAGAATTTTTGTTTTATCGACTCTCGAAAAAAATCACCAAATGTTGCTTCGTGGTCCTTGGTCCTCGACCTATGACCTTGGTTGAATAAAAAATAAAAAGAGCAGCCCTTGTTTTCGAAAAATGTTTTGAAAATCTTTCCTATACTTGTCTACAAGTTCTCTTTTTTTAATACCTCAAATACATATGCATACAGAGTTTGAAGTAATTATTTTTGACAGTGCTGAAAACCACTTGTGTGGGAGACTCCAGGGAGACTGTTGCCTGAAGTCTTTGAAAGAAAAGCAGATTATTTTATACTCAAAACATCTTCAAAAAAAACTATAGCTTTATTGCACCAAGAATGGAAAAAATATATAATATGTTGTGAAAATCACATTTTCATTTTTGTGCTGTTTACCACACATTTGTGGATTATCATTCGGCAGTTCACAATAAAAGTACCCGTTAAAACAGCCAAACAATCAATAAGTGCTGCTCTTGATTAAGCAATGCCTCTTTCTTTATTAGAGGAAACAGCTTCACAATCTTCATAAAATTAATGTGGTTCCTAGATTACAGTTGTAGAATGATCACTGCAATATTATTTGACAGATAGCAGAGTAGCATTTCAAATTTTATAGCAGGTCATAGTAAGACACTGATAGTCTAGGAGAAACAAACTAGAGCATTCCCACATTTCTTAATAAAATGATATTATTATTCAACAGGAATCCAATGTATCGTTACACAAACCAGCACTGGAAGCCCTTAGATCACAAATTAGAGCAAGCACAAGCTCAATGACGTCAGTTCCTAAACCACTGAAATATCTCAGACCACATTTTGCTACACTGAAAGAGATTTATGTCGAGTGGGGTGATGGTGAAAATAAGGTACATTGTAACTGTGATCTTTAGTTTTTTTATTTAAGGAAATGGCAGGAATGGGACTCATATGTCTAACGCGAGTTGCCATCCCCACCCTATCCCACAACCTGTAAAGGTTGGCCACACCACTGGGTTTTGTCTCCTACTAGCGTTGTCACAAATTTCTTCTTTTGTTTTGTAAGCTGTCTTTTTTAAAGCAAGTAATTTTTAAAGCACAGTGTGTAACGATCAGAATTTTTTTGTTGGCAGCATTACAGTATACTGAAATTAAAATATAGTCATTCTATTTTACAGCACAATGAGGGCTAAAAGAAATATGCATTTTTAAACAACAGCCATATTAACTGCCACAGAAATTATACGAACAGGATATTTATACAAATACATGTACTCACGTGTTCAGATTGATCGATTGATCGATTGATCTTTGTGTCCTACGGCATGTATGCCATGAATTATTTTGCGTCTTTGGGGATTTTTATGTGTCAGGGACACAGGACGTAGAGGTAACAACATCACTGTTGCTATAAATACCAGTTGCCAAGGGTAAATAACAGAAATTATTTTATATAAATAAGACAGAGTGCTTAATGTATAGCTTCTCCTTCATGAATGGGCTCTTTGCGCAATGTGGTCACATTATACGAAAGACACCTTGCTGGATGGCGAACGATGTGGTATGACCATGACAAGAAAAGATATTAGCTTTTTGATTGATGTAATCTTTTTGTTTTTCTTGCTCTTTTGCATTGTTTGCCATCTAACAAGGTGTTATTTTGTACCATGTAACTGTTTTGTGTAATGGTCCCATTATGTGGTGGTTCAGTTTGTCTTTTTTTTATTATTCCTTTTTTTTCTTTGTATTGGGGTAAAGTAATGTGTTTGGCGATTCATTTGAGTGCAATAATGCTGAGTGTATAGCTACTCCTACTTGTATGCAGAGAAAAAAGGGACAAAGGTAGCTGTTTTTTCTGTATTGTAGCGATTCCTGGCTGACATCATCTCAGTTCTTGGAATGACGATTAGTGAAGGTCGTGAATGTCTGAAATTCAGGATGCTTGGGTCCAAAGAAGAACTAGAATCATGGGGACATGAATATGTCAGGTCAGGGTTAAAACTACAATGTACTGTATTATAGTGCTTCAACCCTCTAAGCTCTCCTATTCACAAAAAATTCTTAAGACTGATCTCTTACACATTCCTTAAAGAATTAGTGGAGTGAATTTGATAAAAGATCAAAGTATATCCCCTAGGTGATCATTTGCTTCTCACGGGAGTGTGTTAGTTAAAGCTGCATTAACTAAAGTATAGACTGGATGTAAGTACATTGTACACGACTGTACACCTTACTATCTCTGGTGATCTACTGCTGTACAGTATACATGTAACATTTTCCATTTTTTATTGAAGCCTTACAGAATAATAACAAAAAGCAGTCAGCTAGTCCAGACTGCACCAAGAAAAAGGAAAAAAAAATTACTGGGCATATCTAAAGCAAGCCCAGTCATAAATTCTGTTTCTGTCCAAAATTTAATGAACACTGTTAGTTCCATGTATTAACCAAGTATAATCCAAGGTGTGTTACATGTTTCAGTAAAGCTTGTTTTCCCATTTTGAGCCCAAACTTTGCATCTTCTCTCAAAGGCGGGCTTTTCCTTTTAATATTCCCTTCTGTTTGATCTAACACGAGCCTGAGGAGCATACATGTATTATTGAGTGTACGCCAAGTTGTAATTCTGTTTTGCCGAGAAAACAAGAGCTTTGGGTATCCTCATAAATTATCCCCAGGAGAAGGCAGTCTGGTCAGGAAAACTGGTGGAGAGAAAATGTTTTAAAAACAGCGCAAAGAGCCTAGCCATCTTTTAAAAATTTTCATTGTACTGTTCCTCCCAATATGATTGACTGCCCCAGGGTCTCTAAGGATGGGCTTTAGGAAGCTTTGCAAAGGATTTGAATAGAGAATTTGTTTTCCTGATATCAATATTGTCACATCAAATTTTAACCATATAAATTATGACTTGAATTCCCTCTCAGTACCACAGATAAATCTCCAATGGGCTTGTTTTTAATTTCCCCTTTTTGAACCACAAAAAATTAGGAGGTCAGGCACTTGTTTTGGAACTATCATTTTATTTCGTCAAATCCACAGACACTTGGCCGAGGAGATCCGTGGAGAGTATAGTGAAAGAATGGATAAGGGGGAAACAGTAGAAGACCTGGTTAATCTTGCTAAAGAAATAATACCATACAACATGCAGCACAATGCAGAGACTGAGGCATGTGACTTGCTGATGGAGATTGAACGTCTGGATTTACTTGAACAATATGTTGACAAAAGAAGCTTTCAGCGAGTATGTCTCTATCTCACAAGGTCAGTTTCCTTTTTATCTTCTTAATTCGTAGTTGTATTATTGTCACCAGATATTGAATTTTCACAATCTGAAGAACTGAATTTTATTAGATGCATAAATTATGAGGAAATTACAAAAAAGTGGTGCATACAAAATAATGTAAATTATGTTTCATGAAGAATGTTTATCTCGCTTTTTCTTAAGAAAAACCATTGACACTAACTATCAATAACTGCAAAATACTGATCATCAAATTGATTCTTGCTGCAACTTTAGGTGCCATTTTTTTTTTCACTTGCCATTGCAAACAAAATGGTCACAGCTTGGAGCACTGGCTTTTGCTGTTTGCAGTGGCTCTTTATTAATTTTATTGAAGGGTTACAGTGACAGAGTGTAAATGCTTTACTCCATCTAATGTTGAATTTTCAACCACAATCTTTTGCTTAAATTGCCTGAATTTTTGGTACCTTTGAAGTTTTGTGTGAGAGATTTTGAAAATTATAATAGCAATGGTTTCAAGTTATAATAGAGGATTTTACTTTGAGCTGGAAATTCTCTCAGAGGAATGGAATGTGCACTTTTACTCTACATGTATTTTCTGTTTTTTCATCTCTAACATAATCATTTATTTCCTCTCTTAGCTGTGTAAGTTATGTACCAGAACCAGAGGATAGCACACTTTTGAAGACAGCACTAAATATATTTAGAAAGTTTGATCATCAACCAGAGGCCATGAAGTTAGCAATCCAACTAAATGATGTGGAGCTCATCAAAGACATTTTTGTGTCTTGCACAGGAAGGTACAGTACTATGATCCAATCATCCGTTACATTGTATATTATCGTGGTATGTCTGCGTTTAAGATAATTTTGTTGTGAAGTACATTTGTACATTGGACGTAATTTTGATTGACCAGTGGAAGCAGTTTTTCGTAAGGCGTGAGTTCTTTTGTAAGGATCCAGATGAGAAGTATGATGCAAGATCACTCACATCATGGTGCATCATCAAAGATACCAACAAATCCTTTTCCTGATTGGTCTTAATAGCAGTTCCTTTAATGAATGAAGAGCTAAACTATCTTGGATCATAATTCCCACTCTGGATTGCCCCTGAGGATTTCACCCCAGATACATGTATCCTAAAGTAAAGACAGAAGTCAATTGTAAAGAATTAAGCCCATTTGAGTTTTTTTAGACTGATTTTGAGGTGGCTGGAATGTGGATGAAGCAACCTTTTGCTTGCTTGACTTGAGTTCTCAAAATACGCAATAATCCTTTATGAATTTTAAAACGTAAGTATGGCTAAAGTAAACAAAATGTTTTAGTAATTCGTTTGGGTATCCAAAGCTTCTTCACAGCCAAGATTTCCTTATTTCCTCCTGCTCATGGATTGTTCATGAGTTATTGTCCAAACCAAAAATGCTTTAAAACGTTCAACATGTGGATAAGACAAGAGAAACCACAAAGGTTGTTTTCTTCTCTGCTTTTTTTCAGTGATGACAAAAAATTAATACAGAAACAAATGGCATTTATGTTGGCAAGGCAACAAATCTACCTGGAACTGGATGAGAGCATGGATGATTATGATGACTTGGCAGAAATAATGTCCAATGCACATCTGAACAACAACTTTCTTAGCCTCGCTAGGGAGGTAAGATAATATTATTATCTTTTACATGGGTTCTAATTTTGAGAAACAGACCATGACAACTGCAGAGTTGAAAAATTAATTTTCTCTTTCCTTTTGAAGCCAGTTTGATTTGATTTGGGTCTCATTTTTTTGAGCATATGTGGGATCACTTTGTGCTATACAAAGGTGATGTCACACGACATGATTTGCAGCAACGCTTTAAAGCGCAATGAAGCTTCGCAGTGTTGGAACAATGTTGTAACATTCAAAACAATGTCACGACAATGTTGTAAATAATGCCAGGTTTTGCTAAAAATCGTTGTTTAACATCACCTTTAATAATATTGCAGTACCTCTGCTGTCCAGGGATGTTTGTTTTCAAAATAGCAAGTATACAATGAAGAACATAAGCAGAAGCAAACAAAAAACTGTGATAGGCATGCTGTAGTTCTCAGAAAATTATACTTTCAGTACTTTCCTTGACATATCCTTTCATGGGGTTCTATTTGAAAACCCTACCATTGGATGATTACCATGAATAAACTTTTTTCACATTAACTGAATGATCTCTCGCTCAACTGAAATGGATGTCAAAAACTGTCAATGAATGTTCTTGGAAAAAAAATTGAAATAAAATATGAATAAAAGTGTCCTTATTAATAGGTTGTGCGTATTAAGTGGCTTAAATTTTGAGAAAAGAGCTTTCATTCCCCATGGACAAAGCAAACTGTCTGTGACAAATGAGGTGTCCGTATGAATAGATAATTTTCTGCTGAATTTAAGCATATTACTCTGAAAATTGTTACTTTGCTCAACTAAAAAATTAATTTGCTTTGAAACTATCAACCATGAAAGGGTGAGTCCTGATGTGTGAATTTTATACCTTTTTACAGTTGGATATAATGGAGCCCAAAGTACCTGAAGATATTTATAAAACACATCTTGAAAACAAAGGTAATTATCACCTTGTCATTTGACAGGCATTTTTATTGCTATTTCTTAGCAAAGATTATAATTGTTAATTTTGTGTATTAAGTTCCCATGCATTTTCAACATAAACTGTAAATACTACAGCACACTTGCATGAACATGGTTTTATTAATTTTTAAATTGAGTGCTTAGTTATTTTGTAGTATATTCTTGAAAACCAAACTACATAAACTATAAACCATGACATTAAAACTTAGGTCAATTGAAGCAATAACGTTGCCATGTTGTGCTCGACCTCCTTTTCCCTGTCTCTTTCAATGCTGGCCTCGAACTTGGACAATTCCACCGAAGAAACCATTACAAAACAACATTGGAAGAGAAAAAGACAGGTATCAGAGCAGTATGACCCAAGTTGAGTGTCCTTGATTGTAGATACTGTAAGTTAGCTTTTATCAAAAGCTGTAGACTTAGCTTCTGGAGAGATACAAAATAATGTCTATTTTTTTTAATGTTCAGGGGTTTCAAGTGGTGTGGCCCTGGACTCTGCTAGACAAAATTTAGCTTCTTCATTCGTGAATTCTTTTGTTAATGCTGCTTTTGGTACTGACAAGTTATTGACAGAAGATGGAAATAAGTGGATTTACAAAAACAAAGAGCATGGTAAGCAAAAGAGACATTTGATACAGTGTGGATAGGATGGTGAGACCTTCAGGTCATGGGTTATAACATCAACAAAAACAAAAAACGCCAAGTGCAAAAAGATATGTGCATAATTATTATACTAGATGCTCCTTTTTTTGGCTAGAACGCTGCCACGATTGTCTTTTTAGTGGCTACATTCTTTGATTGTTGTTTTTTTTAAAGGGGGCTTTGTCATGCTATTTGTTATCTTTTTGAAGAGTTAACACGTTTCTGTTCATCAATTGAATTCCAAAAACATTGAGCCCATGTTTTATTATTTAAGAGTATTTTTAGGTATTGAAACTGTTGCCGTGGATGGCAAGGATACACATGGATTGAAACTGGATAAAATTGGGCCAATTTGTCCAAGTTTCAATGCTATGGTGGCAAAAATAATCAAAAATTAATCATGATTAGTGCTTCGTGAAGAATTTTTTTGTGTCTTCTTCATAGCTCCACACGAGTTGAGTGTAAAGGCACTAAATGTGATTAAAAAATTAATTAATTAATAAATTAATAAATAAATAATGATTTGGAGGTAGCACATCCACAAACTGTTTCTTCGTCTACCTGATTCCTGGTTGAATTGGAATTTGGAAATGTTGGTTTTTGAGGAGAGGGGAAAACCGGACTACCCAGAGAAAAACCTCTTGGAGCAAAGGAGAGAACCAACAACAAACTCAACCCACATATGGCATTGATGCCCGGATTTGAACCCGGACCACTTTGGTGGGAGGTGAGCGCTCTCACCACTGCGCCATCCCTTGCCCCCAAACTTGAGCACTGACTTGACTTAAAACAGCAATATCCTCTTGACCTGTCCCCTATAAATTCTCTGAATTTGTGCATTTTAGGCATGATGAGTACAACCGCTTCTTTGGGGCTCATTTTGTTATGGGATGTTGATGCAGGACTCACACAGATTGACAAATATTTATACTCAACAGAAGACTATATTAAGGTAGTGTACATTAAAAGCAGTATGTTCACTAAAAATCAAGGTCTACTTACAATACATTTACGGTATTGATTTTTGATTAAAATTTATGAGCTGGGTGTTAAACACAAAGTAATGTATCAGTGTTTTAAGATGTTAAGTAATTAAAATTTATTTCACTTCAAAAGACAGGTTTGCTGACTTTTTTCTTTCTTTTTTTTTTTTTGGTCACAATCTAATCAAGCTCCACCTCTACATGTCTCATAACTGTTAACAATATTTCCTGCATGGAAAGTGCATTGTTCTTTCGACTTACAGTAGCTCACTTCGTGTATTGTGTGATCTATAATAATCATAGTTTTGAACACCAACCACAAATTGCATGTGTTGTCCAGATGCTTGCTTTTAAAACAGTCAAATTGCTTGCTTCCTGTTTAGCTGTTGCTTTGCTTTAGTTCTTACCTTTTCTTTAGATGTTCATGTTAGTTGGACAGCTACTTGAGTTAAAGCAGATATTTAACAATAATATTGAATGAGGCTGGGTAGGATGTGAAGAATTATGCAGATCGAGGGGATGTTATTGGCCGAGGCTGAATTAGGCCGCGGTGGATAACACCCTCTGAGATCTGCGTAATTCTTTACATCATACGAAAGTCTAATTCAATAATCGTTTTATTATTCATTCAAAATATTTTTCAGGTCTTAACAAGCTTATCTTCTCGTAGACTTTTATTTTTTTATTATTGTGTTACATTTTTAATATTACTTACCTTATGTACCCCCCCTGCCCCACCCGAAGTACATGTGGGTTTTCGTACACTAAGTGTCTATTCTTGTTAGGCTGGTGCGCTATTGGCTTGTGGTATTGTGAACTCTGGAGTGAAGAATGAATGTGACCCAGCCCTTGCTTTGCTGTCAGACTATGTTCTACACAATAATAATATCATGAGACTTGGATCTGTCGTTGGGTAAGTGAATATCCTTGGTTTGTAATCATGGTACATGCATGATCTGTTTTTAGTAATTCTTATCGATTGCCCGCTACGACTTGAATTAGCACCTCTACATGTACCTTGCTTTCAAGAGTCCCGGATCTGATTATTGGGCTGGCTGTGGCAAATGCCAACCTAGTTAGTAATTGATCCGGAAGAAGGAAAAAACACTTTTTTTCAGATTGACCTGGAGAGAGATGAGTTAAATTGTTTTTGCTCTAACGAGTCCTTTGTAGTTCAGTAGTAGAGCATCTGCTCCAGTAAATAGAAGGTCATAGGTTTGACTCCTGTTGGGTGAAATCAGATTCATTTTAGTCCGTGTCACTGACAGAAAAAATAGTGTCGTTACTTTTTTTTTTTCCTAGGCTTGGTCTAGCGTATGCAGGTTCTAACAGACAAGACGTGTTGTCTCTAATTCTTCCTGTTCTAGCTGATCCAAAGTCAAACCTAGAGGTGAGGATATTTAGTTTTACATTCATAGCTGGTAGGGATCGTTTATAAAATAATCACACTGTTTTTCAGGTCATCGGTATGGCAGCAATCGCTTGCGGTTTGGTTGCCATAGGAACATGTAATGGTGATGTGACGTCAACCATTCTTCAGACAATGATGGAACGATCGGAAGCGGAAGTCAAAGAAACGAACTCTCGTAACTTGGCACTAGGACTTGGGCTGACCTTCCTGGGTAAGATACATGTTTGATTGAAGGCAAAGCTGAGAAGTAACATTTCTTCAACACATCAACCCATTCACACCTGAACTGCTCGGAACCACCCTTGTCGACTTCTTTTGTCCCGCTAGTTACGTTGTTTGAAAATCTTACCCAACTTTGGCACACAACTTGTGCTAGGGGGAAGAGATTATTCAATTTCAAACCCTACCCGAATAAGCATGATTCAATCAGACAGGCCTTAAAAAAGGGCAGGAAAAAATGCAAAGTACTGCCTTTAAAACAATTTCATGATCAATGGGTTCTTCGCGAAAACGTTTCCTATCGAAATGAAACAAAGTAATTCCCCAGCAAAGAAAACGTTAGGAGAAAGAGACGAAAAAGAGGCGGGAAGGAGAGAAGGCGCAGTTAAAAGTCGAGGAGGCAGTGTCACGTTTACATCTCGAAACTTGGCCTTCCGCGCATGTACGTTGTAATTTAGTATCAAGAACAGAAGGCAGCGAAATACTCTACTTGTACTCTCCCGCTTCAGGATAAGCTGAGTCAGTAGAGTGCTTGACTGTAGAACGGTTTCGATTCCCGGGGCCGGACAGATACTCAAGGTCTTAAGATTATTGAGAAAGGAAGGTACAGCCTTTGCCCTGCAAACTTCGAGACTATAAATAACGTTTTCGGACTTTTTTGGTTCATTTTTGTCCAGATAGTGGCCAGAAAACCGCTCGAATAGCTTCAAACGCAGCTCTTGCGGCGAAGGAGAAATTTTATGGTCACTGATAGCATCGCGTTTCTAAATCCTTTCTGTTTCGAGTTTAGGATTAAATGCAATTCGCTAGTACGCATTGTTTGCGACTTTGTCACTGCCCTTGACGTTGCAGTTGAAGCTGTTGGTTTGTGTTTTCAGGGAAACAAGAAGCAGCAGAAGCTACTCTAGAGGCTCTGAAAGTCGTTCCTGAACCGCTTGGAAAGTGGGCTTCTATCTTGGTGGAAATCTGTGCTTACGCTGGTAAGTCTCACCAATTTAAGTTGTTTTGAAAAATCGATAAATTGTACACAAATTGTTGAATTGACTAACTTACTTGTGGAGGAAAGTTTCATAATTCATAACACAGGAGAACGTTTAAACTGTTTTGTTTGTTTGTTTGTTTGTTTTTTAAAGTTAACGTGGAGCCTATTTTAAGGACCCTCAAAACTGAACCATTATAATTCACTTTCCAAGTTCAGGGTCAGATTGTAACTTTGTTTCGGGTGTGTCCTGCTAGCATGCGTAGCAAGCGTCAGCAAAGAAAGACCGAGGAACGGGATTTTCGGTTCTGGCCGCGCGAAAAACTCGTTCCTCGTTCCTTGCTCGGAAACCAAACGGAAACGCCAAATTTGTAAATCACTGTTGTTTGAAGGTACTGGAAACGTTCTGAAAATCCAAGAGATGCTACACATCTGCAGTGAACACTTTGAACAGAAGGACGAAGAAGAGAAGGAGAAAGATTCCAAAGATAAAGACAAAGATAAAGATAAGAAGGCTGAGAAGTCAGATGATGGCAGTCATCAGGGTGTGGCAGTGTTAGGTATCGCTTTAATGGCCATGGGTGAGGAGATTGGTGCTCAGATGGTGCTCCGAACATGTAATCATTTGGTATGTATCCAGGACAAGTCACCCTTTAAAACTTTTCTATCGTCTTATTTTGCTTGTCAAAAACAACAACAATCATAAAACGTCTCATACCTCTCTTTTGCGCACCAATTCAAGCTCTGTTGGATTGTTGATAGTATTCTTTGACCTTATTAAACTTTAATAAGGTCAAAGAATACTATCAGCAAGGGACGCAGGGCCATAAAAGCGTATTTTAAACTTCGTGGGCAGTGAGGTGAAAGGAAGTGCGATTTTTTCAGTCTTTTGTTTGCTGTTCCCTTTCAGTGATTCGATCGTCATCTGAAAATTGTCTTTTTATAGATTTAAATCACACAAGTAAACAGCGCGTTCATATTAGAGAACTTACGCACCAAGCGCGAGAATTTTGCTTGAAAAGAGCAATAAATTATATCAGCAAGGGTCGGGGGCATAGAACCGTGTTTTAAACTTCGTGGGCAGTGAGGTGAAAGGAGGTGCGATTTTTTCAGTCTTTTGTTTGCTGTTCCTTTTCAATATATTAATTAATGAAAATGAGCTTTCTTTTGTTTGATTTAAATCACACAAGTAAACAGCGCGTTCATATTAGAGAAGTTACGCTCCAAGCGCGAGAATTTTGCTTGAAGAGAGCAATAAATTATATCAGTTTAAAAGGGTCGGGGGCACAGAACCGTGTTTTAAGCCTCGCTGGCAGTGAGGTGAAAGGTGTTATTTTGTTCCTTTATTGTTTACTTACGCTCTTCAATGCATTCAATGGGATGTGATTTTTATTCAAAGAAGTTAATTCTTGTTCAAACAAACGACTGTAAAATATAACCGTCATTTACATGAAGAATAAAATTTCCTGGTGCAGAATTCAAACGGTGCCAACTCGGCAACAAAATATAAGCGGGCTGTTAAAACCACTGATCAGAGCGCCGCGATCAAACCACCTGAATTGTAAGTTCTCGGCTCCTTCGATTCAATCCGTGGTTAAAGTTCCTTATAATTGTTACTACGATGTTTACCATAAAAAATGAAGTATGTTTTCTTAAAATTTGCAGCCAGTACGCGAAGCGCAAAATAAACAATACAGTTCGGGTTTGTTCGTCTCAAATCTCGTCTGTTCGGCACTTGCCTCACCCCTCACTACTGCGTCGTCCGTTTCGCCAGTCAACTAACAGTCCTACCCACCCCCTAAGGGGAAATTGCTCCTTACTTCGGTACCGCCGAAAATTCAAATCTCATCGGAAAGAAGTAATCGGTAATGTTGAAATTTGCCGTGCGAAAAAGCTATTGTTTCACGTTGATCGTTTTTGTCCTTAAAAGGCAAGAAACGATCAAAAATAGCAATACAAAACAATACCTATTGTTCTCGAATTCAGGTCGCTTTTCTTGATACGAAAATAAATTTATCGTAACAGCTACCACTCTAAAAAAAACGAGAATTTCAGCTGAGAAACACCGCCGTTTTTATGAGGTGGACTGGCTTGACGATTTCTTTCTCTCGTCTCCAATTTCCTCGCTTTTCGTCGCGTTGGCCAGCGTTATTTAATGCCTCATTCAGTTTTTCTTCTAAAGTTGCGTACGTTTTTTAAAACAGTAACGGGTAACGAATCCTTGTTATTAGGTCGGTAGCGGCTTGAAATGTCATCATCTGACTAACAAACCTGAGGCCGACGGTGCACTCATTATACGGGTATTTTAAGATACTTAAAGTTGCGTGGAAAGGAAGAAAGTCGAAGCAAGGATTTGAGGTGACACTAGGGAATCGAACTCTTCTCGGAACCTCTCGCAAAGAGAAGGTTTTCTGTTTTGCCTTCATGGAGGTTTATTAAGTGCCGCTCTGTAACAGTGTTGTTGTTGTCTTGCTTCAGCTGCAGTACGGTGAACCGGTGATACGCCGTGCAGTTCCATTGGCTCTGGCCCTCCTTTCAGCTTCTAATCCTCAACTAAGTATCATCGATACTCTCAGTAAGCTGTCTCATGACAACGATGCCGAAGTGGCACATAACTCTATCTTCGCCATGGGAATTGTAGGAGCAGGTACGTTTGTTACTGTAGCTTTATTGTCGGGGAGTGAGAGGAGGAACTCCAGGAAAGTCTCAGTGGGTATACTCCACAAAATCTTACACAATTGCACACTTGAACCACTGTTTCTAAGAGTGATAGAGGGATTTTCGTATGACCTTGAAATCGCGCCAACAAAACAGAAACAAACGAGCGGAAATAAAGCGATTTGATTGGTTTATCGAACGGATACAAACGCGCGTGGCTTTTGGTTGGTTAAGCGAACGTTCGGGTGAAAAAACTTCACGCCCGAGAACTTTCTAGAAATCAATCGATACTTCTCTTTGACGTCATACTTGAACACAAAAGGCCAATCGAACAATGCCTTCTCCATATTAGCGTTTCTTTGGTGGGAAAACGAAGAGGCCATATTTTGATCTTTTCATCCATTGGCTGATAAAACAAATGACGAACACTCACCAAAACCACTTTTCAAGGACGTGCGAAAATCGCTCTAAACAAATAACCAGTTCAAGAATCTGGCTCAAAGCGCAAAACCTTACCCCATTTCAGACCAAAAAATGGCTAAAATCTATACACCCAACCTCAGACTAAATAAACCATACCCTACCTTATATAGGGGACTTTCCCCCGCGCTCTAGTCTAGATTCATTTTGTGGTTAACGAATCACTAATGATCAAACCCCAA
>OZ037776.1:55246615-55321615 GCA_964035525.1 Porites cylindrica
GTTAAAAAGCGCAGTTGTTAAAATGTTAAATGAAAAATGCGTTGCTTGGCCACTGTGGCTGAATGTCAACCTTAACGTTTAATAATAAAGAAAGAAAAGTATTCCCGGAAAAATCAGAAGGAATTCATAAAAAAATTGGCAGGGATAATCTCCGTTGACACTATCCTGGGAGACCCAGGGGCGGTCAGTCGGGCCGAGAGAAAAGGCGTGACGAAAGTTTTCAAGAACAGGCGGAAAAGCCACTGGGTACCGACTCTCACCGGACCATTTCCAAACGGTCAAGTGAATGCTGGCTCCTTATTGGGCGCAAAAAATGCTTTGTATTATTGTGCCCAATCGGCTAACAGCATCTCCTGAGTTCTCTTCGTGAATTCGTACACGGCTGCTATTGTCTCGTCCCAGTTGCCCGGTTCGTTCACCAAGCTTGTGCGTGCAAGGGAAAATCGCTTGACCGTTTCGAAATGGTCCAGTGAGAGTCGGTACCCAGGGGCTCTTCCGTCCGTGCTTGAAAACTTTCGTCGCGCCTTTTCTGCAGGTCCGACTGACTGCCTTTGGGTCTCCGAGAATGCCTTAACACAGAGATGTAGATTTAAGTAAAGAAAATGTTACTCCGAAAGGAAAATACGCACAAAAGAGCTGTGTTTATATAGAATTAATTTCCAAACGTTTTGGGCCTAGCCTTTCATCATGATCAGTTGAATAAAAAGTACTTTCAATTTCCGTTTTATTTATTTATCTATTTTTATGTTATTTGTCTCACGTTGACGATGACCTTAAACATGGAATATCTAAAAAATAATCATCAAAAAATGACGGAACGTACTCGTGCTCATACATGGGATCAAATCTTTAAAAGTGGAAAGGCTAGCTTACGATCACCGGCAAGTCAGTTTTTAAGAATGTTGTGCCGTTGAATGCATTGCAAACAGAAAAGAAAATATCTGAGTGTAGCCAAACAATAATACATAAGTACTTATACCTTACGTTGAAAAAAGGCTTCCAAGTCCTTCAGTGCATCACGAAATCGTTGAATGTATCGTAATGAGCATTTTGATGTTTAATTGAGGATCTATCAGGGGATTTCAGTAAGACTTATCTCTTTTGCAGCTGTCCAGTCACGTGAACACTGAGAAGGATTCGCATTAAGAAAGATTAAATGGTTTCACCTTTTTAAATAGAAACTGCAATTGTAAATTGATATGTGCTCTTTGTTTGCCTCATCCCAGTGTGCATCCTGCTCTACAACATGCTGTTCTCTCACCAGGCGAGAGACCAGCTGCAAAGGACCTTTTGAAGTTTATCCATATTATCATGTCCTTCAATTGATTAAAATATAATTTCACAAGGCTCCCACAGAAAACCAAAAAAAAAAAAAAAAAAAAGAAAGTGGACCAGTGAAACTGCGTCAATCTAGAATAATATATTTACATTAATAATTTGCCGTTTCTGAAAAAAGAAGGTAAATGTTTGGGTTGACAAATGTATAAGTAAATGCACGTACTTCCTTATGAGTCCTTCTAATTCTCCAATTGATGAATATTCTCGAGAAACGATAACAGACCATCGAATCAAGGGGGACGCAGAACTTCTGTGGCATCAGATCGGGGGGCTGAAGAATTCTGCATGGAATTCAATCTAAGCGTCATGAAGGGGATCAATTTAGTGTATTGGAAGAGATTAATTTTTGAGGACATGTTGTTCTAAATGTTAGACATAAATGACAATTTTATTAATTGAACTGCAAATTACGTCCGTGAAAACTCAAGAGTTGAAACGGTTTTTAAAAACTCGCCGACAAAAACTATAGATTTATGTTAGAAAAGGCTATTCGGGAAAAAATCACAAAATATTTTGTAAAGCGTTCTTTGCAATTTATTTCATGACAGATTTAGTGTGTCAGGTTGTAGGGCTAGAAATAAGTTAAACGTACCCAGATGCAGATTATCAACCGGTCAACGCTCTTTCGCCTTTCGCGTATTCTTAAAAATAGTTTCCCTGGATAGATTCATCGTAAATTTTTTTTTTCCATGACACTCGGCCCGGTTATTAAGCCCTATCCCGATCACAACCCGTAGTACGTTGACGACGGCTATCACGTTTTCCCTCCCGAGTGATACAGGTTAAGGAGCTCTTATTTCTTAGAATTGTGAAAATCTTGTCCTCGTGGTCGTTATTGTCTTAGAATCTCCTATTGTCTTAGAAACTCCTATTTTTAGTCGTTTTGGTAAGTTTAGTAAAGGTCGAATGCTATACATATATCTATTTCAAACCACTGGGTGACTGTAGCTTGCGTCTTTGAAGTTGTTGTTGAACTAAAATTTTTGGGGAACAATTATTATTCTTGTTTTAGTGAATAAAAGAAGCACAAACACGTTCAAGTGTTGGCAGAAATTAATCTTTTATCCAATAGCGTAACTCGGAAATTAAAAAATTTTTGGAAACAAAGTTATTTATTTATATTAATATGTGCTTGCTGAAATAAAGTTGTAGGAATTTCTAACAGATGTTCCATAATCCAGTCTGGCAGCTTGAGTATGATCAAATATGGTTAAGATAATGGATCATGATTATATAACTGCAAAGGACTTATTGGGCTATTAAGTATATAAAGCAAAATCAATTTCAACTCGTCAAAACCACCAACTGTGATTTCCATATGGACTCTTTTAGTGATGTCTTAAAAATACATTTAGATGGCCTGATACCCAAATATTAACTAACAATTTCTTGGCCATTAGTGTTGGATAAAATATAAAGTTTCCTTTTTAGGTCACTATATTTTCTGTTAAATTATGGAAACTAAACGCTCTGTTTAGAAAGTACATAATTTTAGAAGTTTTCGAGGACCTATAATACTTCAAAATGTGCCTTTTTTTTTTTTACAGAAACAGCAAAATTCCTTATGAAAGATTTTTTCAATGGCTTTGATTATTCAAAATGGATGCAAATTGATTAATAGTTAGCAATTTTTTTTTCCTGTGCGCTTCTTCCTGAGATCTGTGAAATATTATTTTAGACCATTGAAGGACTTGCCGATATTGAAGTACTTCTGCTAGGCCCTTTGCAGCTGGACTGTCACGTGGTACAATTAGCCACTATACTTGAAAGCAGGATACGTGACTGAATAAGGCAAACAAGGCAAGAAAAAGCAGTATCCATTTTAAATGATACAAGCTCTTTGTATTCAATTGGAGAGTTTCCACCAGCTCTCCAGCTTCGTGCCATTTGATTGACAACTTCAAATGGTGCATTTTAAACTGACATCTGTAGACGATACCAACCTCGAAATGCTCATCTGGCAAATCATTTTTGAACTCATGAAGTCCTGAAGACATTGAGAGTTGGTTTTCATCTAGTAGGTACCGATAAATATTTTTCTTTCTCTCATTTTTGTCAGGCTTTGCTAAGTGATAAGAAAGTGTTATGTTTTCCAAGTCCCAACTAATTTGAAAATGAATTAAAGAAGAAAGAAAGACCAGACAATTCAATTCAACCCAGAAAGCACAACACCTCTTTAGACAAGGAAACGTCTTCACACCTACCATTGCTGGTGAGCATCAGATCTATAATTATTGTCTAGCAAGAAAATCCAAAATCTGTTCGGATGTATGATTACAAGCATGCCCAATTAACGTTTTTATTTCTTCTTGCCGCCTTTTAGCGTCACCTTCATGTGTATCTGCAATAGAGATTTTGCTTTCCACTATTTACAGCTTCTCTCTGGCCAAACACATTTTTCCCCAACTTTTATTGCTTAGGTCAATATTTTACGACAGCGCGGACAACGAAAGCAATGTTAAAGTGATTAAAAAGTCAGGACTAAAAACGTGACAAATCGGGCATATTCTATATAAAAATATTTATAACGACATAAATGTTTATTTGAGCAACTTGACTTTTTTTACCATGATGAGCAAATCATTGCTTTAAAATCTTGTTTTCTTGGTAGCCTTCACAAGCTTATAACAAGGGGATTGAGGGCAAAGGGCTTGAAGTCCTAAAAATGTTGGCGTAAAATTTTAACTGGATCCTGTTTTCACGATTTGTTTGTTCAGCAGCGTCAGGATGCCAAACTTAAGAAAGATTGATCTCATGTTAAAAGTTGTTTGTTTGTCATTGCTCGACTGGTCTAACACCATGGAAGCGTCTTTTTCCACACCAGGTGAGTTAGTTTTCACGCAATCATGCTTTGGTTTAATTTATTGTTTTCGGAAAATCCTTTTACAATTTAGTAAAAGAAATATGGGTTTTTATTAATTTTCTTTTTAGCAGCTTCACCCATAGTAATAGTGTCAGATCCAGCTGCTTATGTGCACACTTTGCCAGGGTTCAGATTTTCCTGTTGGGCCAAAGGATCTCCTCCAATATACACTGCAATGATAAGGAACACCACTGTGTTGGTTAACACAACAGAAACAGCAAGTATCCAGTTATACCAAGAAGGAAACTACAGCTGCGTGGCGACAAATAATCATGGAACGGACAAAAAGAAGTTTTTAGTTTCTTTAACTGGTTAGACTTTCAGTATCTGCACTTCTACTCAGTAATTAATAATAATAAATAAATAAATTTCTTTGCTCGCTTCGTATGCTACATTGTGGAGGAACCAGCAAATTTCAACAGTATGTCGGAAGTTGTCAAATAAAGACAAGTAATAATAATAATAGTGATAATAACAATAATAATAATAATAATGATAATAATATTTTTTATTAAAAATAACCTTTTATTGATAACAAAACTAACTATTAAAATCTATTTACAATCAATTTCGCTGAAGAAGAAGAAGAAAAAAAATATTCAGTCAAAGCCTTACTCGTCCCCAGTCGTCTTCGCGTAACGAACACGATGGGAGCAGGGGGTGATGGGAAGAGAAAAGGAAGGAAGACTCTCTCCCTCGCTTTCCACCTTCCCATCACACCCCTCGCGCCACTAAGGAGAGACAGAGAGAGAGACGAATGGGGACGAGTCAGAGTCAAAGCACTATTTACAAGTCATTTAATTTCATAAACTCCTGTTCATTTCAATTAAAAAAAAAGAAGAAAAAAAATCATTTCAATTAAAAAAAAAAATCCATTTCAATTAAAAACAATAATAATGATAATTAGAGGGTCTCTTGCTATGGTCTAAAGCTCCCTAAAGAACTAATGTAGAAAACAAAGATTGTAGTGACCTAATTATGTGAATTTCGGACTTTATTTCTATATACTAATAAGCGCTTGCCGACATTAACAGTTAACCCGGCTTTTTGGCTTTGACCTGGTTTTGAACACAATACAATACTATGTGCTTCTTTATCATCTTAATTCAGATTGTGGTCCGGAGTGCAGACATTACTGGAACCGTTATCATGGAAACCATCTTTCCTGCAAGAGTTTGGGAAAATTAAGCCGATGTGCTCCAGTGATCACTGAGGATGTGTAAGATACTCTGCCTATGCACTCACATGCAATGCCGAGCGTAAGTTGTCTACTTGTGATTTGCTTCTTCGTAGTTTTCTCGTTTCGGAGATAACTTCGTAGTATACTTCAGATGATCCATGTAGAGATCTGTTGAAAGTTTTTTTTTTTTTTTTTTTTAACTGAATTGTAGGGAAACGAGCATTCTAAACTTGTTGCAACCAAATCTCCAGGAAAGTTTCGTCAGCAACGACGAATTGTTTAATCACTTTTTCTTTGAATGTTCAAACCGTACATTTTTGATATCTTATAATGTTTTTCTCAGTGACCTTAAATTTGCAGAAGTTTCAATTATACCGAACAGAACATTTGACTGGATGGCAAATGTAAAAAAGCTGTGAGTAATACTACTATTTCCTCAACAACATTATCTACTAGTGACAGCAATGCCGCGTCTGTACTGCTCACACAACCATAGTTATAAGGCCGCAAAAGGTTCCAGCACTTGTAGTTAGAGTAGAATTAGAAATTTTTGGCCCCATTTACTATGGTTGAACATTATTACCTCAATAAACATTTTTGTGACAAGTGCTCCTTCTTTGCTTGTAGCCATCCTTGTGCTTACGACGAGGATGCCGTCACACCTTGAATAGCATTGAAAATGAATACACATTGTCCTCAACAATCCTTGTCGCTATATACAAATAACAGGCTGTACTTGATCCGTCTCTCATTGATGTCCTCTTTTAGATTTTTCAAAAACCATTGATATTGATTGTTTGTCTCTCGAGATTGCGACTCGCTTAGAGAAATGGCTTGCGCACTTCAATGACCTTTATGAGCTATGCCAGCCGGAGTCTCTTCCTATTTTTATACAGCTAACGTGGAGTGTCACGATGTATCGGGTAATATTCAAATCGCATTCTGCTTGCGTGTAACTTGTCAAAAACCATAACAGAATAGTCAAGAAAAACTGAAAATTTCTGTCTTCCATAGGTCAATGCATTATCATTTGCTATAATTTTTGAACAGGGATCTGGGTTTCAATGAGATTAGATTTCTGCCTGTACAAGTATTTGCCAAACTACGCAGTCTAGTGACACTGTAAGTGCAAAGGATCTTTTAAAGTGTTATATTCTCAGTTGTAAATAGTTAACGATCGATAGTCTTTTTATAAGGAATGGCAGCGCGAGAACAATTAAGACAACTGAAAATTCCCTGCCTTAACTAAGTCATGATAGCGATGATATTTGGCTTGCAGTTTCTACAACTCGTTTGTTTTCGCGTTACGGGAAAGCCATTAAGGTATTAACTGTGTGGGATAGACATTATTAATCCTATACAATATATGGATTTAGTCAATGTTAAAGACGAAGCTCCCGTTAATAAGTTTATAATTTACTTCAAACGATAAACTTGTAATCATTGAAAAGAAATCCACTGAGACGAGCTGAGACGGCGATCAGAGAGACGGCGATCAGTTGAAAACAAGTAACTTGTCAGCGGATAACTTCGCGATGTGTCAATACCTGAGCCCGCTTTACAGTCATGTGATACTGGTCAGCGGATGCCCTGTTTTAACAGCTATCAATTGACCACAACATGGATGTGCAACATCAGGATGCAGGCTCCCACACTAGCTAGAAAGTGTGAGATTTCACATTGGTTGCCCTGTGGTACGGGCAGACGGACGTACGGTCACGTGATTACTAAAGTTTCTCCGATGGATAGTAGATAACCAAATTTTCTTAGCAATGGGGTTCCCGTTGACTGCGCTTCGTGCACGCTGGGAGGTCTACTATAACCTTCCTTCTATTACTTTGATTTTTACTATTCCATAGTTACCTGGACAAGAACCAGATTTCTGAGCTACCTGATAATGTCTTTGCCAAGCTGACGAGATTGGAAACCCTGTGAGCACGAATATATACCACCTCAAAAATGTTTTGGTTTTGTTTTATTTATTTATTTGTTTTGTTGTTGTTGTTGTTAAAACGAGCTCTTACATGTATAATGACAATGTTACTCATAACTAATTTCTAAGTGGGTTTTATTGAACATTTATTGTACATATCATAAAGTGTAGAAATAACTGAAGATGAACAGTAAGGTATATCTGGACGAGAAAGCAGTTATAGAGAGGAGATGGAGAAAAAGGGGAAATATTGATTAAAAAGATTGTTACTGTACAAAAATGACAACTTACAATACGTTTGCAAAATAATAACCAGAGTATTCTATTCCAATAGGTTCTTATTATAAAATCATTCGTTTGCTATTTATGTAAAATCTATTTGCAATGAACATTCACAGCCGTCGCATTTGCCCATTTGGATTTTTTTATTGTTTCATACTTAGAAAGTCAAACATAAAAAAAAGGAAGAAAAATCAATGGGCAAATTCAAATGCTATACGAGTATGGCACAAATAAATCTTTCCCTTAATTCCAAAAGAATTAAATGTTAATTTTAAATGATTTGTACAATAAATCAACGAACATAATAGGTGCTTCTTTTAGTTGTTGATTACATTTACTCGAGGCCGCTTTTTCGTTTCCTTATATAAAAGTATAGAGTTTAACTATCGACATTCAAGTTGCCGATTAAACCAGATTACAAGTACATAGAACGTAAACTACACAGTAATGCTCCCTGCCCCGATCCACGATAATCTGCATGACACGGCAAACACTGCAAACCCTCTTCCCCTGAGGACTAGTCCTTGGCACGGGTGACAAAACAAAACATGACGGGTTAATATGCTCACAACGCGATCCTAACATACGTGTTCGATTAAGTAACACTCTAAACGTGGTAATAAGTTTCTGAAATGAGTCTAATTAAAGTGTTCAGTGAAGAGTCGACCCCTCCCCCATATCGCTTAATTAACAGAGTTTACCTTAACTCTTACCGTGACAGTCTCCTTTCCCTTCCTGGTGTTCCTTGAGGTTCTGATATCCTCGCGCTGTCCTCAGTAGGGTCATTTTCAACACAACCAGTTTCGTCCTCTTTCAAATATTTCCTAACATCGAACGCGATTCTCCTCACTCTTACTACTTGGGGTGGTGCTATTGTAACCTCGTTCTCATGTTTATTACTAACGGTTTATGGAAGATTTATAAAAGTGGTTGTAGGCTTATTTTTTGTACTGTTTCAACAGCACTAAATACCAGGTTCTAGGTCACTCTCTCGGGCTCTCCTTTTCTCATCAGCATAGTCGGTCCTCTTCTGCTTTATTGCTGCATCTTTGTCACTGGCTTTATTGTACCTCCAGTTCCATTGCAGGGATCTTTGATCTGTTTTCTCTGTCGAACAGGAGCTTGGGTGGGTTGCCTCCGGTACTGCTATGGCGTGTGAAATTCTGTAAGCTGTTAACAATTTCCTCATCTCGCTCCAGATATTCTTCACTTCAGTTTTAGCGATCCTGAGGGCTTGAAGCAAGCCCCTGTTTTATTTTTTAACCTTTCCCCGGATCCAGAGCCGAGGATCGACGTGCGATGTGTATGTCATTTATTTTCAGGAAACGTTCAATTCTTTAGACACGAACTGGGTACCATTGTCCTTTTTTAGTGAATACGGCAACCCATGGATGCCAAAAAACTCTTCTCCATGCTTTCAATGACCTTAGTTAATGTTACAGACGTCAGAATATCCACTTCGAAATACCGGCTATAATACTGTGAATGACTAGTACATTATTTTCCCGAAAGCAGGGGCTTCTCCAAGTCTGCTGCTAAGTCAATCTAGTGTTGGCTTGGAAATTCTTCATGCTGTAGGGGCTCTGCTGGCGATGTAGGTAGTCCAACAAGTTGGCGGCCATGGTAGGTATTTGTAAACACCGGTTTTCCACCTGTTGTCAATTTCAGCTCACCAAACCTTCGTACAAAGTTTCTGCTTAGTTATCACCAACCCCTGATGACACTCATGTGCTACTCTTCCGCGTAGTCTTCTTGGAATTGACAACCTCGTTCCTCTTAAGACTAAATTCTCCAAGGTAGAAAGTTCTTTACTAACATGTTGTTCTGTGATGGGACCTTGTTCCAGTCTCTAGTCGAAATACATTCTCTTAGTTGTGAAATTTCTGGGTCAGTAGCTGATCTCAATTTCTCAGATGAGTATCGCTACTGGTGCTGATGCTTCTGCCACAAAACGAATAATTCGTTAGCATCTGCATGACCACTCAAACCTCCCCTCTCAACAAGTCGCGAAAGTGGGTCAGCAATGTTTAGCTGTTTGTCAGGTACATACTACAATCGAAGCCTATACTGTTGATGTTCCTGCTGAATTGCGGGGATTGGTTGAGTAAATAGTCTCTATAAGCTTGTGGTCTGTCCGTAACGTCAATTCCATCCCTTGTATGTACATGTGGAATCTCTCGCATCCCCACACAAGTCCCAATGTCACCCTTTCTTTCTGCGAGTACTTAAGTTCACCCTCTGTTAAGGACCGACTCGCATACGTAACTACGCGCCCCTGTCCCTCTAGAAGCGTCTGGAACTACGTAAGCATCGCCCCAAGGCCTATCGGGCTTGCATCCGTAATAAGTTTTGTTTCCTCTGCATTTGTGTCAACATACGCCAGCTTTTCTACTCATCCCAAACTACACTTTAGGGTTTGATATGCCACTTTCTGTTCTGTACCCCTCTCAAATGGTATAATTATTTCTTTTTAATTCTCTGAGTTGGTCTGTGATACTTTAGCCATACAACCTTTAGTCTACGAGCAAGCTCCCCGGGGGGCTCTGGCGGTTGGGCGGGAAAAGCAAGGAGAGCCTGCAACTACGTCTCTGGAATTTGAACATCTGCATTAAAAAAGTCGATGCCAAATGCTGATTGGAGGAGATGACATTAGTAATGACGTCATTAACCTAGGCACGTGTTTTTCAATGTTTGTTTACATTTAGGGCTCGAATAAAACCGCAATAAAACACAGATGACAACGTTTATCTTTGTAAAAAAAGTTGAGTTTCAACTCACGAGCAGTAGTGAAGGGCTCATTGGATCGTTATTAGACGTTTTTGAGATGCGTTTCACTTTCTTCTCCTTGAGCATCTCCCATGTTGCTCTCTCAATAATATTGCAAGTAGAACCAGAATCAACGAGAACTCCTTCAAGTCGATTTCCCCCCAAGCTCAATTTATACGGTCAGGAACTTCTCTTTCACTGGTTTGGAAGGTAAATGGGGAACGTCATCTTTGCTGACTTTGCGTATATTTCCTTTCTTAGGTCTGGTATTTTCTTCTTTCGTTTTACAAACTTTGGCAAAATGCCTCCTTTTTTGTATTTCATGCAGGTAGCAAGTCTTGCCTTTTTACCCTGGTTCTCTTGCATAATATTCTACGAGTCCACCTCAATAATAACTTCCTCAACGTTTAGGTGAATTAAAAAGTTCTTCCTCCAAGGTATTGACGTTTTCGTTTCACGAATCACTTTCAATCGATGGTGTCCGACCTTCGGCAGCTATCATGGATGCAGCGATATCTCTGGCCTTCTGAATTAAGACCCCTGGTGTAACCCAGGCATAATAATTTGCAAATTCCGGCATACGCTACAATAGGGTATAAAAATGACTTACGTTTCTTCTTGTACTATTACACTGAACTGAATCAGCTCATACCTTGCATCTAGCCTCTCTTAGTGCTTTATAACTTTATTTTCCGATGTGTCCCTTATTTCGGTGCTTTCGTTGTAACTTTAGTTCGTATAATAAACTCGATTGCGGCTCTCTCTATGTATCATTGTCTCGTTTTGCCAGTTCATTCTGCTATTTATATAACAGGAATATTTTCTGTCCGGCTGATATGACGATAGAGAATGTAACTTTGATTAGCTGCTATAGAAACAACTAAGGGTGGATTTATTTGCAGCTAAGTTATATAGCCGTTGCATTTGCCGCTGTAATTTCTTAAGGCTCTTGAGCTTAAAAACAGTGCTGATACCGGTTTGGAGCCTGGCAACAACCAGAACTACGTATCATTCCCTTTTCACACTGGCGCACTGTTCGGTATTCGACATAAAAAATAGTGTCAATATTATCTCTGACATTATTCGACTAAAAATCTCTTCTTAGAAGGATCTGGCATGTCAAGGCTTAGGTCAGCCCGAATTGCATAAAAGGCTGACAGTAATCATGAACTAGAAATAACCTCCACTAATTGACAGCTGAATAAGGAAGGTGATGTAAGGATAATTCATGTTTTGTGGGATGTCATGGGTTTTTAATAACGTCGGCATTCAATTATTTTCCCCCTGACATGAAGAGTAATATATTCTTTCCACTTTTGGGCCGAACTAAATTTTCTTATTTAATAGGAACTTGAAAGGCAATAGGATAGCCACTCTACCTGAACAAGTGTTTGGCAGCCTAAAAAATGTCAAAATGATCTAAGTGTTAAAGAAGCCTTAAAGGGGAATCAAGACACGAGTCGAGCGCCAAACAACAAGAAGCAGCCATGTTCGTGTCAGACATCCTTGAGAAACTTGCTCTTTGACCTCGTTCAGCGCATCAGTCTCCACTTTAAATCAACAGATCTTTACTTCTTTTGTACAACGAAGGTCTTTCCTAAGTTCAGGCTACCATTTCAATCTCAAGCAAGCTTTCAAAGTGAACAATTTGGTTCCTATGACTATGCAGCACGGTCGCTGTCACTGGACGCGTGCTCTTTGACAAGTCAACGGTCGCGCATGCTCATGCAAAAAAGACCCCTGTTCTTTCACCCTGTCATCGCCTGGGATGGAAACATCAATAATGACAACATCTTTCTCCTTCTTATCAATAAAGACAATGTCCGGTCTTCTTACCTATTATTATTATTATTATTATTGTTATTGTTATTGCTATTGTTATTGTTATTGTTATTGTTATTGTTATTGTTAATGTTATCATTATTATTATTATTATTATTTTTATTCGGGTGTAAGCCTACAATTGATTAGCAGTTAGTCTAGTAGAGGATCAATGCCCATACTAGGCTCTATACTCTCCAGAATCCGGACAGTATGGACTTCTTTTGCTCGAACTATAAATTACCTGTTTGGCTCAGTATCTCAAACAAAAGAGAAGTGCATAAAATGTTTAATATTGTTCCCCCTTTGAATTAATACTCGCAGCTCTAAATTTTGTTTTATTAACGCAAAATCACCTTATGTTTTTCCAATTCCCTGTCTAGGACGGCCAAGTGATCGTTGGATCGAATGAGAAGTGTTTAGAAGCAAATAAATGTCTGGAGAAAGATACACACCTTATCGCCCCTACTATTCAGAATAACTAGAAAAAGCGAGAAGCATGACTTAGAGTGAGCAATAAATCGTTGTACTATGCTAACCTAATTATTAGTAATTTTAGCCTTTAATTAAATTATTTATCTTTTTTTTTCTCCTCAGTGAAAGAAATTAATAAACATTTTAGTCAGTGTTTGGTAGAACTCATAAAACGTATATCTCTATTCCAAAACACAAAAATATGATGTTTTGGCACCGTTTTTGGAAACAACCAACATTGTTCCAATCAGCGCAAAAGCAGTTTTAAAATACGTTGTCATTTGATATAATTCCATTGGTATTCAACTGCTAAAATAGGGAGGAACATATAAATGTCATCGTTCTTTCCTTTTAACTTAATTAACTACCGCTAATCAGCATCGATATTTACGTGCTTAATAAAAATGTAGAAAGTTGTAATAAATTTTGTAGAAATCAGAGAAACAGGAATAAAAGTGTTAAAAAAGGAGGCATGATGATTTTGATTGGTTTTTTTGATAACTTCCACTTGTTTCGTCTTCATTTTGAAAGTCTGTTTTTATTCTTTGGAAGCAAAATAATGAATTTAATAGTGTCGTTTCGTTTCTTTTAGAAAACGCTGTTTTTGTTATTAAAAAAAAAAGGGTTGAAAAAAGAGTTAAGCATTAGCCCTTGCCATAGAATGAATTTGAGATTATCTTTACTGTTCTTATAGTTCGCTGTTGCTTAGCCTCGTACAGTGTTTAGATTTCTTTAATTGTGCAATCAGCGTTGCCATTCGATGGATAAAGAGCTTTTAATTAGTAAATCACCTGGGTCCAAGTCGCCCCGTCTGTCTTTAACTAAATCTGTTATAAGAAATTAGGGGGCAATCGAGTTGGGACCTATGAATGACATGTAACAGGACGTTTGATGTAACGTTGTTATAATGCTTTTTTGCAGGATAACAAGACGGCGGAGATTAGTTTTATAGGTCGAAGCCCAAACTTTAAACGGGTAGTAAAAATAAGGATCACTTAAGGAACAGTAGAGCATACGTAGAGACGTTTTAGCAAGAAAGAAGGTGCATCTAGATATTATACCGATAAACTTCGCAACTTTATTTGTAACGTGTGATTTTTCCGACTTCCAATTTAGGTTTTCATCCAAAATTACCCTAGAAAATTACTCCTTAACTTAAACAATATTTTGATTATCTATACTTATTTGAACATTACAAATTGGACGTTTTTGTCTTGGTTGAAAAAACATAAATTTAGTATTTTTAAGATTTAGAGAAAGCTTTTTTGCTTTAAACCAGATTGACAGTTTGTCCATCTCCAAGTTTAACATATCTGAAAGATAGTTCAGATATTTATGTGACATGAATACATTGGTATCGTCGGCAAACAATGTCAGATTTAATAGATTAGAAGCATTGTTGGTATCATTACAGTACAATACAAAAAATAGTAGTCCGAGGATAGAGCCCTGAGGAACCCCAAAAGAGATTTTATTTCTTAACGGACGGTGGCCATTACATTCAACATATTGCTTTCTCTTTGAAAAGTAACTTCTTATCCAGTCCAGCGCTGAGCCAAGAATACCGTAACGTTCGATTTTATCATAATAAATGACATGATTTACAGTGTCGAAGGCTTTTGAGAGTTCAAGAAAAATAACTACGGCAAATTCACCTCGGTCAAAGGCCGTGGAGATCATATCATGCAAGTCGATTAGCGCGAGTGCGGTGGAATGATTTTTCCCGAAGCCGTATTGGTTACTACAGAGAATGTTGAAATTCGTCAGGTATTACATTAGACGATTGTAGATAACTCTTTCTAAGAATTTTGAAAAGCTGCGAAGTACCGAGATAGGTCGGTAGTTGACGAAAAGCGACTGATCATTAGAGTTAAAAATAGGTATCACGTGAGCGATTTTCATTTCATCGGGAACAATACCATGCTGGATAGACAAGTTTATGATATGGGTGAGTGGTTCAGAAACAAGTAGAATGGACTCGTCAATGACTGTCATCGGAATGTGGTCGTAGTCAGCTTCTTTGCCTGGAAAAAATGTTTTCGCAATTTTAGCGATCTCATCTTGGGTTGTAGGGTTGACGAATATTGACTGTGTAAAGGAACCATTAAGAAACCTACGGTGTTAAGCTGACGACTGTATACCCCTTGCTAAATTAACACCGATGCTTGAAAATAACTACAAAACTTGTTGGCAATTTCAACAGGATTAGTAATTTCACGATCATCAGCTTTAAATGTTTAGGATCTTTTGGAATTTCTTTTGCTTCTGTTTAGAATTTCATTTAAAACTTTCCAAGTAGCACGAGTATTAGATTAAACGTTATTCAATTTCGTCTCGTAATATAGGCGTTTTGCTATCCGCAAAAAGTGATTTAATTTGTTTGAATAGCTTTTGTAAATTTATTGACGATCCATTGTTGGATTCCGCAGATATTTTTTTATAATATAAAGCCTAATTTTCTTCTTAATGCACTTGATAAGGGAATTGGATAACAACGGCTTATTTAAACGGGACTGCTTTCTAGGAAATGTTTTTTACAGGGAAGCACATAATGACATTATAAAGCTGTTGTACGCGTTTTGGGGGTCACGATAACCATCAAGGGAGGACCAGTTATTTTCTTTTAGCGTTTCGAGAAAACTCGCTAAGGTTTCTTTATTATTGTCTCGAGCGACTACTGGGTCATGAGCGTGACTGTTACGTTGGAAGAGTCATCGATCATTATTAGAATCAATCGAAAAAACAGGTAAGCGGTCAGAGATATCAGAAATCAATAAACCACTTCTCTCCTTCTCGAGTGATCAAAAAATTTTTTGGCGAAAATGTTATCAAGCAATGTTCAGGTGTGAGAAGGTATTCAGGATGGACGTGTTAATAGAGAGTTTTAGATCCGAGTTTATCGCGAACCTCTAACCGCTGGAGGTCTCGTGACAAGTCTTTCGCGTCACGTTTGAGGTTTACGAAGCGCGTTTTCAACGTGGGGAGGAGGGTTTTTACGTAGGTCATTTACCTGAAAGCTTTTAGCGTATAATTCTTGTTTTATCTCACGTAATGATACAAAAATCTTGTAGA
Source organism: Porites cylindrica (assembly GCA_964035525.1). Classification (NCBI taxonomy): domain Eukaryota; kingdom Metazoa; phylum Cnidaria; class Anthozoa; order Scleractinia; family Poritidae; genus Porites; species Porites cylindrica. The sequence goes on from OZ037776.1 coordinate 55,262,345, forward strand.
GCAAGTCTTTATCCATTAACAGAGGCGCAAATTCGGGCGAAATGCTAAATTTGATAAATTCTATTGGATCTTGAAAACAAGTGCCATTCATGGCTGTTGATTCAAAATGGCGGTCGTAAATTCAGTGCAAGAAGAACTAATGTAAGAATTTACAGCTCTTTGCTGCTTAATAACCCAGTGTTATCGTAAATTTCTTTTATTTTCACTGATTGATATTTCTTCTATTTTTAAATGGAAAAATAAACCAGAATCCACTTCTTTAATCCACCGCCAATCTAAATCGAATTATGTCCTAACGTCGAACCGCAAACGGGTAACCGCAAACCGCGGTTAGAGGTTCGCGGTAAAGGGAAAAAGCATATGCGAGTGCAAACCATCAATCAATTCGCCATTGTTTTGGTGATGTTGAAAGTTAATTAAATTCAAATTGAAATAACCCACAATAAACCATATTTTGTTCTCTCTAGAGATTTTCTCCAACAGTTCATTGTGTTTTGACACAAAGTCACCAACTCTCTGATTAGGTGGCCAGTAAATAACACCGCCGACAAGATTTTTTCCATGGGGTCTTGATATTTCAATAAACAAAGATTTCGCAACATCAATATCATCAAAACTCAAATCAGCGCGAATTTTAAAATCGAGAGTTTCTGTGATATATAATCCAACACCACCACCAGTTCTATTTGGGTAATTTTTGTGGATAAAATTGAAACCATCTATATCTACTGAATGAGAATAATCGTTTAGCCAAGTCACAGAAACGCCAATTTAAGAAAACTTAATAATCAAGCATGTCAGAAGAATAGAAAGGCTGTTTAGATTTTGTTGAAGACTACGAATATTTTGGTGTAGGAGCGAAAAAACGTCATCACATAAATGATCATTTCTCAACATTTCGTTAAATTTGTCTTCAATGTAGTAATCACAGTGGACGTCGTCTGCGCCGAAATTAATAGCAGGATCTATAGCTTCACAACGAGCTAGGAAAAGATTGTGACTTGAAAATAAAGGATCGTAATTTAGACTGGAAAGTATTTCAGGATCATTACGGACCGGGCCATGTTGAAGTTCGTAAATTGCAAGGTTAAAACTGAAATCGTCCAAGGCATTAATAGGTAAAGGATGATCAGGAATCGAAGCCATGGCTAATAAATAATAAATATATAAATACATACTATAAATGTTATAGAAAGCTAAGGCACAACACTACCCAGCAACTTAACTGGGAAGCTCAATTCTGTCTTTAATAACCAGCCTGTCTAATTAACAATTATTCCTCGAGCCCGAACGGGCTCTGAGTCAATAGCCTATGAGGACGAAGGCCGAATCGGCTGTTGACTCAGAGGCCATGACTTTTGACTCCCTCAATGTCGCCATTGTGACAAGATCAGATCCCGCGGAATCAGCTCCTTGAGTGCTAGCAGCCTTCATGGTACGAGTTTCAGGCATAGTTAATTTAGTTAAAGTCGTAAATGACAAATAGAGATAACAAAAAATTAAGTGGAAAAACAAGATTCACTCTGCAATTTCGCTGCTCTTAATGAGATTCATGTAATGTTTCTTAGAGCTTTTATTTAGTGTTTATAGTTGCAGCATGCTTTAGTTTTCCCTCATACCCAACGTATTTACTCTAATGTTAAGACCAAGCACACAGATGCCATTCAGAATAACAACATAAAACGTTTTGAAATTTACCTTAACACGGAGAACGGTTGTTTCAACGCAAAAGAAATTTAAAGGCAAGTTTTTGAAAGGCATGGTTTTGTTTACGCGCGGGCTTATGACAGCATAGTCAACTCGTCTACTGATGACTCAACCTTCAAGAACCCACGTTGGTCATTTTCTTGCTGCTTGTCTTTAGTCCTTCCCCTAATTTTACTTTAAAAAGAAATGTGTAGTTTGTCGGAAACGAACGTCCTACACACCCAGCTTCACTCTGGACAGATGGAGGTAGGCACTATTTCAGATGCTGTGAAAGAAAGTGGTGTCATTGACCTTACTCTTAAAGAAAACGAGGAAGACAGTACTCACAGATCCCATCGGCAATAAAACAACCCTTCTGACAATCAGTACAGAAAGGAAGGAAAGGATCAAGGGTATCAAACAGTGCTCATGTCAGTTGCCTTTACTGCGAATCACATGAATCATAATCAAGCGAAGGAACAGAAAACACCTTCCTCCGTTCAGTGTGAGTACAATGGTAAATAGAAAAGGTGTACTGTATTTTCAGGTGTTTTTCGACAAATTATTATTGAAAATTCCTCTTTCATAATTTGTGTTTTCGGATGTGTTTGCATTTTCTAGCAGTTCAAAATTATCAAAATTTTATTCCGTCGCCATTGTTTTCTCGGCGAAGAAAAATTTCAGCTTCCTTCTAATTATGAGACGCACACTGTGGAGCCATTGGCATGATGACTCATATACTACTTGATGGCTTAGCCAGTGAAAACTCTAGACTTGCATTATCCAATGGTCCGTTCTTTTTTTAATTAGCAATTTGATACAAAGAGAGGACCACTACCCATAGGATCTCTACGCTACTAAATACAGACAGGCTTAACAGTATTTGCTACCTCTTTCCTGCATTACTGGCAGAAATGGACCAAAATTTTCTGAAATGTCGTTTTAGATTTTGTTTCATTTTCAAGAAATCACTATTGATTTGTTCTTTGCATAGGTGTTTTCCGACGGCTGAGTGATCGACGTTGAATAGTCTGAAGTGGCTAGAAGTGAAGAGGGCCTTATTACTTGTAATGAATAGCGGTGCCGCAAAGAGAGTTTCAGACTATGCAAACACTGCATCCAACTATTCTCAATTCAACTTGTACTGTAGCTTTGAGATTATTCATCTTTTCCGTCTGTTGTTAAAAAATAGAGACCTTTAGATTCTAACGCGAGAACAACTATGAAGACGGGTTTTAACTTAAGGTTTTTCGGGTCTTCTCAAGAATAGATTCCCCGGATAGCTTAACTATACCTTTTTTCACCATTAAAGTTAGGAAAGTTATTAAGTCCTCTCACGATCTCAAAATGATAAAACTTTAAATATTTAATTGATAACTTATTTCCGCCACTAAGACCTCCCCCCTAAAACCCCAGTGGTAGATTGAGGACGGCTATAATGTTCTTCTCCCAAGAAAATCCCGTCCACTTAGTCGTCCTCGTTTTCTAATCTAATTTTTTTCTATTTTTTTGACGTTGTGGTAGCCTTGGTAGAAGTCAAATAACATATATATCAGTTCCAAAGTGCATTTAGCTTGCGTCTTTGATGTTGTTGTTGAAATATCATTCTTTTGGGAACAATTATTATATAGTCAATAAAAATAAACACTTAAGCGCTGGTAGAATTTTATTTGTTTTTGACTAGCGAAACTGATTACGTACGCCATCATTTTTTGGAAATTAAATGATTTATTGATATCGATATTTGTATTAGATTTTCCACCATCCAGGATAGCAGCTATCAATATGATCAAATACTATTAAAATGTGTATCAGAAGATATCGTGGTGATATATATAATGCAAATTCTCTGTTAGGCTATTAAGTATATGGAATAATATCAACTCCTCCTCGTCAGAGAATAATCAGCTGTGATTTCCATAGGAAATCTGTCAGTTTCAAAAATAATTTTAATTAATTCTGGCTTGAGACCAAAATGCATACTAAGTAACATTTTTTTGGCCATTTGTGTTGGATAAAAAACAAAGTTTTAAATTTTTTGGTTAAAATATTTGCTAATGAAATAGAGGAATTAAACACTCCATTCAGAAAGGTTATAGTCAAGGAACTACGGTGTAGGATACCTTACAATCTATGTCTTCTTTTAAGAGACCGCAAATTTACCTTTTGAACAATAATACTTTTAAATGGATTTAATGATTAGACATGGATGCAGCTTGAATAGCAAGCAATTAGGTGTTTTCTGTTGGCTTCTTTCTGAGACCTGTGGAATGTTATTTCAGACTATTGAAGGACTTTCCGATATTGAGGTACTTCAATTGGCCCGTTGTTGCTGGTCTGTCAAGTGGTATAATTAGCCAATAGGCTTGCGAGCAGGATACGCACCGGGATAAGGCAAGAAAGAGCAGTATCCATTTTAAATAATAAAAGCTCTTTGTATCTTTTTAGAGAGTGTCTAACTCTCCAGCGTGGCATATTAGTACCATGAGATTGACCAGCTGTAAATGACGCATTGTAAACTGGCATCTCAGTGACAATGCAAACCTCAAAATGCTAATCTGATAAATCATTTTTTGAACTCATGACGCCCTGAAGACTGTGGAAGCAACCTCGTTCCCAGGGTTCTCTCCTACCCGCCTACGGAGCGAGAGAGAGAGACCCTGGAAAACACTGGTCACGTGTCTCCCAGAATCTGGGAGATGACAAACAAACGATTTGGGGGAGGGGCAGGTAAGTGTGAGATTTGTCTCTACAGAGCGTAGACAGGTCAGTGCAGCCATCAAACTGTGTACATGACCTGATCTTGAACGCGGAAAATAATGCACAAAGTCCTTTGACAGCGAAAACGTAATTTCCTGTAGAATATCTGAATGTTAATCGGATGTTTATCAGCAATGCTTTCATTTGGCACATGCAACGGAAATCGCGGAGGATTCACCGTGTGTGCAGTCAAAAATAATTTAGGTATCCTGGTAGTAGTATTCATACCGAAACGCGCTAGATTTGAATTGCCGTTTATATGTTGTGGAGGCCACTTTGGAAAACAAATATAAAGTATCTGTATGTGTTTTCAAGACTACTATTATACAAGGCGCCGAAAAAATGTATCAAGCGTTGCTGTCCTCACCCGCGACCTCGAACTGTCTCGAAGCAACAGGAAGAGAGAATACGCAGCTCGGACAGTCAGGCTGATTGTTAGCTATTGTTCAAATGGAAAGAGGTAGAGAGAATCTTGAAAGAAAATATTTTTAGCCAAGGCTCTGTGTTTTTGCATTTTTTGTCGTCTTTTATAATTATCAGGATACCCGTCTAAACACATCCGTGACACGTTATAATTAGGGTTGATATGGCTTGCACAACTGCCAATCGTTTATTGTTCCGTATTAATTTTCTGGATGTTTAGGTCTGCTTTAGAGGATTTTCAGAACTACTGAGCCACATGTGTTTTTAAATAAAGTTTAAAAGAAAACGTCGAAAGTTTAAATTTCTATTCCTTCTGAGAAGAAATGCAGAGCTTTATTTGCTTCCGTCAACACACCGTGAATGAGAAAGTTCTTTTTGCCGCTTCTTACAAATGCTGTCAACAGCGTCCATGATCGAGGCGAGTGTTGTGTATCTAAAGTGTTCTTTGCCTTGTTAACTTGCTGGCACGTACAATTTTCGAAAATATATATATTTGCCTTCATTTTTCTCTCCATTAATTAACTTCTATTTATTGGTCTTGCGAGGAAATTCTGAGTTCACAAAACAGTGACAAAGCAGCCTCGTTAATTTTGCTCTGGAGTACATTGCTTCGAGCGCATAAAAATTCAGGTAAATCACTTCACAATAAATCACGCTGTTCAAACACCATGAAGTCTTTTCTTAGATTCAGAATCATGAACACTAGGATATTCTTGTATTTTCAAAACGTCCTTGATCTGTAACTTTCGCAAAACACCCAGTTTACGAGAGCGATTTTGTTTTGCTTTATATTCACCGTCAAGGGCGGAGAATATAACGTCATATTCAGAGATAACGTACCAATCAGATTGCTTGAATCACCAAGAGCAGTGATTGTGTATATACTAATGTGGAATATTCCATTGACCTCTCTCGCGAGGGTGTGAAGAGAGGATACATTTCGTTGAGAATGTATTTAAGGACTAGCTAAAACTTGAAGGCCCCGGTTTCCGTTTAAAAACTGGAGTGCAGTTTCCCACCCGCGTTGGTTTAATCCCCATGCGCTGCAAAAATTGAACTCCGTTAACTTCTTTGAGACTTTGTTTTATAAACACAACAAAAATGAAATCTGTGATTACCTAACATATCTTGTAGTTTGTATTATTGTTATTATTATTTTTTTCTACTGGTGGCTTTCCGATCAGGAAGAAAAGATGCTCACCTCCTTCTCCCGTAGCTAGGGCCCGTTTCACGAAAGACCCTGTAGAAACTATCCAGTTACTAGCCCCCAAACCAGTTAACTGACAGTTTCATTTTATCATTTTCAAAATTATTGATACTTAGCATGTTCCAGGCGTCGCTGTGCCGGTTGTGCTGAATGAGAACAGAAGTAAGTAAGTACTTGTCTTACATCGTCGCTGGTCGATGTTTTCAAGCTATACCGCTTAACTTTGTGCTTTTTACGTTTTCTCAGGGTTGCATTTTATAGCATGCTGCATAATTACTTTATCCTTTAGGCCACAAAACGATTTCTTTAGGCCACAAAACGATTTCTTTCGGTCGTAGGCGTTGCAAGCTCAGAGTTTTTATTCAGCTAACTCTTTGCAGTAGAGGGTCAAAATTTGTGGGATAACATACAAATCGCAATCTTTACTTAAATAGTCAAAAAACATAACAGAATGGTCAAGAAAAAGTGATAATATAAACAATTTTTGTATTCCGTAGTTCATTTTTAATTATTATCATTTCTTGTTTTCTAAACAGTAGCCTTGGCTTAAATAGCATTGAAATTCTGTCTGAACAAGTGTTTGCTAAACCATTGCTAAACAGTATAGAGGCATTCTAGGTGCAAAAGAAAAAGCACTGAATTGCCATGAATTTAAAATGACCAAATGACACTCTGTTGCTGGGTTCAGTTTTCAAAAGAGGCATCAATTTTTCTGTAACGATTCCCTCGTTTTATTCGGATTTTAAGTAAAATGGAATTGAACAATTGACTACCGCAAAATCTCGGGATCAAGGTGGCGGATGGTTCCAAATCCTTCTTCAACAAGGAATTACGTCATCAATGCCATTGTTAAAGATTATGAATGAGTTTGTCTACTTCTTAATTTTTTTAACACCTTACTAAAAAGTATTTTTCGCTTTGAGGGGAAGAATTGATGGAGTTTAAATTCTGCAAAACATTCTTCTATTTGGCAAGAAGACTTGGCGCTATTGTCATTAGCATTACACACTCTTCCACTCCTATCATTCCTCTTCACCTGTGATATTCTAAGGCATAATCTTTCGACATCTGCCTGTGGATGCAATGCCTTCGATACATTGTCTACAATTACGTGTTTTTCGAGCTATTGACCGAGCTCTTCTTTCCACTACCAATCGAATGAATTATTCCAGTATCAGAATATTTGTCATTAAATTGGGGAATTGAACAGATTCCGCGAAGCATACACTTTAAATGATCTCTGGACCTAATAAATTGACAACCCAATTTTAATATTCTACATGGACACAACTTCGATAATCATACTTCTTGTTGTTTTCTGCGGATTAATTGACGGACGTAATAATATTGAAAAACTTCAATGAGCCCTGTACAGCTGGTCTGTTATGCGGTGGGAGAACAGCGTGTTGTAAAGCAGGATACACACTGAGATGAGGCAAGCAAAGAGCACATGCAGTTGAACCTCCATTAAGCGGCCACCATATTAAGCGGCCACAAAACAAAGCCCCGAAGTTATTGTAGAAAAGAATCGGGAATCAAAACCTCTATTTAGCGGCCGCGGACAATTTGGCCGTCTCAACAAGGGTTCTTTCATTGTTTTGACCTCTATTAAGCGGCCATTAATGACGCCCATGATACACATAGTTTGGCTCTTTTTTAAGAGAAATTTAATTGAAAAAAAGTCCGAGATAGGAGGTGACGACCGATTGTAAACCAGTAATGTTGCGTCCATGGCTTTTTTTTTTTTTTTCATAATAAAGTTACTGTTTCTGCTTAAGATTATGCTAACTTATGACGAAACTCTATAAATTTTACTCATTAGGAACCTCTATAAGGCGGCCACTTGCCGATTCCTCAGGGGTTGCTGCTTAATGGAGGGTCCCCTGTGTCATTTTGAAGGTGCAGTTTCGAGTTTGAAAGATGAAGTCTTTTGTCTTTCTTGAGCAGCTGCAAAAGGCCCACTGCTTACTGAAATCCGCTGATAAATGCTCAAAACATAAAAATGTTCATTTTGATACATTCTACGAGTTAGTGACGCTCTGAAGACCTTGGAAGCTGGTCTTCATTGTACAGGTATTGTTAGGCTACGCTCAGAAAGATTACGTATCCTATCGCCAAACCTGCCGTATGAGTTTGAAATGCAGTCAATGGATTTCCTTTAATTAACGCAAGCCTATCATTCTTAAAAACTGACTTATTGCTGGTGAGCGTAAGCTAACCTTTCCACTTTTAAAATTTGATTGCATGTTTGAGCACAGGTATGTCGCGTTATTTGTTTTCTTGCTTTTATCCGTTATCAGGACTATTTTCGGGACATTCTATGTTTAACGTCATAGTCAACGTCAAACAGATAAAGGAAAAAAAATAACAAGGAAATTGAACGCAGTTGTTATTTCACTGATCTGAAGAAGGGCTAAGAAATTTATTCTATATAAACACTGGACTTTTTTGATTAGCCTTTTCCCTTACTTTAATCTGCTTGTGTATGCCAAGGGAGATTATGCTTACCAACTTTTTGACTACCCTCTAGCGGATCATAGTAGAATACTCTTTTTTATCTTTATCATTTCATTTTTATTTGAAAAAACGGAATTTTAATTTAACAATTTTAACAACTGCGCGAATTCTCGAAGTTGTCCCGGCTATATTGAAACACGATGATGACCACCATACGATGTGTATTCAGAAAGCAATTTTGACATAACTTTCTAAGGACATACTTTAAGATACTGATAGACCGGCGTTTGTTGTAGTATTATAAAATAACTGTGAGAGAGTGCTAAAAAAGTACGAACTAGGTTTAAACCATCATAACAGGATGAAATATTTCCAATGTTTTAGTTACTTAGTTAAGAGACCAAAATCCCCGGAAGCAACATATTTTTTAGAGCAGCAAATAACTGTACCCAGGTGTATTCTTACTAATGCTGGCATACAACTTTAACTTGTACGGAACCTTGCAATCGGTATTATCCTCTTGAGTTTGTTCAGCGGTGTTAATTTTATATATTCGCAGGGTGTTCATCATGATCGCAAACAGTGCGAAGACAAATTTTGATATCATCTTAAAAGTTGTGTTTTTGTTATTGCTAAATCGGGGTGAAATTAAAAACCTTGTCCTCGCAACACCAGGTGAGTTATGCTTTTGTTTTGTTTGGTGTTGTTGTGTAGTGGTTGTTGCTGTTTGTTTTTATCTCGTTTTTTTTTTTGGAAATTTTTTTTTACTACTTAATAAATAAAAAGTAAGGTTAGTAAACTTTGTTTTAGCAGCCTCAATCACAGTGATATTGTCAGATCCAGCTCCTCATGTCCGCACTTTGCCAGGATTTAAATTTTCCTGTTGGGCCGAAGGATCTCCTCCAATATACACAGCATTGATAAGGGAAAACACAGTGTTGGTTAACACAACAGAAACAGCAAGTATCCAGTTAGATCAAGATGGAAACTACAGCTGCGTGGCGACAAGTGATCATGGAAGGGACACAAAGGAGTTTTCAGTTTCTTTTACCGGTTAGAATTTTAAAATCTGTACTCCTACCCAGTAAATGATAAATCAGTGGTGAATAAAATTTGGAGGGCCAATTTAATTTCTCTCATTCGGATGCTAGAGTTTCGTGAAACTCACAATGTCCACAATTTATCACACACATAGCCAAAAAACCTAATAATAGAAATAAAATAAATAGATAAATAATAATTAAAATTAGTTGAGGTAAAAATGAGAGTGTCATTAGACGACTTAACGCTCTTTAAGTAACTATATTAATACGGAGGTTAAGCAACAACGACGGCGGCGGCTACAAAACCGTCACTTAAAAAGTGAATTTCGCTGCTAAAAACTTTGTCGCGTTTATTCCATCTCGTTCAATTTGACAAATAATGGCGAATTTCTCTAGAACTGATTTCTAAAAGACTGTGTCGAAGTTTAGGAAAAGAAAAAAGAAAATTGTTGTTTTGTGTTCACGTCCTCTACAAAACGTGAAAACAGGAAGTTTCACGCTTTAGGCGTGCAACGACGGCAAAGAAATATACAAAAAAGCTTGATGCACGGGCAAAATTGCTGTTTTGCCAATCTAAACCTTGCTTCTTTTGCCGTTCCCGTTGCTGTCGCCTTCGGCGTTGCTTATAATAAGCTCCCTATTAATGCACCAATGACGGACTTCATTTTCCGCTCTAATACTAGCCACTTGCTGAGAATAGCACTGGTCGGCTGGTCGGTGTGGATTATGTAGTTTCGAATACCGTAAATTTTTTACATTTCTGGCTTCTATTCCCTGAAAGAGTGCGTGTTATATCATTTTCTCTACTCAGATTGTGGACCGGACTGCAGACATCGCTGGAGCTATATTTACGGAAACTACATAGACTGCAAGAATTTTTCATACTTAAGTCAATGTGCCCCAGTGATTACTGAAACATTGTAAGATGCCAATGCACTCTCATATTAATGACATATATAATCTGTTTGCAAGTGGTTTGTTTTACTTTGTTCCTCTTAGAACAATATTATTTTTTCTTTTAGAAAGCCAAGCGTTTGAAACTAAGCGTTAATGGATTTCGTTGACGTGAAAAATAGAGCCATGGGAAAAGTAATTTTTTTGTAAAGTTCATGTCGGATTCACCATTCGCGTATCTCCCATAATGCACCTTGGTTACCCCCAAAATTTAAAGGCCCATAACCTACCTTGACGCAACGCGGTTGTTTTTTTGTTTTGTTTTGAAATGATGCTTCTTCAACTGACGTGCTCTGATTGGTTAACACTTTTGCCAGGCTTTTTCGCAAACTGGGGAGACAAATTAAAATAGTCAGAGCTAGTCATTCTAGTCTTCCCTTTCAAATGGTTGCACATTTTGCCTGCAAAGTCAGTAAATAAGCATTATTTCTCATGGAAGAGGATGAGTTCAGATTTGAATGATTTGAATGATTTGATTTGGATGAGTTCAGTGGGTGACCCTTGCTAGTTGAGGTGACCCGCTTAGGTGAGGTAACCCACCTGTCCTTATATTCTCTCATTTTAATTTGGTCACTTTTACATGATGGGTGAGGTGACCCGCCACATCTTAACTCACCTATCTGGGGTTCATGTAAACAGGCCGTAAGGGCCTGTTTACATGGAGGTGGGGGATTTCGGGTAGGTGAGGTAAACCGCTCGGATGGGGTAGCCCGCCTGACCATATTATCTCTCATATGATCACCCACGTACCCATCATGTAAACGTGATCACATTAAAATGAGAGATTATATGGACAGGCGGGTTACCTCACCCTTGGGTTCCCCACCTCCATGTAAGCAAGCCTTAAGTCTTGAATAAAACGTGTAACAATAATCGAATGCTATGGAAGCAAGAAGGGCTATTCAGCAGAATATGTACCGTGAAAATTCATGAGGTGATGGTAAACAACGCTTAGAAGAATTAACTACATTCCCATTTTCTTTTCGTCGCAAACGGCTCAGGTGATCGGGTGAAAGTAGTTTGGAACAGCGAAAGCTAGAGCCGTTCGAACGGATGACAAGTTTTTTTCGAACGGATAGACCGAGCCGTTCGAACGGCGGCTGACAACTTTTTTTCCAACGGATACTTCGCGCTCCGTTATTCGTTGACAATTTGTTTCGAACGCAAAGCCGGAGCCGTTCGAACGGATACCAAATCTTTGAAATAAGACGATAACGAAAGCCTTTCAACTATCAGTAATTTCGTGTAACACGAAATTCGAGGATTATTTGTGTGCGCGGTGCGCAATGCATCAAGGTTGACATTACTAAAGATTATGCAAAACGTTTTGGGGCTAACAAAGTGTGTTATCATGGGAGATAAACAAATGGTAAATAGACTGTTATCACGATTTAACTTCCCAGCAAAACGTTTCTTAAGAGTTCGGTGTTTTCGTCGAATGAATGATTAGTCTAAGTCATTAATTGCAACTGTAAACTCTTAAATCAACATCAGTGCATCTCGTTTTTCTAAACCTGTTTTAAAACGGGAGCTGTTTGTTAGCATCGACGTAGCGTATTACATTATATGTAGTATTATTTGAATGTGCAATTCAAGTCGATAAACAATTACAATTATAAACAAGATAACTAACTAATCTGTAAGTTGGGCTGATTTCCAAAATTAGCTGTAGGCTCTTAGCCAATGAGAAGACGGATAGTGTTCACAATGTTAAATAATAAGAAATATCATTAATATATAGATTTAGCCAGGACTAAAAGCGAAGCTGCGGGTAATAAATGTATAATTTAAATCAATCAATAAACTTGTAATCCACTTTTCAGTTAACTTTAGGGCACATTCATGTGAATTTTGAGGGAAATGTTAAATGATTTAAGAGAAGAAACAGTTTGCAAACAGTTCAATGAAGGTTTAAACAAATTTTACACCGAGTTAATAGTCTTTCTGTACACCCAAAAAATTGAAATCACATTCGATCGGTCACTTTAGATTAGGCCTAGGAAACAAATTATTCCTGAACAAAATAACTCAGTTGCCCACCTATACACCACTTTGGTATTTTATAGGGTTAATTGGACAGTCCGAAACATAATTTTATGCCATAAAGGCCGATTTGCGAGAGTTCCGCTATTATTATTGCAGTTTTCAGTTCGTACTAATTTCGTTTAACAACACATTATATCTCTCTTGTGTTAATAGCCTGCGTAACTGGCGGTATTGTCTCAGTGCGCGATCAAAGTTTTGGCGGCGGAGCCGTGATCCAAAAAAGGGAGTGGGGACGAGCGGCTTACGCCTCTCGTGGTGGCCTCGTCGCCAAATTTCACTCAGCAACTACGCAATATCGCCAGCAATGCAAGCTATTGTGTTAATGTTAAGTCATTATGTTTTTCTTTTCTTTTTTTTTTCAGCAAACTTAGCTGGACAGAAATTTCGGCTATACCAAACAGAACTTTTAGCCGCATGACAAATCTGAAAACGCTGTGAGTAATGCTACCACTTCACAGTGGGAGGTGGAGAGATATTAAATGTCCCCAAGGAATCACCCCCTTTCGGCTTTCTTTTAATTTCACTTCATTTTTGAATCTTCAATAGCTTGCTCTTTTCCCTTTGTAGTGACTTATACAGAAACAAAATAACCGGACTGCCATTTGATGTGTTTGGCAAGCTGACGAGTCTTATTGACCTGTGAGTAACTAAATTACACATTTTCCCCAACCAAGGTAAAGCTGACCCTTGCTGTTGACGTAAGCATAAGAATAATTAATAAAAAAAAGTTGTCCAAAGAAAAAGCATGCCTTTATAAAACAAACAATATACACGGATTTATAATAAATAAATTACTTCATAGTATAGACATATTCTACACAAATAAATAGTGTGATTTTACAACTTTTATTTCTACCTGTATTTCAACCTAATACACCGGCATTTATGATGGTGGATGGCCTGAAACCGCTTTCCCCCACTATAAACATGTTACCAACAACTGGCCAGTGGAAAACGTTAAAAAACACGTCACCTCTATGCGCTGTACACTTTAGCCCGCGATACAGTCAGGTGACACTGGTCATCGAATATCCTTTTTGATTACTGTCAATTTACCATAACAAAGATGTACACTGCATGTATTTTGTATATGACTTGGACACTGCAGTGTATAGCCTTAAATGGTATGCCCATATTTGGGCATGACCATGTGTTCGGTATCAGTTTTTGTACAAGCTTTCATCAATAACACGTGTTAATCGCCTCCGACACTACAGACACCTAGCAGTAGTAATGCCCGATCACTACCAGAAAACAGCCAATCAGAGCATGCGTACAATTGTAGCCAAATGATAATTGTAGATAATAAGCATACAAAGTTGATAGCTACAGTGTCATTTTCATCAGCATGACTTTCCGGATGCACCATCTTCTTAGTCCGATTCGATGATTCCTTCAAAGGAATCATTGTCACATAAATTGCTTGGTGACTTGATACACTGCTTCTCTTAAAGTGATCTGTCGGAGAACAAGATAGCTGAGCTACCGGGCAGTGTGTTTTCGAAACTGGCCAAACTTACTAACCTGTGAGTATGTGTTAACCCAACCTAAATACATATAGTTTTCCTTAAATGCGCTTCAATAAGGACAGCAATGTCATTCGTCATGATTTTCTGTAATTTTGTAAGTGAGTTTGTAAAAATTCAGTGGAATTAAACTCTGGTTGTTGAGCTTATTAGTCAAATAAGTCGCGATGCTATTGGTCGTATGAAGGCCCGGAACGCGAGGAGGACCTCTAGATTCCATCCTCCAAAACCCCCTTCCCCTCTTGGCTACACTTACATGAAATTTCTAAGGGCCTGTTTACATGGAGGTGGGGGACCTCAGATAGGTGAGGTAATCTGCTTGGGTACGGTAAAAAATAACCCTCCTTTACATGTAATCGTACAACCCGCCAACCCGGGGTGCATTTTCTAAAGATTATTGAATAGTCGCTAAGCACGCAAACAAAGAGCTGGCAAACCACGTGTTTTGGCGATTAATGCTATTCTACACTCGCGTGCTGCTCTTGCTGCAACCTTCAGTGTTATGGCTTTCTATTGTTACCTTCAATAATCATGCAAAGCCACCGCCAAATTGAATTTTGCGCGAATTTGATGTATCACAAATCCGACCCCGGCTAAGCGGGTTATCCCACCTTGAAACGTTTACGTGGCAAAATTGACCTCGGCTGAGAGGGTTACCCGGTCTGGCAGACGGGGCTACCCGCCATGTGAACGTGGTCCAATTAAAATTAGAGGTTAAGGATTGCTCCACTTAAGCAAGTTACCTCACCTACCTGGGGTGACCCACCTCCACGTAAACAGACCCTAAACGTCTTCAAATTTCTACTCCTCTAATCTAGATCTTTTCCCTACGTCTACGTCCTTTTAATTACTATAATTGTGACATAAGCGGGATTCGAACCCGCGTCCTTGAAACTGAAAACCGTCGCCTATAACACTACACCATAATACCATCCTAACAGTAAATGAAAGCCAGTAATAAGCCCTAATAACAATTGTCAGTGCATAAAAGTTTTAAAATATCGTGAATTAGGAGCATAGAAATAAAGAGGTAAGATATTGAACGTTAGAAAACGCATTTCAAAATAAACGAAAATAAAAGTCCTAAATCGGGTGCAGATGTAATAAATATAACTATTGCTAGTTTTATTTAGCTGTCATTATTTGCGACAAATTTGCTCATGTAGAAATTGAAAAGTGTACAAACTGAGGGTAAACTCTTTGCAAAGGTGGTAAATGCCGAATTTGCACACACATTTGCACCCCTGTGTAATTGGGTGTGCAAAAATTCAGCATTTACCACCTTGGAGCAGATTTTACCCTTAGCTTTACACCCTAGCACGCCTCTGCACATGAGCAAATTTGACGCAAATCCATTTTATTTCGTCCAGTGGGAGGTGAAGAGATCTTGGCTTTCTTTCATTTATCAAGCTTCAATAGCTTGCTCTTTTTCCTTTGTAGTAACTTACGGGAAAACAAAATAGCCGGACTACCATTTGATGTGTTTAGCAAGCTGACAAGTCTTATTGACCTGTAAGTAACTAAATTGAAGATTGACATCAACAAAATATTAAATATGACCTTATTTTTAATATCCGCAAATAAATTTAAGTACATAACATCCCAACTAACAGCGGTGTGCAGATAAATAGTTTCATTAAGGTGTTTCGATACAGCTTTTCAGAGGCCATACCTTAAAAGTGGTTTTCTCCTTGTCTGATCGCTGTAGAATTTTCACCAGTAATTGGCTATGGATTGAAATTTGTGAAAATGTAGTTTTAAGTAAAATCGATATTACTATGACAACAATAAACAAAAAACTTTGAAATTGAGAAAAGCCGAATTTTGTGTGATCTAGACCTGCTACTGCAAATCCAACACTAGGAACTTAAAGTTTGGTGTTTAGCAAACAATCTCCGTATGAAATAAAAAATTCTGTAGGTTTGAATACGACTAAAACGAAAATATTTTTCAAACCTTAAATTTTCAATAGCCGTGACAGATTATTTAATGAAAATATTAGAAATGACTCAAATTATTGTTAAATAGCGTCAGAATGCTGCTTAATATCATATTTTGATGCTAGGAAATTTTGGTGTACTTTCGTTCTTGCGATCTTGAAAACTATATATGTATTGTCCGCATTAATTTGGAAAAATTAGCATAATGTCAAAACAGTGAATGTTGTAACGCAGATTTTTGACCGGTTCGTAGGATATGTTTGTCTTGAAATTTTAAAGTGTTGCAGTGAATCAATCTTAATGAAACTTTCAGACACTTTTGTATACATTATGAACATTATGTGAAGAGATTTTAAAAAAATTCGTTCCAGTCGTTTCGGAGATATACAAGAAAGCGCTTAAAGTCCAAATTGTGAATGAAGTTGCACTTATAGAAGTGGTGAGAAAACAGGTTAGTTTTCAAGATCGCAAGAACGAAGTACACCAAAATTTCTTAGTATCAAAATATGATATTAAGCAGCATTCTGACGCTACTTAACAATGATTTGAGTCATTTATGACGTTTTTATTAAATAATCTATCACGGCTATTGAAAATTTAAGGTTTGAAATATATTTTCGTTTTAGTCGAATTCAAGCATACAGAATTTTTTACTTCTTACTGAGATTGTTTGCTAAACACCAAACTTTAAGTTCCTAGTGTTGGATTTGCAGTAGCTGGTCTGGATCGCACAAAAATTCGGCTTTACTCAATTTCAAAGTTTTTTGTTTATTGTTGTCATAGTTATATCAATTGTACTTAAGACTACGTTTTCACAAATCTCAATCCATAACCAATTACTGGTGACAATTTTATAGCGATCGGACAAGAAGAAAACCACTTTTAAGGCGACTGAAAAATATCGGTATGGCCTCTGAAAAGCTGTATCGAAACACCTTAATCAATGGCAATTGGCATGGGCATTGGCCATTGGCCATATCATATACCGTATAAACTGTCTGAATTCGATTTAAATACTGTCAAATTCACCGCTGATATTATTCAAAGTGGTAGTTTCCAATGGAAAGTTAAGTGCTGCGAGTAAAGCATGACATTTCAAATTAAGTAGTTTGAACCAGTTGCAATTTCTTTACTACAAAGGGGAGAACAAACCTTGTCAGACGTCCCAGAAAAGCTCTTAATAACTAAAGTAATTTATTAACTAGAGTTATTCATTGATTACGGATCTGCCTTCGTCACTTACGGAAGAATTACGGAAACGAATTCAAGTCGAAAGGAGTCCAGTTTCCCAGTCGAGGTGCCCCTGATAAAACTAATAAGGACGGCTAATTAATGCAGTCGCGTGATAGCTCGAAAATTTCTGCCTTAGTGCCACGGGAACACCAGATTAGGATGCGTTCTGACGAACGCGATTAAAGGGACTGGTTCACGATAATGCGCATGTGTGAGTTCTGACAGTAGCTGATTGTTTTTCAACCAATCGGAAGCGAGTTAGATGCATGCAAGTAAATTTACAAAATTCAAATTAATTGTTCGCGACGCGAGAGTATTTCCTGGCATTTGGTTTGATTTTATTTATCCCCATAATTCAAGTTTATTTTTTGCTACTCCTCAGATATATGTTGCAGCCGATAAGAATAAGATTTACAGCCCTGTCCTGCTTTGAAACAAACATTTACCAACGTGTATTTTTACGAGGTCGTACCCACGCTAACAAAGCAGTCACCGATCGGCAAACAAAATTTGTAAACAAACATCTTATTACTGTTCTCTCAGTTCGCCTTATATAAATCCAGAAATACCTACAAATAGCTCCTTACCGGTGACAAAAACGTACAACGTATGAGTATAAAGATTATCCTTAATTGAGCATAAATTTCAAATGCTTATCAGCAAATGAACAAATTCATTCGCGTTGCATCAGGTCAGTGTTCCGCAAAACAAATGTTATCGAGTAGCACAAATAAAGAAACTAGATTATAAACAGAATACTCAGGCAATAATTTATTTAAAAACATCAATTCTTAAACATATACGATCGTAAAGCAAAGATACAAGGAAAATTTCAAGTGTACCAGATCGGTGAAGATCGCGCGGCCCGTTGCGGTATAGCTACAGGTCGGAGTCAAAAATCAAATCAAAGTTGAACGAACTCATGCCTTTAACCACTTTCCAAGTATCGTGTATACTTTTCGTAAGCCACGCACTACTCCTAGAACCATACCAAATCGATAGGCTAAGCTTCTCTATCTTCAAAGACTATTGAGAACGTCCTGTTGCCAGACGGCCACGATGCTCTTCTGAACCTCCATGATCAAAACATTATTTTTTGCGTCTTCTTAAAACGTAACCAGTCAAACGACACAACCACACGTTAATCACCACTACCGAAGTATAACTAGACCAGCCAAAGCGGCGGATGTCCGAATAAAACGAAGGATTTTCAATGATTGTACCGGTAATGGCGATTTCGAATTTAGTGTTGACCCAACAAATTTATTCTGAAGAGACAAACGGCGCGCATGCGCATTATCGTGAACCAGTCCCTTTAAGCTTTCATAAACTAACTTACAAGCTTACAACAAAGCCTGGCTATTACCATTTAAGACCGAATCGTACAAATTTGTACAATTTTGACCTGGGAAACCATCTTGAATAAATTGTAAGCTATTTGGCTACTAGGCCAAACCCAAAGGGTATCATGGGGAAAAACCATCTCTGTCCTCCATTTTATAAGTGTTTTAAGTGGCTGTCCACCTAAGAGCGGTCCGGCGAGTTTGGGATCGCCTGTAAACCTTCCCTTTATTTTTTGTGGGTGAAAAGGACTTAAAGAGGAATGATTAAAATCGAGCTAATTTTTTTCAAAATCTTTTTCTGGGCTTCGCTACAGCACAAAACCTCCTCCTGTCTGAGAGCGCTTTTTCAACTTTATTCAATGGCCAAAATTCAGCAATTTTAAAAGCCGCGTTTCTTCGTGACGGATAAATATCGCGAAATTCTACATAGTACAATGGATTTAGCTGCATCTGACTTGTCCTGTAACGGAATCTTGGATAATTTGACGCAAAATTAAATTAAATTAATAAGATCAAAGACGAGCCACTTTATGTTTTTTTTTTCCTCCCTTGACAAATTCCTCCAAAGTAAAAGCTAAAATCTCCAAAGCGGTACAAAAATCACAGGCAAAATGCACTTCTTACCTTATTCTGTAAGAAAATAAAGTCAAAGGTGCGGGTATCATTCTGTGTCGGACGCGAACAAGCGTTTTTGAGAGCTCCTTTTGTCAATATTTACCTAAAATTGTACGTTTGGCGCCTACACTTAAACTCATATGATAAGGCTAATATTTTTCCCACGGGGCAGAATCTTGGTATGCTTCGTCAAAATAACGTACATTTGTTGTTTTGTAAGCCATCTTGGGCCTGTAAACCGGCATAAAATGTCATAAAATACATGTAGGATCATGTAGGAATTCTTCATCTACTCGTATATTATGCAAATTTATTAGCTCATTTACCCCGGGGTTGTCGATTTCAGCAATATTCCAAGTCGTAAAGAATACAATTCACTTCTGGTCAAACGAAGCCCGTTTTGAGTTTGGAGTCTCAGCAACTAAAAGGTTCTTTAATAAAGACTGAATTCAGCTCAATTTCCTTTTGGGTTTTCTTCATGGTCATATGCTAATTAGGATTGTTGTCACGTAATGAAAGCGGATTTGGAGAGTTTAAAGGAGAAAGCAAGTTGGTGTCTCTTAGTCAATGTCACAGGTGAGCGTTATTACAGCTCGATTCGAGGCGATGTCGCTTAACGAAAGAAAATATTACAGAGAGCGAACTTACTTTGCAGCGGGCTGGGTATTTTGGTAAAACTGCCCAACAAGGTGAAAAAATGTTTGTATGTCCGATACATCGTGCGAACCTAGGGAAGGACTGGGGTAATCCAACTGGCCGCACAGAATGCCGATATCCGGACCGTAAGGGAAAACACACTTGTGCTGAAACGTGGCAGAGTGTCGAGGTCAGACTGTAAAAATTGCCGCCAACCGAGAAACTTCCAACAAATCTCCTAGTGTTGTCTGCAAATTCGAGGCTAGTGGATGGGCGGCTGCAGAAGTTAAGGGGAGGCGGGACAAGGTTTAGCGAGAAAGTCAAGTCTTACCTCACCGCACGATTTAATGTTGATACAGAAACAGGCAGGAAACCAGATCTTTCTGAGGTCGCAACGGACATGAGAACGTCCAGAAACACAGGTAGTTCAAGAACGTTCCAGAGACGAATGGCTTACAAAGGGACAAGTTCAATCATTCTTTTCCAGACTGTCTGCAATCAGCAGGAAAAAAAGGGCTGACCAGAGCCGGGAATGTTGAAATTTGTGACGAAGGAGATCTGCTCTCAGTGCAGTGCTCTTGCAAGAAGAAATTGCGTTTCTTATTGATGAACGTAGAGACAAGGAGGTCTAACATATTTTCAACAAGATGGACGTAATACATCCCATCAGGCACGATGGCCATGATATCTGCGAGCAGACCAACCAAGAAGTACTCTCAAAATTCAATGTGAAAACATCTGCGAATATTTTGAACTGTCGTTCAAATCTTGAGATACAAAGGCTGCTCTAATAAACACAATCACAGACATGGTGAAAGAATGCAGTTACTGCCGCACCACCCCGTAAATGGCCAAGGACTGGCAAATTGCCCCATTACATTGGGGTGGGCCGAAGTTGCCTAGAAAATTCCTATTGTTTCTAGGCCGAGTTCGTGGAAGTGTTTTCTCTTAAATTTCAAGGTATGTTGTATGCTTGTATGAGACGATAAATCTCAAATAACTTATAACTTGACATCAACCTTTAAAAGTATGTGACCTGCTTTTTCGTTCAGTACTTTATTTACAATACAAGTAAAAAAGCAGGCCCCAGTTGTTCAAAAGTTGGGTAGGGCTAGGCTATCCATCGGATGAATCTCTGTCCGATTGATAAGTATTTGGGAAACCATTTGCTCTATCCAGTGGATAGTGATTTACACGGTGGATAGCGCTATCCATGGCCACCTATTGAACAACTGGGCCCCAAAAGGATAAAAGTTGTTCGCAGGACAGTTTTTTTCATTAATAGAATTTTTTCTTATAGATATGAGTTAAGATCATTATGTGACACTTCACTTTTTGGCAATAAAACATAAATAACGTATAAAAGTCACCAATGCATATCAGCGGCACCCAACGACTGTTTTCTGTGAAATATCTGCTCGGAGAAGCAAAATTGCCCAGAATTTTCTGTAGTTTGAGGAAGACTAAAAATTTATTAGGGGGCTGCATTGATTTTAGCTTCTTGATAAAGCTGTATATATGTATGTATATAATAGAAGTAGACTGATGGGACTGAATTATATCTTGAACATTTATTGCTACTCAGAGAGTCATGCCTCTTGCGAGGCGAATCATCAGGTAAAACAAAACAATAAATGCCAGGCGTGGCGTAGGTGCGTGGTGCGTCGTACTTAAGTGATGCTTACAGCATGTCAAATTTGCGACAAGAACTAACCAAGTTAGGACAGTGTTTAAAAGAAATTTCTTTGAGTGCCTCCAGCCTGAGATTAGTTCATTTCTATTGTCCAGGGTAGACATTACAGGTTTACAAATTATAAACAGCGCGACGAGCCACGCGCCACGCGCCACGCGCCACGCGCCACGCGCCACGCGCCACGAGCCACGAGCCACGAGCCACGAGCCACGAGCCACGAGCCACGCGCCACGCGCCACGCGCCACGCACCACGCCTAGTATTTACTGTTCTGTTTTACCTGTATCTTTGATTGTAACCGTTAATTTTGGCAGTTGCCTGATGATTGCCTCGCAAACTGTGACTGAACTGAAACTCTGGGTAACAACAAAATGTTCAAGATTTAATCCAGTTTCATCAGTCCACTTCTATTCTGCTCTAGGTTAACTATTGAGCGCTTGAATATATTTAATATATAGATATTTGCGCCTTATAAGTTTTTGAAATCACCTTAATTATAAGTTTTTGAGCACTATCGATGAGGACACCACTCTGGCACTTCGTTGTATGTATAATATATATTATCCTTCCAGCCCTGTAAAATTCTTTTTTAATCTCGGTATACTCGTCCTCTCCCCACCCCTATTAATAAGGTAATGGTTCACCCTTTATTTGTTTATGGAAAGAAAGGGATCGATACACGAGGTATATTGCGTGACAAAAATGCAAATTAGCATATGACTGAAGGCGTGTGGGACAAACGTTCAATATTACCTGCACTCGGAAAAATATTACAACAGACATACCCTTCACCAAACTTAAAGTGATTCATAACAATTTCTCAAGAGGTACACGAGAAAAGTCACCCGAGGTGAGAGAATCCGACATGTTCATGATAAATGAGGGATAAACACGGATGTGGGAATTCAAATTCAAATCACGATGTCAAATGCTCGAAACGGAAAAAGAAACTCAAATGGAATATGAGATAAATTTCTATTTTAAAAAGGGTATCCAGTTGCTGAGTTTCCAAGCTGAAGATTGATTACATTTGAGAAGAAGTTAATAACCGTACGTAGTTTGAGATTTTAACATAGCTGAAATGGACAACCTGTCTGCAAACAAGCACGATTTGCATATCCGACGGGTTGATCAAGAATGTCAGTTTATGGTATTTTTTCGGCTTTCACTGATACAAACTTAAAAAGGCTAATGAAAAGAAAACACATTTTCGTTATTTTGAGGATACACAACAACATTCTCAGCTACTGAGATAATATCTACTAAATTAAAGTCGTTGTGTATGAACCGTTAAGCGGGCAAATCTATGCAAACAATGCCGAACAGAGGCTCTTAAAAACGTTTAATCACGTCCAACCCAGAATGATACCCGCACCTTTGACTTTATTTTCTAACAGAATTAGGTAATAGATCTTTGCTGTGAAGTGCATTTTACCTGTGATTTTTGTACCGCTTTGGAGATTTTAGCTTTTACTTTGGAAGAATTTTGTCAAGAGGGAAAAAAAACGCAAAGGGGGTTGTGTTTGCTTTTATTAATTTAATTTAATTTTGCGTCAAATTATTCCATATTCCGTCACAGGACAAGCCAACTGCAGCTAAATCCATTGTACTAAGTAGAATTTAACGATATTTATCCGTTACGAAGAAGCGCGGCTTTTAAAATCACGAATTTCGGCCATCGAATAAGGTTGAAAAAGCGCTCTCAAACAGGAAAGAAGTTTTGTGCTGTAGCGAAGCCCAGAAAAGGATTTTGGGAAAAATTAGTTCGATTTTAATCATTCTTCATTAAGTCCTTTTCACCCACAAAAAACAAAGGGAAGGTTTACTGGCGATTCCAAACTCGCCGGACCGCTCTTAGGTGGACAGCCACTTAAGTTTGTAGACTGAATTTTTTGGCATTTTCAAACGAAAAAAGTTGGCCCTTTTCATTCGTAGGAATTTAAATTAGTCTGCTGCGAAGCCTGGTGGCTTTCCAGCAATAAAACCCTGCTTTTGGGAAATTTTGTGTCCAATTAAGACCAGTATCATTTCATAATTGCAAAAGAACTGAATTAAGGGATCATAAACAAGAAAGAAATCCTTAATTAGTCAGCAGCTGACTAAGTGGTTTAGAATCTAGTTAAATGCAATGCAAAATACAATTTCCTTTCCTTTCTCATGCTGAAAAGACGATTATTACATTTGTGGTTCCCTTGCGGCTAAGATAAATTTTGTTAGTCCCTTTTTTATCTAACAGGAACCTTCAAAACAATAGGATAGAAAGTCTACCTAAACAAGTGTTTGCCAAACTATGCAATCTGGAACAAATGTGAGTGTAAACGAGCCTTGATCAATGTCTTTTTCTTCTTTCTCAAGAATGTCCTTTCCTTAAATTGTAGCAACTTATGTTAAAAAAAAAACAAGAATTTATAACTATTTATAACTATTTTAATGTTATAAGTAATTCATTTGCGAGTAACAAATAAAACCCTTTGTATAAATATATATATTTATTTAATTTGAAAAATATGCAGGATATAATAAGCATGCTTGATGTGAATCCAATTCACACATAGCTTGAAAGTGTTATGCTGCCGAACCGATAAATCGAATCAGGTCATCGAAAAATGTCCTGACTCAATATTTCATACAGCGGGTGCTTTATAGGTCAATCAAACCGGCCTCAAATTAACAATAATAATAATAATAATAATAATAATAATAATATTTATAGAGGGAGCCCAACTCGCCAAGGCGGTTTTCAATGGGGCACTCATGCATTAATCTAACTAATTAATTAATTATTACGAAAAAAGTAAAATATGTTTACAAGTAAAACAAATTTAAAAATTTAAAATCTTAAAATCGATTATACAAAAAATATCAAGGTTTAAAATTAGCTGAGATCTTTTAAAAAAGTTTTTAACTTGGATTTAAAAATAGATAAAATATTACACTCTTTTAAATCATTTGGAAGGCTGTTCCAGTCTTTCGCGGCGTGAAAAATAAAAGTTTGTTTACCCCTGTCTGTTCTGGGTATGTGTAAGCGAATATCATTAGAGCGTCTTGTATTATATGAATGAACAGTTTGAATTTTAGTAAAATTAAAGTTGAAATCGGTTTCTCCAATAAGACACTTGTGGATTGCAATGCAGCGATGAAAAAACCTTCTTGTGGACAGTGACTTCAGATCTAGACTCTTCAGTGCTTCAGTTGACGAGCTTCGGGGTGGTTGCCCCAGCATAACTTTAGCAGCTTTATTCTGTAGAATCTGTAATTCTGACATGATGGTGTCATTGTTCTTGTCCCCCCATATAACGTCTCCGTAATCAAAAAGAGGGAGGATTAGGGTTTGTACAAGGTAACTCTAGCTTGTAGCGGCAATAGATTCCTGATTCTCCTTATTAGGCCTATTCTCTGATTAATCTTCACGCTGATAGTATCGACATGATCTGCCCAGTACATAGACTGTTGAAGCGTTACGCCTAGGTATTTGAATGATTGCGTTCTTTCAATACTACTGTCCTCTACTTTAACCGAAATGCCTTGAATACGATTCAGTTTCTGAGGACTTCCAAAGATAACAAATTTACATCTGGATATATTTAGTGTCAGGAGATTTCTAGAGAGCCACTCAGACACTGTCCCCACGTCAGCATTGATGTGATGTTCAAGATCACTGACGCTTTTGGATGAGTAATAGAGTACAGTATCGTCCGCTTAAAGAATAATATCGCTTGCCAGATGACAGTCCGGAAGATCATTCACGTAAATTAAAAACAATAAAGGTCCCAATATACTGCCTTGGGGTACTCCAATAGGCATTTCGGTAGATGCAGAGTGAGCATCTCCAACCGATGTAATTTGTGATCTGTTTGTGAGGTACGATCTAAACCACTGGGTGGTAGAGGTGGGAAGACCGATTTTCGTCAATTTTTGCAGCAGCATGGGACGATCCACTGTATCGAAGGCCTTAGACAGGTCCAGAAAAACAGCACCTCTAAAGGAACCAGCGTCCATATTCTGGAGGATATTGTCTGTGAAATGAGCTAAGGCTGTTCCAGTTGATAACTTCGGTCTGAAAACAAATTGCTTAGATGTAAGGATACCGTTGTTCTTAAGATAAGTGTACAGTTGGGTGTGCAAGGCTTTCTCTAGAATTTTACTGATCGTTGGCAGCACAGTAATGGGTCTGTAATTGTTAGCATCACAGCGATCACCTTTCTTGAAGAACGCTGCCACTTTTCCAAATTTCCAAAGAGAAGGAAAGGTGCGAGTTTCCAGGGAAAGATTAAATAATCTAGTAAGAATGGCACTGATTACTGAGGCTGAATCTTTCAGTAGACGAGCACTGATATTATCTAGGCCAATGGCTTTATTAATGGTTTTGAGCTGCTTAAGCTGACGAAGAACGAAGTCTTCCGTAATTGGCTCGAAAGCAAATTCATGGGGTAGATTCGAGTTTACCGCAGGTGCCGAGTAGATCTGGCATCTACAAGACTTGAGCTTTTGCGCCAGTTTAGTTCCAATTGTTGAAAAGTGTTCATTGAGAATCTTGGCGATAGATTTATTGCTGCAGTATTGAACACCGTCGGCCTCAATGCAGGAGTTCATTTCTTTGCGAGATGTTATGTTGTTTAGAGTTTTCCATAATGCAGTTGGATTAGCTTAGAATAGTATTCCGATTTACATCTCTTTGTCTCCTTATTTACTTAGTTCTTGAGTTCCTTATAGCGTGACCAATGATTGGCAGACTTTGTTTTCAGGGCTCTACGATGGTAATAATCTCGTTGGTGCATAGCTTCAGAAAGCTGTGCGTTTATCCAGGGAGAACGGACCCCTTTAATTCTTGATTTCCTCATCGGAGCATGACTATCGGCAACATGAGTAAAAAGATTGCTCCAATCATTTACCGCGGAGTCAATGTCCTGCTTTTTTAGAGCTTGGTTCCAGTCAATTTCTTTCAAGTCATTCACAAATTCCTGCTTTGAATAATTTTTGTATGACCGATATTCGATGGTTCTCCCTGGAGCCTTGGGAACGCCTGATTTGATAACACAGAAGATCAAACAATGGTCGCTTAAAGGTGATGGAATAACGCCTCAGTCAATGACACGATGAGAAGTGTTAGTAAACAATAAGTCGATCAGTGTAGATGACGTTTCCGTTATCCTCGTTGATGTGTTAATTACTTGGTCAAGGTGATGAACATTTGCCACCTGGGGAAGTTTGCGCTTCTTGGCTTTATCATTATTCATCTCAGAGCTTGCACAATTTATGTTGAAATCCCCGAGCAAAATAAGCTCAGTCTTAACGGGCACAGATGACAAAGATGTATTTAAATCTTGAATAAACGTTTCCAGATTCGAATCAGGTGCTCTGTACATTGTCCAGATAATTAGTTTCTTGCATTTAGGTCGGGAGATATCGATGACACAAGATTCAGGTAAAGAGGCTCCAAGATCAGGTCTAAGTCGATAAGGAATACCATCTCGAACATAGGCCATAGTACCACCGCCCTTTTTGTGAAGACGATCAGATCTCATGCAAGAGTAACCAGGAATCTGAATTTCGTTATCCGGAATCGATGGTTTGAGCCATGTCTCCGACACAGTAAAAACATCGAGGGGCTGGTTGAGCAACCAAAGTTTTAACGAGTCCAGTTTAGGATAGACACTTCTTATATTCAGATGGGCGACCTTGAGTCCTCTGAACCGCGTAAAATCTCTTACAGACAGACTTGGCGAAGCAACGGGGGCAGGATTTGTCGAGACGTCACCAGCAAGAGAGATTAGTGGTAGTGCGAAGGACGCTGAACGTGCTAAGCGACAACCAGTAACGGCGAGTTCTCTATTTGTTAGCGATGGTTTCGATGCTTTGCAAGAGCTCGACCTCCTTGAAAATTCCAAATCACTTATTTTAGGTTGGCTTAAATCTCTAGCCACATACAGGACGCTGCTATCCATGTGTCGAGTTGGAAGTGAGCGTTTTTGAGGTGGATATTCGAAGAGGAAAGCATATAGAAGAAGTAAAAAACATAAATAGCGGGAGCGCAGTAAACTCGTGACACTCGCCGCCATCATCACCCTTGGAATGACGATGTTTAAAACTCATGATCAGATGTAATACTCTTTTTAAGTGCATGTTTGGTTCTCTGGCATTTTATTGTACTTGATCCAGGCCTATTTTCACATCCTAAACAAATAAAAAACAATAAGCCAAGATAATAAGGTATCGTTACTTGGCCATTCACCGTTGACTTATGCTCTGTTACTCCATAGGGATTTATCCTTGAATGAAATAATTGAGTTACCACACGATGTGTTTTTTAATGTGACGAAGCTGAAGACACTGTGAGTTGAAAGATACCAGAAGCGATAAAGCACACCTTAATACTGGCCATGCTGTAGAAAACATTTCATTACCCCAATCTACCCACAACCACAACCCTGTCTTAAACCACTTCTATAGACATGCAAGGTACTGGTTAAAACAAAAAAAGAAGAAGAAGAGAAAAGAAAGAAAAAGAAAGAAAGAAAACTAAGAAAACTTTGAGAAAAAAAGGCTCTATTGTAGGTTGATGGCCGTTGGCACCCAACTTTTGCTCTCGGGCAACTACAGTCCGATTTTTTTATTCACATTATTATTGTGGGCACCCTCGAATTTACAGGTTCAGGCCACTAGGCTCCCTTCAATTTTCCTTAGAACACTGCCTTGGTTCCCCATGCCATGTCATAATCATTTTTTTTTTGTTTTGTCCAACACCTCATATAATTTATGACCTAACCTTAATTTACTACCTGGTGTTCTCGTGAAGGCTTTTAAGCTACACAGAAACACTAAAGACAAATAGGAATAACTACTACTGACAACACACACACACACACACAAATAAAATGAAATAATACAAAAACAATGTTCAATTTTCATAGTAGAAGGCGAACTGAACATCGACGAAATTTCTTTCCACCATTTACAAATCCGTTTGCCTTAAAAAACCACCAGCAGTTTACTGAAAATTGGCTGTCCAATACAAATTGAGCATAGCGGATTACTGTTGTCCGAAGTTCACGAGTTAATGACATAACCCAAGCCAAAATTTTCAGTTATTTGGATGAAGCTGAGTATGATTTGGAGAATTTTGTAGATCGAGGAGGGTGCTATCGGCCGAGCCCGATAGCACGATCGGAGATCTAGCTGATCATAGGTAAATTATGTACGAAAGACGATTTTATAATTCATGTATTACTCATTTTAAAAAGAATAACAATTCGTACTCTAAAACTCGTGCTAAACTATTTTGGTTTTCCAAAAGCTATGAAATAATGTGCCGTTTTGTCCAGCTCTACTAAACGGCTGAGTCCTCGTCCCTATGGATGTTTGGTTTGCGATCATTTTTTAAATAGCGATAGCCCGAAGTATTAACTAGAGACCTAAAGATTGAGGATTTCCGGCATCTCCCGCGAACAGCGAATTGAGAACGTCAAGAAGTCACTTGACTAGGGTCTTACCGTCAGGTTTTCGCAGGCAATGTGAGGTTGACGTTTGCTCGGCTAGACCACGCTCAAGAGGTAAGTGATTTACCGCAAGATTTTTTGCACCCTAAAACGTCACAATTCCACGTTTGAGAAGAAATACGACTTTCTAGAACTTTTTTTGCTTATTCATTATCGAATTCTATTTGAGAAAAAACTTAATTTTGAAGACAATTTCTGTGCTAAAATAAAAGTTAGTGGATGAATGAACACTAATATGGCAGCTGCGAGCTACTACCAGCGAAATAATATGGGCTCGGAAGGGTAACGTAAAACCGTTAACCGCAAACCGCAGTTTGCAATTTGCAGCAGAATGAAGAAACCTCATTCTTAAGGTCTCTAATGACGCCATTTTACCGGGATCTCAAACGTCTTCCAAATCTGATCAACGGCTTCTTGGTTCGAAAAATTATCTAGGGCATATTTGCCAAAACAGAGAAATATTTTGAACGGAGTAATGTGAGCATGCACGAAAAACACGCCTTCCTAGACAATAAAGCCTGCCTTGGAAAAAAATCCTCTAAATCGTGGATTGAAAAACACACTAAAAGCGTATAACTGTCGTTATTATTGTTATGATTATAATTATGATGATTGTCATTTCTTTTTATCATTATTATAATTATTATTATTATTATCTTTTTTTGCGCGAGCTAAATTTACGGCTTTGTTTTTTCAGTGATTTGTCCAACAATAATATTGCTCAACTTCCCAGTAAAGTTTTTAGCAAGCTGACGATTCTGAATCACCTGTAAGTGGATCAGTACAGCATCAGATCAACAAAAATCGCACAGGCAATCGATAATTTCAAAAACCGAGACCAAATAATTAGAATAATTGGAGACCGTTTTGAAAATGGTTTGAATGCGTGTTGCCTTGCGCACAATAACAAATCTTAAAGCTTGTCGACATTTGGTTGGCTTCATAGAAGCTGCCCAAAATGTTGAGCTCCTAATTATGTGTCCAGGGCAATCTTTCCATCAATCTTTTCATCGCCCTTGCTATTCGTTTATGGGAATAATTTTGCATAAATTAAAAACAATAGTTTCCGCCGACCATGTCTCAAAACGCAAGTGTATGCGAATTATTTCCATCGAGCAATTGAGAGGGAGACATTCTTAAAATCGCTTAATACTCTATACCGAACAAGAAAAATGTTCTTCCAAGTCCTTATTAAAGGAAAAGATCCATGATCTTATGCAAGCCTTCCAACTGGATACGGAAAGTCATTAGTTTGCAATAAAGTGTTGACAGGTCAGACGCGACGCACAGTGTGAGACGTCCACTGTTAAACTATTTTCTTCATTTTCCCCGTAGACGACCACCTCCCATAGGCGACCACCTTCCGGGTGGCTGCTTGATTAGAGACACTGACTGTTGATAAATCCATTATCGAGGCCAAGCCAAAGCTAGTAAATCCACAAGCGATTTAGGCAACTTTATTCGTGGTCTATTATTAAATAATATTTTGTAAGGATAATTTTTTTTTTTTTGCAGCGACTTGAGTAATAATGATATTGAAATTCTGCCAGAAAATGTGTTTTCCAACCTACGTAGTCTGATGATAATGTAAGTTAAATAGCAGTCTGATGGTCGATCGCACATAATTGAACATCGGCATTCGTTTCAGTTGAAACACGCAGGGTATAAAAAGATAATTTTATGACCTAAGGCCCGGTTCAGACGACGAACTTTTCATGAGCCGAACCCAATACATTAAAAGTCCGGAATCTGATTCAATTAAGATTTACGCCTGTTTCAATTTGGAACGACTGAGCCGTTCTTTTCGCCTAGCCCGGCCGGGAATCTCGGCTTTGGAGTGACTTTTATTTGGAACGGCTTTCATTCAGACGCCGAACTTTTCATGTACGAACCTAACAGATAGATCATTATGCCGTATTTTGTAAGCAGTTTGACAGAAATGAGCATTTTTCTGCTTTTGAACTTAGTTCAGCAACCTGAACTGCAATTAAGATCGGCGACTGAATCAATTCAGCCGGTCAAAATTGTGGTGTTTTTGGCCAGCGGCCAATACACTTTAAGCATGCGCACTTATGCGCCATTCCGAAACGTAGTCCGTTCGAATCAAAGACATGACAAAAATGATTTGGGTCGGCCTTAATTCGAATTAGGTTCGGCTCGTGAAAAGTTCGGCATCTGAACCGAGCCTAAGTGGGTCTTTTTTTATCTATCACCAAAAAAAAATTCCTCTATCCCCCTTCCTATGCAAGATGGACTTATTTATTTCAGGCAAGTTTGTAGTGGGAGGGCTTAATGGAGAGGAAGGTTTATTTGAGAAAAAAAGGTTATTTAGCAAAACTGGGTGCTAGACTGCTTTTCCAAACAAGTAGGTATCACTTTTTCCCATAAATTAATGGAAAGTAAATGTGAAAAAGCCCAAGCACTGGAGTTGGGTTTAATGCAGACTGAAAAAAAAAAAACAATTCAGGCGGGTAAAAGTAAAATAAAACATACCGGGTCAGTCTACACAAATTGTTAAAGTAATTAATGATCAAATAAATGTAGTCTATCGTTTCTTTATTTGAAAGGAGAGGGGTTAGGGAAATAAATTTTGTCTCCTGAAAAGGGGAGAGTTATTAGAGAGAACGACGGAAAGAATCAATACTGCTGTTTACAATCGGGAATTCACGTTTTTTTTGTTTGTTTTTTTTTTTCTCCTTTTCTCTGTTCACTAACAGGATATTGTCCTCGAATAAGATTGGAATAATACCAGAACAATTGTTTGCCAACCTACATAGTCTGTTGACATTGTGAGTACAAAATAACCGTCTTTAATCGCCTTTACAAGGTTTAATAAGCCTATCCGGCGGCAGGACCGAGGCCGAGAGCATCAGTCCTTCCATAACTTCAGTGTATCCACTCATAACAACGGCCCAAGAAGGTCATAATCTGGGCTGTTTTCAAAAGTGATCCAGATAAAATTTTAACCAGTACATTTATGGAGGGTTGTTGTTGATGATGATATTGTCGTTGCTGTTGTTGTTGTTGTTGTTGTTGTTTTTTATTGGTAGAGCGCTCTTTACGTAAATGCTTTAAGCCTCAGTAAGTCTGTTGTGTTAACTTGGGAAACGTGATTTTGTGTTCAAGTTTGCAAAAAGAATATAATACAGCAAGTTTGGCGTTCAACTGTTAAATCGTTTTCAAATAATTCAACATTTAAATAAAAATTATTTGAAGGAAAATGATCGCACTTATATACGCAACTTATGCAGTTGCGAAAAGAAAGCCTGAAAAAAATTTATGCTTGTACGGGATTCGAACCCTTGACCTTTGCGATATGTATGTATGTATGTATGTATGTAAATCTTTATTTAAACACGGGAAATCATCAGTTAAGCTTAAGTTAAAAACTAAAACTAATTGTACAACTGCTTTACATGATTGCCCTGTGGGAATCCGATATATCAGCTACCTTCTTGATATTTCGCTTAAAATGCGCAAGGGATACAGCATTTTTTAAGTTTTTGGGCAAGTTATTCCATAACATGGCCCCGTTGTAAGAGAAGCTTCGTTTCAAATAATTGGTGCTTGGTTAGGACAGGGTCAGCCTTCCCTCAGAGTTTCTTAAGTTGTAAGCACAGTGACGCTGAGAGAAAAGACTTTGTAGATATTCCGGAGCAAGGTCATTCATGGTTTTATACATCATTAAGGCTTTTTGTTTCTTTCGTCGAAGAGATAGCCTCTCCCAGCTGAGGGTGGAGAGAAGGTGGTTTGAGCTCGTATCAAAGGGTGATTTAGTAATAACTCTGCTGCACAATTCTGTAATTTTTGGAGCTTATCACTCAAGTAACCACTCAAACAGTCCCAGACGGGGCTGCAGTTATCAAAATGAGGCATAATTAAAGCGTTATCAATTTGAATTGCAGTTTCTTTGGATATAAAGGGGCGCACACGTTTTAGGACGCCTATAGCTGAAGAGACTTTCTTGCAAATCTCTTCAACGTGTTTACCCCAAGAGAGTTGAGCATCTATGATAATAAGACCCAGGGATTTGGTATGATCGACTCTCTTGATAATTTGGTCGTCAATTCTGATTTCTACATCGTCACATTGGGCAGATAGTCTTTGTCTTGACCCAATAATCATTAGCTCTGTTTTAGCAACATTTAGACTGAGCTTGTTAGCTTTCAGCCAACAGCTAAGGTTATTTAATTCATATCGTTGCAGCGCTCTACCAGTTAAGCTAACAATCCAACTGGGAGCAGGTCGTTGAATTGGTTCGTTATAAACTCGTGAAAGGATGATGATGAAATTATGAATATATGAAAATTATATAAGTGAGCTGCGGAGTTCAAGGTCAAGGGTTCGAATCCCGTACAAGCCTGAATTTTTTTCAGGCTTTCTTTTCGCTACTGCATAAGTTGCATATATAACTGCGATGATCTTCCTTAAAATAATTCTTCACTCCGCAGTTGGGCTATACCAAAATTTTAAAACAGAACGAAATATACCCTTCCACGTCAGCTTGAATGCAATTTTATTTCCTAGCAGATTCACAAGAAAAAATAAAAGAAAAAAAAAGGACACAACGACGGAAGAAAAAACGTTTTTTGTACCTGTACTGGACTGAACTGGCAACAATAGACCTATCGAATTCGCGGAAATAGACCGAAAAAAAAAACGATTACGCAACAGGAAGCCGAGAAAAGAGTTTTCACAGGAAAAATATAACAATTATAATAAATTCACGAAAACACAAAAACGCGAATAAGGAATCATAACTTCTTTGAACTTCCGTGGCTACACGTTTTTGCCTGTGGCGCGGCGCCCTCCAGAATTCTGGACTAATCAATAGCTTCTACCTTCATCCCAAACTAGACCCTACTAGCTTACCATTTCTAAGAGACTACCTCATTTCTAAACAAAGTCATGTAGCTGTTATAGCACTCTAAAATATGAAACCAGAAATCATTCAATTTAAAAATTATCATTCATTTTTTCTTCCTTTTACCATTTCACAGAAATTTGTACGGGAACCTATTAGCTGAACTACCTGATGGGGTGTTTGCCAAGATAACTAATCTGACTTATCTGTAAGTGGGACAAAAACAGTGATACAACACCAAGGGGAAAGGGATCCGAACAAATAAGACATTCTATCATAGTAGGACTATTTAGTAGAATGCATCAGCCATGGTATGTAATCCGTGTAATCGGCTTTGTATGATCCGGAATAACGAATAATAAATTTGAATTATTTTGCTCTCTCCAAAAAATAGAGTTATTACAGCAAACCCTATAACCAAACTACCCGATGATGTGTTTGTAAACCTGACGGATCTGAAAATTCTGTAAGCGTGTAAATAACAGAGGCTTTGGGGAAAATGCAGGTGCCATTTTATCAGTTGGTTCAGAACTTACATTGATGGCTTTAGAAGTTACTGTGCACACGAAAACTTAGCATGTGATCAACATCTGCGTTCATCCAGGCAAATCTGATCGATGACACTAATGTAAAAATAATAATAGGCCTACTCTGCGACTTAAAAGTCGCCTTAAGCCGCCTAAAGTCGCCTTAAGACGCCTTAAATCGTCTAAAGTCTCCTTAAGTCACCTTAAATCGTCTCAAGTCGCTTTAAATCATTATTTAATACTCTCTGAGAGGTTGAAATCGTTTCCTAGTTATTACTTTTCTAGTTTTTTTATTTGAATTTTGAGAATGTATGATTCCTCATAAAGTATGTAGTAACCTATGTATTAGCCACAGTTCCACCCCACCCCACCCCACCCTACCCTTCCCGACCCCCCCCCCCCCCCCGCCAAAAAAAAAACTCCCACAGTGACTTATTAAGGCTCATTAATTCCTTCTCCCTGCATTGGTTAGTTACGACCAAACAACGAGCACGGCGATAAGCATCTATGCAAAAAAAATTAAAATTAATGTTGTCCCATTGTCTTTAGACCACGAGCAGTCTCTCTTTTTTCTTGGTCCGTCGAGCAAAACGCAAAACGGACTGCCGCCCTCGTTTCTCGTGTCTCGCGCGGGCGTGCACTCCCCTTACTAAATCTGAAGAAAAAGAGGGACTGCTCGCAGTCTGCATTGTCTTCATTGTTACTATCTACAGTTTCCTCGAATCGACCCAAGTTGTTGAGTTACCTCGCGACGTTTTTGCAAGTCTAACGAAAGTTACTTACCTGTGAGTGTTATATGTTCTGCTACAGAATTACTTGTTTAACATCGCTTATCTTACCCCACCTTATCTTTATATTTTTTCAAACCATTACATTTATTCAGCAAGGAAATTTCCGCTTTAGTGTACATCCCTACTGCCTAAATCCATCGAACGCTATTCTCGTCCCATGAGCCTGTTGCTTCTTGTGGTCACGTTTTCTCTTTCGTTAGAAATTAAGCCAACTAGGACTGGGAACGAGAGTAACCATAGTCCAGATCGTTTGCAATCTAGGATAACTTAGATAAGTCAAAATCTAGCATAAGTATTTACATTTTGTTTATTTGTTGCTTTTTTTTTTGGATTTTCTTTCTCGTCTACCAAGAGCAATGAGAATTTCTAAATACATGTAGAGTGTTGTAGCTTTAACTATTCTCACGCATGGCTTCACTCACGAGGAATTACCCTCAAGAAATAGGTTAGAGCACTTGGAGACGAACATTTCAAGATCAAAGGAAATTCCTTAAACAGGCTTAGGCCATGTTTCATTGGCAGGACACGCTTACTTCTGGTACTACTGAATATTTGATTCTTTTAAACAGGGATATGTCCAAAAACAGGATATCAGTCATTCCCGACGAAGTATTTGGAAACCTCAGCAATTTAAAGACTTTGTAAGTGCAAGAATGAGCTAATAGGATCACCCACACGCGTCTGCACGCCATTTTCCATTTTTTTTTTAGTTGTGTATTTGATAGATTGTTTTTTTTTTCCTTCTGCAAGAGCCAATAATCAGTTGCTAGAGTTATACTCAAGCGGCTCTTTTTTCCATATTTTCGCTTTTCAAACCAGAATAAGGCTACTGTTTTACTTTCAAATTCAATTTTTCGATGCGATACGATACCTTTGGTTTGATAATTGAGTTTGCTTAAAAACACTCCAAATATGGAGCTTCTTGAAAGCGGGTGAAATGTAGGCGATTATATACGATGTTTTTACCTTTCCGCAGGATCTGGAAAAATTGTGTTGCTTTTCCACACCTACAGAACAACACATTCGAAGGCTTGAAAAGTCTATCAAACCTGTAAGCAAATGCAATTCCTACTCATGATACTCATGACTACCTCCGGAAAATACCGTAAATCCTCAATTTAGCCATCTTTCTTAAATAAGCCCCACCCCATCCCAAATAAGACTTCCCTTTCTAGGCGAAGAAACTTACAAAGCCCCCTATTTTTCTTCCAGTCACCAATTTAGCTGTCTACAAGAGCCCGACGTGTTCTAGTTGCCCATGAATATTGGAGACATTAATCTGCTTGAGGGTTTTCGCTGAGACAAAATAAACAGAATAAAATATTTGAAGCATCGCACTTACTTCTGCGTGGCCTTAATTAGTAGAGGACCAATAGGCTATTCCAGAGATTCAAAG
Source organism: Porites cylindrica (assembly GCA_964035525.1). Classification (NCBI taxonomy): domain Eukaryota; kingdom Metazoa; phylum Cnidaria; class Anthozoa; order Scleractinia; family Poritidae; genus Porites; species Porites cylindrica. The sequence continues at coordinate 55,298,980 of OZ037776.1, forward strand.
ACGAACGCTTACTTTCAAACTTTAGGCCGAGCACTCACTGCCGGTTAGCTGCAAATTCCATACAAAACCAGGATCTGGTATTGACTTTTGTTTCGAAAATAGTCTATAAGGCAGCTGGGAAATTACCATAAATTAATTCTTTCCTTCTAACCATATTTTCATCTCCCATACATTTCGCTTGTTCTATAAGCAAGAAACCTAAATAATTGGTGTACATATTACTAATCTAAGGTGGACTCTGTTTTGTTTTGTTGTTGTTGTTGTTTTTTTTTTAATATATATTTTTTGCTTTTAAACAGGTATCTATCGTCCAACCAAATTACTAGACTGCCCCGGCGTGTATTTACCGAGCTAACTAGTCTAAGTGAACTGTGAGTGTTTATCACTACTGCTTTGCCATTAGTGTGGAAATTAAAAAAAAACAGAGCGAGCATGGAAAATTGAAGAAAAACCTCGGAATCCACTTCGAGGTCAAAAAGCCAGATAATAATAATGATAGTCATAATGATGATAATAATAATGATAATTGATAATAATAATAATGTGAAATAATTAAAAATGAAAAAAGAAGAAGGAAAAAAAAAGGAAGAAAACAGTTACACTGAAAATATTGTATTACAATTATGTAGATACAAAAAGTGTAGAACGAATGAAATGCAAAGGGAAGGCCAACAGTACATTCGATCTAGCAAGCTGAACATTAGTCACTGCAAAAGTTCCCACACTGCCCGACAGACTGCATGTAGCAAATGTTTTGAAGGAATTTTAGGCTCTACAGCAAAAACATAGGAAAGCGCCAATGGTACTTCATGTTGGTGATTTCTTTGAGCCCCTTTGATAGGAAAACAGATGACCTTACCATTAATTATAGCCCTTTTTATTATATAGACACGAGTGTTTTACTGGAAAATATATCACTCGTAAAATTCATAAAAACTACATCCGGGACCCGAGTGGTTTATTTTCCTTAATATCGCACGTGAGTTTATCGATTACGTAATTTCAGTTATTTCCCTCTATTGTTTTATCAATGTCAATGTCTTTTTGTCTATATAATAAAAAAAAACATTACACGACGGCTTGAAGATATGAATTTTATTTTCTCGTGGCAAAAACAATATTTTACTCACTCGCTGGGCTCGTTCGTAAAATATTGTTTTGCCCCTGGAAAATAAAATTCATATCTTCACACCACCGTGTACTATCCTTACCTGGGGATACTCCCTTATATAAGCCATATAGGTGTGTGCTGAATAATTCATTTGTGTACTCATACAGGCATTTTAAGGCACGGTATTTGTCTCAGTGAAAAGCAGCTTTTCATTGATGGTTAAATTGTATATCTAGCCAATTTTTTGAAACGGACCTTGCAGTGATTTGAGTAAAACGTGTTAAAAGAGAGGTTTTTTGGGCCCGATAAGCTCCAAAATCACTGTAACGAAGGAAAAGAACAGATGGAAAAAAGAGAAAGCAATGGTTGCACTCTTAGTTTTTATAACGGATACTGTTACGAAAAATTGTATTGCGTGAGTAGCGTGACTTTCTAGACGCTCGCGAGAGTTCATAGTTTGTTTATTTTAGGATCTTGTGTAAGCGTTTCTAAAGCGGTATAATTAGACTATTTAGAAAGTACTAGAATGTTATTGTGAAAGTATATAAGTAGGCGTGTCCGAGTTAAGTTTGATCTAGTTTTTATAAGCGAAGAGAGTTTGAAGTGTGTGTCAAGTGTGAGCGAAAGCAGTGTTTATTAACTTAGCGGAGGCCGTGTAAGTTTATCAAGTTAATTGATGTTGGCGGAGGCCTTCACGTGTAAGTTTATCGAGTTGCGTACTGTTGTGGAGTTTTACTTCGTGGAAACTACGTTCATTTTTGGAATAAATCTTCTTGTTGCTGTTCCGACAACCCTGCGTTCAGTTTGGTTTGCAAGCTACCCGTCCTCTAAAAGATTACCCGCGTAAGAGCTACTTTGGAGATAGTAGTGGCCCCAAAAAAATTGTTGGACGGAAAAGGTTCATTTGCCAGTAAAGTTTTCAAAAATCTGGCTCGATATACTCTCTTGAAAACACAATAGTTTAAAGACAAAAATTATTGTGAAGCTTTAAAATGATTTTAGTCCAAGGCCGAATTATATACCAGGGGCAGATCCGTGTAGACGAATCACATGTCGCCGGAAATAAGTAATAGAAATAAGAGCCGAATTTAGATGGCTAGCTCTTTCTTTTTTTATCCTTTCTGGGTTTTGGGACCTTCTTTACAAAGTAAGTATGGTGAGAAACTAAGCTGCTACGTTTGTGACCTCCTTATAAACGGCAATGCACTATCTTCGTCCTATTTTTCCAAACGTTTTATTTTATTTTGTTTCATTTGTAAATAGTTACAGTTTCGATTGTGTTAAAAAAAAAATTAGAGACATGTTATACTTTAGACGTTATCCCACCTCTTGAAAGGCTTTGAAATTATGATCGTATTATTAAAGAAACTTCGATACAAAACAGAGCTTTCATCCGGGTGTTAAATTCATTCTCTTAACTTCAAACAAATAGGGATTTGTCCTCCAATAATATCACTCAGCTGCCCAATGATGTGTTCACCAAGCTCACGAACTTGAAATCGCTGTAAGATCAAATTTCTAATGCATTCAAATAAGGGTACACTACCACGCATGCGTAATGCAGACAATATATGTTATAATCATTCAAGTATTCCTAGAATACGTTCATTGCATCAGGCTTAAATTCCATTCCTGGTAATATGCGTGATTTTTGTCACATGAGCCCAGTTAAGTGGCTTTAGCTCCGACGTAGCAAAGTGGTAGAACATCTGGACTATTTATCACAAGGTCATAGGTTAAACACCTTTAGGAAGTACTCGGATTTTTTAATTCCGAGTGGCCTGTGTCATAGTCTAGATCTATGCCACAGACAAAACTAACCTCTGTTCAGTCAGTCTACGAAACAGCGCCGAAATCCCTGTTCTGGGACCCCACCTGTGCGTAGTTGGCAACACAAAATAATCTCACAAAATGTTACTCTAAGCAATGCATAGAAAGGTAAATGCAAGAAGTGGAACAAAATTTTAATCCTGGATAAGCTGATCATCCTCTCAGCAACGCGGCCCAAGAGAACAGGTAGTAATTATTATTCTGCGAGAACGAAAGCCGTATCCGTAATTATAATTTAAGATCAAAATTTGAAACTTTGAGTAGTAAATTCTGTCGCTTGGAAATCACCATTATAATATACTTTTCATTTCAACAAAAAGGTCTTTGTCGTCGAACTTACTCACTCAACTACCTCATGATGTATTTTTCAATCTGACATATCTCAGCAAACTGTAAGTAAATCAAAACGTTTTATGTGACAATTTCGTAAGTCGCAAATACTACCCTTAAGTATTTAAAGACCGGTAATACTTAAGGAAATATTTTACAACATTTTAATTACGGTTTTACATGGAAAACCACTCAACCGTGGCCATGGGTGGTTGTCTTTTCCCATACAAATCCTTGTAATTTTCTTCGGCCGTTGCAATTGCTACTTTTGAGATATAGGGCTGAAAATTTAAAGGATACCTAATTTTAATACGCTTTTTCATTTTCCGTTAAAAAAATCCATAGGCAAACTTTTTTGTGTGTTCACAAAAAGTTGATCAGGTGATCAACAGTTACAAATTAACAGTCAGTCAAATTAAGCAATGAATAAAAGATGAGAACCAATCAGATTGGAGAATTTAATTTTCTATTGGCACACTAATAACAATAATAACAATAATAATAATTAATAATAATAATAATAATAATAATTGATTTATACCAATAGGGATTTGTCTTCGAACCAACTCATTCAATTACCTCATGATGTATTTTTAAACCTCGCACGTCTTTATAAGCTGTAAGTAAATGATAGCAACGACACCATCGTAGCGGCTCTCTACGCCATCTTTTATTTGCCACTATTTTTCTTTGGCTTTAGATCTAGTTACTCACAAAACTGTATATTTTGCTCGTCATCAATCAGTTGACTGTGCTCAGGACATGATAAGTTGCATTTATCATGATAAGTTGCATTTATCGAGGTCCATGGTCTCAGAGGCGCTATCGTGACGTGGTTGATACTAGCTTGGCAGTGGTAGTGACTTAAGTTTACTGTTAAAAAAATCCAAAAGCAAACTGTCTTCATGTTCATAGAAAGTTGATCACCACTTGATCAACTGTTACAAAGGCTTGTTGGTGCTCTATCAGTAATTTGTTAACTAAAGGAAGAATGAAGTCAAGAATCCTGGTAGATGGATCCTATTATAATAGTTTCCAAGTCAATGTTTAGATTTTAGTAAATGCAGGTATCAAAATCCAAAAATAAAATGTAAATATAGAATTAAGCTAATAAATAGTCACTTCAGCAGTTTCTAGTCAATGTCAGCGTATTTAACATAAACATATTATGTGATGGATTTCTTTTTAGTGCAGGAGAGCCACTTAAAAAGATGTACTCTATAGATTTTTTCAAACTTAGCATAAATGTTAGACCTATTTAGGACATTCAAAAACGGCAATAAAAGTATGGGGTAGCCGTGCTTGTTTTCGCCCTGTGTGCCTGTAGTTCTGAGTGTTTTTTCCTAGTAGCGCGAGAAATGTTCGAAACTTAAACAACCATAAAAAAATCTTATTTTATAGCAAAAACTATGAATCTTACAGAAACCTTGAGCCCGTTTGTTAGTCTGGGCTATATGTTTCAGTTAAGTGACCTCAAATTACTCAATCTTGAAAAAATGAAGAGAAGTGGACAGTTTTAACATTTTCTCGTACTTTTCTGTGGCTCTAAATGGGGAAATTCAAGTCATTCATATTTAAAAAAATACTATGGTTACTATCCAGATTTTTTTCTCCCTAACTTATATTTTTGGTGTAACCATAATGAGTATGAAACAACAATAAAAAGGGAGGTCACCGTTTTCGCAAAATGACAGCAAAGGGACCATTTCGGCTTCAAATGATTATTTTGCGCTAGGGAACTGGGGCAAGACAAACCCCTTTTTAGCCGGATAGAATTATCAAATCGCTGTTAAAAGCATTTGGGCTAAATAAAGGGACCATAATCACCTCTTTTTAGGCGACCATTGAACATCGCTACCACCTTTGAAGTCGCAATGTTATGCACACTAGGTGATACGCAGTGCAAAACAAGGGAATTACGTAAGCAAATGCATATATTAGTAGTGCGAGTAAGATTCTGGTTCTAATCCATGTAGCTATGTGCATATTTCTCCCTCTCATGGTGGCAATAAGCTATGCTCATCGATTATGGTACCTCAAGAATCCCTTTATTATTCTGGTGTGGCCAGGACCATGCCACTGTCGAGAAATTTTCTTATAACCTTCTTTTTATTTAAATCAATACGATAGATCTATGTCCCTCTGCCATCCAGTATTAGGGAGACATACCCTTACATCGAAGAATGGAGATCGTTTGTGGTACCAGATCCAAGGTGCCTTTTTTCATCCGTTTCATCAAACAAACCGTCATAAAATTTGGGTTACTAATAAAATAAATTTCGTTTCCGAACCACAATAAACTGTAATTCGATTGGTTAATTAATAATTAAAAGTAGTTCTATTCATTTTAAACAAACAGGGATTTGTCATCGAATCAACTTACTCAGCTGCCTCCTGATGTATTTTTTAATCTGGCACATCTTCATGAACTGTTAGTAAATTATAAAAGTTAGAGATAATACCAGTAAATTTTTTTTAACGATAATAATGATAATAGTAATGATAATAATATTATTTTATGTCGCTGTCGTAAGATTACCACAATTGCAATTCGATTTACTATTTATCAAATAGAGAATAAACTCATTTTTAGCTTTTTACGAAAAATAGGGATTTGTCCTCGAACCAACTCACTCAACTACCTTATGATATATTTTTGGAGCTGACAAATCTATATCATCTGTAAGTAAATATTAAATTATAACAATTGTAATGTTGCTTCGAATAAAATTAATCTTGCCTCCTAAAATTAACATTTCAATCAACTGTTCTGCCCTTTGTGTGAACAATATTTCAGCCTCTTTTATTTTCTAGTCAACTCCTAAAAATATTCTATAATATAATACGTCGACCAATTCGAAACTTTAATGGTCCACGACCTTTAAGATTTCCCCCGCCCCGCAAAGAAGGCTCAGTCCACTTTCAGGTTCGGTATAACAGAAGACTATTGAGCTCGATGGCTGGAGAGTCTGTAATTCATTTCTGATGTGTTTACGGAATATTTTATTCTTAATCAACTGAAACCCTAGGTAAATGGAAGGCCCTAAGTGTCAATTTGAGTATTGTCATGGCTTTAAGTAAATGAGTTTAAAGTTTGTTGCTTTATTAAGAAGTATATACATGGAAGCCTCGGTCCCAGCCCTGGCTACTGACATCTATTATCATCAAATTGATGGTTAAATATTGCTCCCATTTTCCAAAAAAATGATAAGTGCCAGTTGGTTATGAAGACTAAGCCAGGGGATTAGAACCAATCAGAAAAGGGGAACTATTTTGGATAAGTAATAAGCACTAATTACTGCTTTAGATAGAAGAGCTTGGAGATCTGCTCAATGGAGACTTCACCTCGTAGTTGATAAACCATCACACCAGTGATCAATCCACCACTTCCGGAGTCCTGTTCGAACTTATTTATTCATTTATTTATTAATAAACTTCGCTAAGAGGCCTGGATCACTCACAAATAGAATTAGAGATGAAATAAATTTCGTGGTTTATTTTTTTAAATTTGTATCATTTTTTCCGATTTAGTCGATGTTAAATATTTCAGCGAGACATTTCATTTTTGACCCTCTCTTCAGATTTCTCATAGGGGTGGTAACGAGAAAAAGAAGAAGCCCTCACAAAGACCAAGATAGCTGCCAATATTTTTCGTTCATGCTCTTTCACTTACGTTCACCAGTTAAAACCATAAACAGCCACCTGCCTTTCCACCAGATTTTTCTTTTTGAATCCTGAAAATCATTCAATATCTTGACAATCAAATACTTTGATATCATTCTGTAATTGTTTGCAGTGGTCTACAAAAAAATATGATCAGAAATTTGTCAGCACAAGTGTTTGCTTACATGAACAATCTAAACGAACTGTACGTAATTTTTTTAAAAAGCGCTTATTAGATGTGGATTTTGATTTTTTTATTTTTGAATTTGATTTTTTTTATATTTTTCGAGCGTCTGAATCAACTGTTGACTGGTTGAAACGTCGTTTGTTCGATTGACCTAGAGTACAACCTTTTTAATCAAAAGCATTTCTATATGATCATCCAACCTAAGATTAAACCTGAGATGAAAGATCTTTATCAGTTTTAGCTTTCGAGTACTGATTTGGACGCTCAAAAAAAAGAAACTAAAAATAATAATCATAATGATAATGACAATAAAAATAATAATAATATAATGATAATAATAATAATACTAACTACTACTACAAATAATAGTAATAATAACCGACAAAGTTTTTTTTCAGTTGTTGTTGATTTTTTTAATTGTTGACTTTATAATTAGTTACAGGTTTTAGAAAAAAAATTAGTTTAACCGGAACGTGCTGCATCAGTTAAACGGGAGACACCTCCGAAGGTGTCCGGTATAAACTTCAAATGATGTTATATATTGTGTAATTGGGTAGGCGACGCGTGCGATTAAACGAGAAGGTCAATTTACGGTGACATTTGTTTGTTTGTTTTTTTTTTCTTTTTCATAGAGATCTGCCCTTGAACCAAATCACTCACCTACCAAAGAATGTGTTTTCAAACCTAACAAAATTGATAATACTGTAAGTGTAGCCTGCTATATATCACAGGAAGATGATATCCAATGATCAGTAATCAATAATAAATGGAAATATCTTTTCGTTGTAATCATTTTAGGAATTTGAGTTCCAGTAATATTGAAACTGTCCATGTGGATGCATTTTCGGGTCTAAAAGAGTTAAGAATACTGTAAGTTCCCCTGATAATTTAATGTTTCAGGCCACAGAGAACGCATTTTCTTGTGGATAAGTTAAAATCTCATACTACGCTATGGATTTTGGGTACTGGATGGCATATTCCATTCTTCAGCGGAATTCAGGATTCCTTGAGTTGAAGTGCGGATTCTAGAGCCAAGGACTTCTGATTTTACAAGCAAAAATCCTTTTGATATCCGAATTCCTTATGATTCTTTATGTAAACTTTTCCCGGCTTACCGAATTATTACATTGGGAGCTCTTTATTATTATTTTTATTATTATTATTGTTATTATCATTTTTTTTTATGCCGTAAATACGTCCGAATGGTTATTCAATGAATAGTTATTGGTTATTTAAATTAATGGTTCTTCGAAAGTGCCTTACATATTTTGTTGTTGTTGTTGTTTTTTTTTTTAATTCATATGGTGTTTAATATTTTCAACCCGATCGTACCAATACCCCTGAAATGGAACTCTACGGGAGTTCTATCTTCATATCTTCTGTTTCAGTGACCTGTCGTTTAACAAAATCCAGAATATTACAAAGGAGCTGTTTGTACATGTCAAAAACGTATACACGCTGTGAGTATGACAAGCATTTACAGTAGACTGCAAAACAGTCGGTTTTTTTCTCAAGATCATGCAGTGAAGAAATATTTTGTTTGACCGCTCGCGCTTTGAATACGCAAAAATAGGGACAGTTTTGCAGTCTACATTTACAGTTGTGTACGCTATTATATATTCTCGTGGTTTTAAGGTGTAGTCAGTGGAGAGCTTGATGATAATGCCTTGGCAACCGGGTTTTGGGAGCAATGTTTTTGTCAAAATTTGCTTATTTTCTATGACTGTTTAGTACTATTACATTAAATTTATGATAGCCCGTAATAACTCTAAATACATTTACCTTTCAGTGAATAATTTAAGAGAAATGAAATGACCAAATGAGAGATGCCGGGTTTAGTTTTCAACAGTGTTTTTTATTTGTCTCGGAATTTCTCAAGGTGGCTTACTTCCTACATTTTTTCCTCCAATAAGAGCGTGCTCGACGCGCGCGCTAAGCAAGAGTTCTCACGTATGCAAAAAGGAAAACCCCGAGATCAAACAATGTGAAAATCTTTCGAAAATAATTCCCTATTATTCTGGGGTTTCTCAAGAAGTAATAATGTAGTTCTCTTCAGACATTTAGTTTCAGATAATATGAGGGCATGATTCTGGGTTTTCTAGTGATTTCGGCTTAAAAATATAACAAAAAAGATAAATTTACGCATTAGCGTGTCACCTATGTTGTTTTCGACAACTGAAAAACGTTATGACCAATGTTTTGTACCTGCTGTATCGGTTCTAGTTTATGATTTTTGAAATACAGCAGTCGCTTTTGCAATGAAAATGCTAACTTTAAACAACAGCAAGAGTCACGCGTACTGTCCTACTACACTGTCTTAATGATGTTCAAATCAGGAATGTTGATAACCAAAAGATTTAAGAATTTTGTCATTTTATAGGAACGAACAACGTTATCGACCCTTCCATATCTCATACATTTTCTTGTTCTTTTTTTCTTTATACAGAACTTTGAAATCAAACAGTCTTCAAAGGCTTCACGAAGACATATTTTCTTTTCTCCCAAATTTGGAATCTTTGTAAGTTTCTGTTTTAAATATTTATTTTTATATCCCATAGTACAGGTTTCTTACATCCGAAAAGAAACATGATTGCCAACGAGCAGCCTAGTGAAGACCCGAGGCTGCGAGGCGGTAGCAGAATAAAGCTGTGCGCGAAAGTTCCAAGGCAGAAGGAATCTCGAAGCGATGTCACGTAAGGTAGTGTAAGATAACTTTTATGACGCAATGCAAAACAGAAAACATAAGAAAAACATGCTATGTAAAGTCAGTATTTCGAATTCATTATGCAGTAGAACAGTTTAGTTTACCATTTTCAAGGTAATTTTTGGTCGTACAATCGAATTGAGTTCAAAATATTTTACCCACATACACTGCCTGTTTATGCCGCTAATAATGCCGCAAAATTTATTGTCTCGTGGCTATTTGAAGCAAAATAATTTGGATGGCTTCATCGGCGCGCAGCATAGATCTTTTTTTTTCCTGGTCAGTAGACTTCTTAACCTTTAAAAAGAGACGAAATACAAGTCTATACGTTCAATATTCGTGGACTTATGATTTTTTGTTAGGACTCTAAGTTCGCGCAGAAGACCCTAAATATTAATTTTACGCAAAATGGCCTGTGGGAACCTTCGAACAAAACCACGAGCTCCAATATCTAAAAAGATATGATATGTCAAAAATTTCAGCACGCTCAATGGGTGAGAGCACGACAATTTATCCCAAACATTGCAGAAAGTTGAAATTTTTCGGTGCAGAAAGTTGAAATTAAATTGATTGTCAGCCTCAGGTGAGTTAAGGGTGTGTCAGTAGAACGACAACTCTGTTATGTAATTTTTTTTTTCGGTGAGGATGAAAAATGTGCAAACAGAAGTAAAACATAAGCCATGTAATTCTTATTTCAGCTTTATTCACTGCTCGGCATTTTGACCCACACTCCAAGCAAGAAACAACAAGAAACAAAAGCCAAATAGCAAAATGCAAAATTCTTGACTGACAATCAAACAGTCATGAGAAATGTCTGGAAACAAAAGCACTTTTCATTAAATGGAGAAAGTAGTGTGATTGAAGTGCTGCGGAAAATCTTTTTTTTAAAAAAAACCTTGTTTTCTTTTAGTTTGTATTTTAGCCGGCTTCGCGTTTGGAAGGCAAATACTAGATAAGCGTACTCACCTGAAGCCTTCTTCTTTTTACCACCAACACGACAACTAAGTTTTCGATGAATCCACAGTTGCGACGCTTTCCTCAGCCAAAACCTAAATAAACAGGAATCTTGTTAGCAGTTGTATTTCTTTCCGTGACGGTAGTGGAAAAACATAAAAAGTTAAAAACGTAAAATGTCAAAACGCTTCAGCTTTTTGGAAAACAAATTTCCAGCTGATGCGTTTTTATCCCTGTTCACCTGTCAAAATTTTGACCAATCTTCCTCGAGGTAACGAGGTTGTCATTTGTAGGCGGGAACAGGGAGCGGTGACAAACGGTGACACGTAAAAGAGGAAAAGCAAGTCAAATGTTTGCACGTACATTATTAACAAGTCATCACATGATTTTTCTAGTGCAATTTGGAATAAATCAGCACTCGTAAATTTTTCAAAGACCACAAATTTTGTTAGTCTTTAAAAAATTTACTTGTGTTGATTTATCCCAAATTGCTCTCTAAATCATGCGATTACCTAATAGATACAAATTGGACAGCGCGCACGTAATAATGGTAATTGAACTGAGTGGAGTGCAATTTGGTCTGAAATCATACGCGTGATTTCAAAATCGAACGAGCACGCAGCGCGAGTTTGATTTGAAATCACAAGTATGATTTCAGACCAAAATTGCACGACACGAAGTTCAATTACCACTTTATTACATCCATTTTGAAATCGCAGAATTTAGTCAGTACTAATATTTTTATTGGTCGAGTAGCCGGTTTGTTAAAAAGCCGAAACAAAAAGGCTTTTACATCTCATTTTGTATTCGAAACAGAAATGATGCGATATAGAACAAAAGTGGTGCGATTTAAAACAGAAATGATGCGATTTAGAACGTGAATGACGTGATTTGGAACAGATGCGATTTAGAGCAAAAAATGGTGCGATTTAGGAATAAATCACACTGCTGAGAGCCAATCAGATTGCACGGATAGCCAGTGATTTCAAAGTGGATGTAATAATAGGTAAAATCTTTGCTCGTTCACACTTAGCGATAGTTAACTAGTAAGTATCTTTTCCGTATTCTCGCAGGACTTACAGCCTTCCCAGGACATGAAAAAGTGAAAACAAGCGTCTCACATCGCTTCCACAACATTAACCATGAATCTATCATAAGACAGTTGGGTTACCCTACCTAATTTATGCGAATAAGTATAAAAGTGATTTTTGGCAATGTTTCTTTCCCAATTCCATCCTAGGGATCTATCTTACAACAAAATCGATTTTCTGCCTAGGAAACTGTTCTTTTCCCTAAATCAGCTAATGTTATTGTAAGTGGACATTGACATCTTCCATATTGTAAGTTATCATTATGGCTAAATTCGTTAAATTTTTGTCTAAAATGCGACTGACCCTTTCTAATCTTGCAAAAATTTGTAGACATTACCGGCCAGTGAAGGCGTTCGTATTTCTATTTGCAGAATAGTTTTAAAAACTGACGTGATAAAAGTTTAAGCTAACGAAACAAAGTAAGAACGTTTTGGTTTAAACAATGAAGAGTTTTAGAATCACGTTTGGGTGAAAAGACGCACATTAAATTTAAGTTGACAATTTCTCAAGTTAGTAAATAAACAGATAAACACTTTACCAATTAATTTTTATGGATAAAATCTGTAGGAAACTACCAATTTTTGTGTAGATGGAACAATTGAAACTAAGTAAATTGTGAACTTGTTCAATTATTTTAAATTATACCAAACTCGAGAAAACTTTATTTTTTTCCCTATTGCGTTTATTTCTCAGATCTTTGCAACACAACAACATACCCGTTGTATCGAATGAGTTCTTCTCCAGAAACTCTTTTCTCATATACAGGTAAGGGTCGATTATTTGATCATTTTATTTTCAGCCCAAACATTTTAACTGAAATCAGCACGTTCTTAAGTTAAAATTGATCTTCTAAAGTGTGAATATTTCGATTATTTTTTGCCTAAAAAGGTAAGAAATTTGGCAAAAAAAATTGCCTTTTTGTCATTTATTTGAAGAATGAAACATATCTCGTCCCAATTTTACTTTGATTGCTTAAATATTGCCAAACGCAACAATAAAGCGTTAGGTTAAGGAAAAGGAGAATCTAATGGAATCTTGCAAGTACCGTCTTTGGATTTGCAATTGTGGTAAAGAGATAGCTCTAAGCAGAAGCATATAACTCCGTGGCGTCTAAATTCCCCTTATCCGTTTAGAACCATGCTGAGGATTTTTAGCCGACGTAGCCGACCAATCAGAAGCACGGAGATGTTTTGCCCAAATATGCATGGAATCAGAGAATTCAAGAATAAAAACTTTGAACTTGTAACGCTTATACATGTATGTCTTCGACCGAAAGAAATCGTTTTATGGCACAAAAGATAAAGTAATTATGCTTCTATAAAATGCAATCCTGAGAAAACATAAAGAGACACAAAGTTAAGCGGTATGGCTTGAAAACATCGACCAGCTACAGGTAAGACAAGTATGTTTTCATTTCTTCACGATATCGGGAAGCCTGTCGCCGAAATCAGCAAAACAAATCTGCAGCCTGTTTGGCCGACAAAGATCATCCTCTATTTAGTACCACGGCAAAACCAGTTATCTGTAACTTCTGTTCTCATTGATTAAGGCAAAACCAGCATAGCGACTTCAAACAAAATGATATGGTAAACTTTGCAGAAGCGTTGTACAAGGCGAACAAGTCGGAACGGAATCTTTCTTTTTTCATGAGGGTAGATATTTTTATTAATTCATTCAAAACATGTACAGCACGCGAACACATGAAGTATGGCAGTTTTGGTTAGCTATGTGACATGTAAAAGCTGTTTTCTTTCTGGGGACAAAGAAAAGTTTTAAGCTGCGAAATTTACCTTCGAGGACTTCGACCTTGTTTCCTTCATGGTGGAGTACTTGTCCTTTTCCAAGTCAGCAAAGTTTTTTGAGAATTTTCTGGTAAATTTTATACATTATGCTCAAGGAATGTACGTTATATACTCTTGATAGCGTTTTAAAGAAAAATTGGGAAATGCGCCCGATTAAAGGCAGATTTAGTGTTAATATTTTTTTTGCTATGTGCTCCAAAGAATTTACTTGTGTGAACGGATCCACGATCTAGTCAGTGCTACGTGAATTGCTTTTAACGGCAAACTTTTGGGTTTTCGAATGAAATTTTTCAAGAAGCAAGAAGCAATTGTTTTCTGTTTGTTCATTCATAACACTAATTGAAAACATGATCTTGAGACACAGCTTGCATTTCATTCTTCTTATTACAGTCACGCATCACTTCTGCGTAGATGTCAACGAATTTTTTGCAATTTTTTCTTTCGGGTTCAGCTACTAGTGACTAATGGTCGCCCAAAAACCGTTTTTTAAAGTGACAACTCAGTCAAGAAATCACTTCTCTTATAGTGCATATCATGCCACAAGTAGTTGACTTTGTCTTGTTCGGAGGAAGTCAATGCTTGTCATTTGGGAATAATGTTCCGTTTTTCGTCAAATATTACCTCGTAAAACAATAATTGCTTTTTGCAGTCCATCATTTAGGGACGGACCATTAGAAAACTTATGGGGGGGGCGGGCGAAGTACAAAAAAAAAATTCGCGCAAGGGAAAATTAAATGAAAAAAAATTCTTGCAAGCCAATTAACCCCTAAGAAATATTCATGCAAGGGCCTGAAAAAAATTCATACAAGGAATTTGGTAACGAAAAAAAATTCCTGCAGGTCGAAAATTCCCCTCCCCCCCCCATAACTTTTCTAATGGTCCGTCCCTTACATCGCGATACAAGTTTTCCTAGGCACTCGCCGACAGTAATTCCATATAAGGAAGTACATTTTGATTGGTTCCCTAAAAAAACCAGCATTACAACAGAGTTATACGCTTTGGGGTTCTATGCTTCTGCTCAAAGTTAATATAATTGCTAATGTCTTATGGTCGAAACTATGAAATATGTTTAAATGTATTTCTACCATTTAGAAAAAAAGCGTAATGGGAATTATTTTCAAAAAACGGCTAAAAAATTAGGGTTTTTTGACACTCAAACATCACAAAGTATTTATAAGTGCCAAAAACTAAACACACTGTCAAAAAATGGAGATATGGTTAAACTAAAACCTATTCATGCAGTGCAACTGGCACTGTTTTTCTCTCTTGATCCATATCACTTTTTCAAGTCAGGCGATTTAAGTAAATATCCTTGTTACGAATAAACTTCTTTTTTCTCTAGGTTTTTAAACGCCAATAGTTTAGTGCATATAGCGAACGGAACCTTTGCTAATTCCCTGATGTCCCTCGGCATTAAATTTACTGCAAGGATGTGAGTATCCCTGTTTCTAGATATTATTGTTCTTTTTCGGGGAATTCTCAGCCATTTATCAGCAGCAATGAAGAATACTCTTGCTCTGAATTTAGCGGAAGTGGATAATGATGTTGCGTTGAGGTTATCAGTTTTTGTGTGATTTACTCTTCTGTGACAAATTTTACATACCATCGATTAACACTTCTTCATGCCTAAGGCTGATTGCAAAATCTGCTAACATACCCACATTATTTAAGTCAGCTTCTCGTTAAATGACAACGAAAACGCGTTATTTTTTGCCCCAAATCACTCCTTTTTAAAAACCTACTTCACGCAATGCCGTTTTTCCTACCGACGTGCAAAGTTTCCCCCCTAAATGCTGTGTGCATTACTGATTTTATGATTACAAGAAAATCATTTGTTTCTTTGTTTCTCTCATTCAATCAATCATTCATTCATTCATTTTTTTTAAAATTACCTTATAGAATGCTGTCAGATAACCCTATAATGACGATAGAACCAGGAGCATTTAGACTTGGCCAATATTCTTTAGAAATGTAAGTAATCATTGCTTATTTGCAGCTCATGTATCGCACGGGATGTGGTGCTAATTAATCAAAATAGTATGGAGTAATCGAATCCAATTGTGTTTTTCAGATACTTGCTACGGACCTATATCAAAAAATTAAGCCTGGATTCTATCATTGGTGTTCGCGGTCTTGAAAATGGCCTGTAGATATCCATTCGTGTGTTGTTGTTGTTGTTTTTTTTCCCTTTTATTCCTGAATGGGAATTTGCGCAGTGAGTTTTTCAATTTTGTCGGTGTTGATCGTCAAAGGAATATATATTAGAATCATTGGCATATTTTATAGTCAACATCATGCATCATCATGCACTATACCTGTATTCTACTTTACGTAATAAGTGACTTGTTACTTAAAGTAGAATATTTCGTCGAAAGTGCGGGCGTGAGGTATTTACGCACGGGTTGTCGACTTAAACAACGTTGTTTACAAAAATTAAAAAACGAGTGTGTAAATGCCATACAAAGCACTTTCCATTGGCATTGTGTTTATTATATACCTATTGAGACATTCAACATTTTTCCAGCCTTTTATACCAAATCTACACACCGCGAAATGACAAAGAAAACGAAGAAATGGAGTAATATTAACTTTTTTCAGAATGTACGACCAAATAAAATTGAACAAATTGGACTAAAATGATAGGTTTGAAAATAAACAGACGCATATGGCTTAAGCTTAGCTCCGATACAAAGTACAAGTGCAAGCTTAATACGTCTCGTTCTGTCTATTTTTTTTTTTTTTTCAGCTATCGTTGTTGTTTTGCCGGCTCTTTCCAATTTTCCTAATCGATGGTGAAATATACAAAACTATTCCAATCCAATTTCCGTGTTGTTTTACACGTTTCTACGAGAAAAACTCTACTTTACCGCATCTTAATTTTCTTTTGAATGTCTGCGAAGCCACTCGCAAAGCGATGACGCTGTAAGCTGCAAGCTAGGGCGGATAAGCGCTTCAAAAGGCCCGAATTTTTGGCGCGAAACACACACCTGTGTTTGGCTTTTGAGTGGACGCATCATTTTTCTCACACGTGAAAAACATTTTTCGCGATTGTGATTAACACACCACGGTAAAATTCATTTCCCACGTTAACGAAGCGGCGGTAAATTTTAAGGTGGTTTTAGCAGCCTACGGCTTCATTCGCGTTTTTGCGGTAATAAAAAGATGATGATGATAATGATGATGACGATGTTGATGATAATGACAATGACAATAGGGATGATTATGTATGACAATATTTTTTGTGTGTGCCTTGTTTAGGTTTATAATAGGGAACAGAACACTTGGTACATTGATATATTCTTCAAAAGACGACACACAAAATTGCAGAATTTACCTGTTAGTAGACATAACAGTAAATACCCGCATTTAAGAACCTGAAGATTGTCACTTTACTACCCAAAAATACAACAACCTGTGGGTTATTATGAGAAACAATTTAATTGTAAATTTAAGTATAAGGAGAACGTACTGTACCAACCTGTATATAAATTCGGTGTTCAATTTTGTTAGGGTTACAACAATACAATTGTGAATGTATACTTTTTTTAAGGATCAAACCCATTTTTTTTTATTCCGTTAATAAAAAATATATTATCTCCTTCATAAAAATTGAACCTAACTAAGAACCGATATAGCCTAGATTGCCAAAAGAACCTAATTTGCAGACTTTAAAAGTGCCGTACAAAATGTAGGTTCTTATATGCGGCTGTTTACTTTACATTTAATTACGTCTGACGCAGACAGGACGTTTCCAAAGTTTCTTTGGCAGCGACATTATGTAAACATTTAGTGGAAGATATGTGAGTTGGCAAAAGTTGAATAATTCGATGTGAACAGCACTGTCAGTTGTATATTTGACTCATTTACCTTCTAAGCTAGTTACTTTATGGAATTACGTTAATCAGTTCAGTTTGAACTCATGTTTTCATTCCCGTAGATAACAACACTGCGTAAGCGATCACTTTGTCTATGTGTTGACTGCCGGCATAGTTATAATAGTTGTGACCTTACGAAACCACGACGGCGACAGCTAGCAACGGAACATCAAAACAACAACTCTGCACGTGCATCACGCTTTTTTGTACATTCTTTACTGTCCCTGCACAACAACGACGTGAAATGACCAATTTTGGGTTTACTTGGGAACGGGAACGGCAAAGCGATAAATTCTACCATCCCTGTTTGAACTCGGGTGTGGTCCCTTCTCTTTATCTCCAACCCAAAATCCATCATTTCAGCGACATTGTCGTGGACGTCGCAGTTGTCGGTCCGTAAGGTCCCTAGTGTTGCGCGAGTGGATCGCACAGCGAGGCAGAATTCGAGGCTGGCTGTATTTCCACATATCTCTTGTTTCTCCTCAAAGATGTCATCTAATGTGACGTCAAGGTGCATTTTAGGATTAACAGGCAAAACGACTTGAAGTGCGAATAATACAAACACCAAGATGTCATGGTCAATATCATGTTTTATTCATCGTCTGTCATACTATATTCACCATCGTGACCAACTTCTCAAGCGAATCAAAGAGAACAGAAAACACAAGAGGGTTCGATCCAACGCCTTGGCTGGAAATCCTCGCCAAGGAGGATTTACCACCGAAACTCTGCCGCAGCGAAAAAGGCGACTGGAATTCCAGTGCGAGTAATGAAGAAGTAGACGAGCGCTGCAATCTTGGACAAAATCTTGATAAAATGGCATAACTGGAGAGCATTTTTTCTAAACATCGTAGCGGCAGCGATTCTTCCGGTCCCTTCCCCACTGCCTCTGGAAACAGTGCTGTTGTGTCTTCCAAAGAAAGCCTGATCTCAAGGTGTTTGTAAAGAGCAACTTTGAACTGGCCGAGGGGGTTTCCTCAAGGTAAAGCCGTTGGTTTTGAAAACAGTTACGCTGCATTAGAAAGTGCGCAAGTATTTTCTCAAGTAGTTTTGTTTGGGATTATAGAAACTTTGGAGCGGCAAGAACATTGCTTAGTCCAGCGACGACAACATTAAGAAGAAAAAGGGGAACAGAGGAAAGAAATTAAAGGAATTTGAACCAGTATTTAAGATTCAAAATATGAGCAAAAATTGAGCTAAAAGGCCTTTTTCCAATGCTTCTCACTTCTCAGACGAACTTGTTTAGGCCATGCGACACGACTTAACCTGAGTGGCGCTGCTAAACCCGCGTTTCGCGAAGGCTGATAATGCAAGATGCGTATTCATAGATATTATTCTTTAAGTAAGGTCTAACAAAAGGACTGATAACATTTAAAGTGGTTCTCCTTGACTCGTGAAACAGATAATCACATCTATTATAGGGGAGCAAGGGTGGCGCAGTGGTGAGAGCGCTCGCCTCCCACCAATGTGGCCTGGAGCTCTCTTGCTCGGCGTCAAAGCCATATGTGGCTTGAGTTGGTTCTGTCCTTTGCTCGAGAGGTTTTTCTCCCGGTACTCCGGTTTTTCCCTCTCCCCAAAAACCAACATTTCCAAATTCCAATTCGACCAGGAATCAGATGGACGAAAAACCACTTTGAGGATGTGCCATCTCCAAATCATTATTTATTTATTACAGCGGAGCTCCACGCGCGGCGCTTGGCGGAGCCCCATGGCTAAGGAAATGTGGTAATCTACCCATCCCAGAAAATTTGGTAATCACGTGACCGTACACCGAGCGAGCGACCGTCCGTCCGCACCACAGGCATACCAATGTAAAATAACTCAATCAACAGGTATGACAACCCAAATGCAACTCAAGGTTTTCTTTGGAAGGAAATCACGTGGCCGCCCGGACTTTTAGAAAGAAAAAACAACAACAAAGTCGTGTCTTTTTCGGCGTTATTTTTTAACTGAGAAAGAGCGAGAGCGAGTTATTGAACACAAAGGAGCCGAATTTCGTAGGAAGAAAAACATGGAAATTCAAAGTGACGGTGAGAGAATGAGAAATGCTAGGACCCAAGGAGCGGCCAGCAAGGTGAAAATGAGCGGCAGTGAAAAATAAAAGGGAACATGAACACAGGAAACAAAATATTGGGTTAGCACATACGACAATTCCTCCCTGAAAATAATGTGTAACTAGGAAACTTGACGTTTTAGTCGCATAAAAAAGCGTTGTAGTCGTTCAAAACAACGGCAAGGGAAAGACAAAAAAGCGTGCTGCACGTGCAAAGTTTTTTTTTTGCTAATTAGAAGAAAAAGTGTGCTGTACGTGCAATTTGTTTTTTCCTAATTAGATCTATTAGTCTTGAAGCCATTTTCATTGTCGTCCCTGTTTAGCATTACACGATTTAATTTTTTTTGTTTATAAGTATTATTAACCAGAGCTTCGCTTTTAGCCCTGGTTATATCTATTTATAAAATAACTGAGATAGTCCGCGTGATCTGATCGGTCAAAAACCTATGGTTTATTATCCCGGTAAACCCATAGAAAAGGGCATCCGGACCACGAGCCATAGACAAAACCGGCTATGCAAACAATGATTTTAGAAAGGCTACAAAACAGAACAAGTTACTTACCCAGCCCTTCTTAATATTAAAAGCGTTGGTTTTCACATTTTATTACTGAGCCTCACAATTCGCTAGCCTTTTAGAAATAGGAGTTTTAAAGTACAAAGCTGGAAAGCAGTTTACCTTTCACGACGAGGCCAAATCGCAGAGAAAGACAACAACTGTGTGAATTTCTGGTGTAGAAAGTCTCTAGGAAAACTTAGTTTTAGCATTCTTGATTTATTTTATGTCAAAATTAAATTCCTTAATGAAAGAAATTATTCCAAAAAGAGATCTCTGATCAAGATATGGTACAAAATCGGCCCCTGTAGGTTGTTGACAAGCTGCCAAGTGAACGATGATGAAAGATGTCAGAGTTTCGGGCAGGTTTTTTCCAACATTTGCACAAATTATTCGGTAATATCGATGCCATAACCTACCTCAAACCACCTGACTTCACTAATCGACAAATATTGACGCCAATATGGGGCTACGGCAAAGAAACCTTTCTCCACCACTGACATATTTCCATCGGTCGCTGTACGTGCATATAAAGTTACATGCGGCGCAACTTCGCAAATGCAGCCACGTCGTTACCGCAGCATTTCTTGATCATAATAAAGTCCAGAAAACAGATCTTAAACCACTGCGGCTTGTAAAAAGTGAATGAAGTCCTCCATTACAATAGCTGCCAGTTCCGTCTGTAAGCACGAAATTCTTACGGATCGACTCAACAAAATACAGCTCTGTACAGTCTGATGTTCAATTAATTTCTACTTCTGTAGTAAACAAACCATGAACGTATTCTTTCATTGTACGTTCGCAGAATATGTGTTGACTTTTCCTGTAAAACAACTTTCATAAGTTATCATGTAATGAGAGCAAAAACTCGTTTTTTGAAGTGCTGCTGTTTGTTGTTTGAATGAACTGAGTTTTGAGAAAGTTCAGCGCTATTAAATCGTGAGTCATGATTGGCTTATGATGACTTTAGAGAGAAGACATGACTTGATCACGGTACTAAAACCGTATTTTTTACCTAAAAGACTCCATTCTACTAAAAGTTATTTTATAAAAGCAATAGACCACACTTTCTATGGGTTTACCGGCGTGATAACCCACGCGGGATGTTGGGAGAACACGAGAAGGCTGAAGGCTCGTGATTTACAAGCTTTTCTCGTGTTCTCCCAACATCCCGCGTGGGTTATCACGCCGGTAAACCCATAGAAAGTGTGATCTATTGCTTAAATATTAATATTATGCGGCTAAGTCGGCTGTTTTCGCCTTGCGATTGGTTAAGTTGGGCAGTCCGTAACTTGCTATACGGACCACAATTTCAAAACTGCAAATTCTCAATTTCCATGCAGCTCTAATTCTCGTTATCTAAAAAAAAAAAAAAGAACTCGGATGTTGACTTTGTACCTTGATATTTTAGCTGTGTGTTTATTTGTGAACGAGGCCGATGAAGAAACTGAATCGTAATCTTATCGAAGAAGAGGATTCCAGTGTGTTACTTTAAAATTTTCACACGAACATCGACTGGCAGGGTTCGAGACGTTTTGACTAAGAGAAAACGAGCTCGAGTGATTCCTTCGACAAATAATATGATAGCAAACATACCTGCACCTGATCATCTTGACAAGTTTCTATGTAATTTGCCGTGTTTCTTTCGAATACCATTGAAAGGAAGATGGAGGCGACTTCGAGCAAGACAGAAGACTCCAGCATCACATTGGCGAGCCAATACTTACAGTGCTTTTAGCTTTGACAAATAAACGTTTTCAGCATGGTAGATTTCCATTTTGATTTTACTTCCTGTTGAAAGCCTTTGCAATATACCATTGTTTCCGTGATTTAATTAAAACTTTTATAATGTGACGCCTGTAAAATGACTGCCAAGTCGGCTGTCCAGCACTTGTTTCCGGTTCCTCTAACAGGAAACCATATAATAAACATCTTATTAGCCTCGTTTTTTTCGGTCGGATCCTCAATTTTTTTTTCCATCGATTTACGGTAAGGACCAAAAACTCGGCTAATAAGAGGTATGGATTGAAATAAGGTAATGGATTAAGTACATGATATTGCGTAGCATCTTACTGCCTTTTTCAAGGGTTAAGATCGGTTAAGTATAATCACTCTAAATTGTACACTCATTTTTATTCATCTTATATTTTGTATTTTTTCTTACCTGTTATTAGTCGAAACCATCTGTTTAGTGGTGAAAATACCTTAGAACGTGTTTTTTTCAAAAACAGGCTGAAAGAAAGTCAGTTTAAGACTTAATATTGTATCATTCCAATGAAGCATAGTTACACTTACATGCGTCATATTCATGCTTTTAAAGCATTCTAGCAACTATTCAAGAGCAGTCTGTCAAGTCCATTTTGTGATCGTCCATTCCGGAATAAGAACACCCAAAGACATTATAAAAGTTTGTTTTTATTTGTTTTTGAGTTTGTCTTTGTTTTTGTCGTTTCTGGAAAGTCGTCAAATGTAAAGAGATTGC
>OZ037776.1:55326615-55369115 GCA_964035525.1 Porites cylindrica
GGATATGTGATATACCTAGTCTTGAATGGTGCCTCTCTTGGATGGTTTATTAACCAGGTTTTTTGTTCCTATTATAAATGTTTTATAGGTACGGAAACAGATTTCTTTGCCGGACTTCGAGGCTGTCGATGTTTGGAAAATCATTATCGAACCAATATGTTTAAAGAATGCAAAAAATGCGAAGTAGGATTGGAATGCAAGGATGATTACGCAACCTTGAAACCCGGTTATTGGTGGAGTTGGAGGATCGAGTCCTATAAAGATCATTACCAACATTTCATAAAAAATCTTTTGACATCTACACCAGCATTAGGAAAAACTGATATACAATATCCTCACCCAATACCCACGCCATACAGATGTCCACTACAAGTATCCTGTGAAGGTGGCTTAGATTCTCGTTGCAAGATTGGTTACAACGGCCCACTTTGCAGTGTCTGCAGTTCACGGTATTATAAACAGTTCCATTCATGCAAGAGATGTCCATCCAAGACTTGGATAGCTGGGCAGTTGTGTATCATTGTTACGATTATTTTGATAATCGTTGCATTTTCTGCGTGGTCAAAAAAGGTGAAAAACGGGAAAAAAGAAGGAAAGCACTCATTAACAGACACGTTTTTATCCAAGATCAAGATCGTTATTGGCTTTTATCAGGTCACCAACGGTTTGCTAGAGGCACTCTCTTACATATCATGGCCGGATTCTCTTCAGATGATTGGCAAGTATTCAGCCATACTGCAGCTGGACGTTCTCCAAATAGCGCCAGTTAGCTGTCTTTCTGATGGATTGCATGTTGACGCTTTTGGAAACCTTCTTTCGATTATGACAATAAACGCTTGTTTGATCGGATTTGCTTGGATAATTTACCTTTCCAGTAAAGCTATCATTTCGAAAAATCGTTGTTTAGAAAAAGAGGAAATGTATCACAAAATTTCAGAACTAAAGGAAAAAGTTTATAGAAACTTGTTTTTTGCCCTGTACGTGACATACCTGAGCACATGCTCCAAAGCAACCTCCGTCCTGCCAATTGCTTGCTGGAAATTATGTCAGGATAAAGAAGACGAGAACTGTTCTGAGTATCTGAGAGCAGATTACAGCGTAAAGTGCGATGATTCAAGGTATAACAACCTAGTAATTATTGCCTACCTTTCAGTTGTCTATATCATCTCATTACCAGTTGCGAGTTTTATCTCTCTTTGGAGATGTCGAAGAAGCAAAAACTCCGCAAACCAAAAGACATTTGAGGGCCGCGACACGGAATTGGTTACAGGGCTGAGCTTTCTCTTCGAAGATTACAAAGACCGTTCCTGGTATTGGGAAATGGTTGAGATGTCTCGCAAAATTATCGTTACATCGGGTCTTGTCATGGTGGGAAGTGAAACAAGGTCCTATGTTGGCTTGACCTGGATCATTGGAGGAATGTATGGGGTACTTTTTTCCTGGGTCAAGCCCATCCAAGATGATTCTCAGAACAGATTGATGACAGCATCTCTTGCAGTGACTGTAGTTAACTTGGGAATTGGAGCTGTGAGTAGGATTCCCGCTGAGAACCTACCTGCTTCAGACGATACCTACATGAACAGTGTGGCTTTCGATATATTGATTCTCGGAGCAAATACTCTCGTTATAAGACTTTTGATTGGTAAGTTGATTTTTTAAATTAAATTGTACTATTCAATTAAGTTGGCTCGATAGAGTTTTTCAGGGTCAATACCAATCAAGTTTGAGCATAAACTACGTCGCCATTAATAAAGATTTGGACAAATTGCCACCACAACTGTAGATAAAGATGAAAATTTGTTGTGATCTGGGATACAATGACATCGGAGTTGTCATAGCAACGAGATGAAGCCATTTCCTGTTCTTCCGGCTAAAACCGTTCACGGGAACTTTTTCCTCTAATTGCCACCTCGTTGTTCGTGAAGTTTAAGCGTCATCGGTATTTTTTGGGAACTAGAAGTTTGGAAGAAATCTACGACAAAAAAATAGCGAATTGTAGCTCGTATTTGACTGCCTTACAAGATATCAACAATCTTCAAACTAGTCAAAGAATATTTAAAATCACAATAAATATATATATTCTATGGAGCGGTTTCAAAATTATCCACCTTTTTGTTAAAGTAGACCGAAATGTTTACAAAACCGCTGACACGAGCGTCTCGATACATTTTATTCAAAACCTCCCTTCTAAGAAATCGGCTAAAGCTATCTCCATGATCTTTCACACACTTTATTACAAGATCGAAACTACTATGAAGCGGAATTGCACTTCAAAAACGCTTTGTTTTCTACAGATAACGGTCGAACATGAAGATTATCCAGTTTTTACCGTATTTCTAACCATAAAAACCTCATCCCAAAATATTACGATAACGCTCTTACAGACTTCGCTTAAACTGCCTTGAAGCAAAATAGTTAGTGGCGTCATTTCGTTGCTATGCAACTCCGATGTCATCTTAACCCTGATCATAACAAATTTTCATCTTTATTGAGCTATTTTGAAAAAAATAGCTCATAATTCAGTGGTCTGAGCATAATGCATTTTTGTGGCTTTGGGGCTTTGGGGCTTTGTGACTTTGTCTCTTAGGATGTGTGTTGCAGGGGCCAATAAGGTTGAAGGTACTATGAGGTACTTTGCTAGGAACCAATGAGATTTTGGCATCTAAACATAACATTGCTGCCTAAAGGTCAAACAAGGCGGGCACTTTAAGTCCGCCATTTCTTGGTTCTTATTTATTTATAAACGTCGCCAAGAGGCCTGGATCACTCACAGAGCAAGCTCCACTACGAGGTCTAGAAAAAAAAGAAAATTAGTAATACAACTAACAAGAATGACAATACTTTAGAAAAGACGAAAAAAACGGAAATGCAAAAACAGAATCGGGGAGGAGATCGATAAAAAATCAACAACACGAACGATCGAGCAAGCTGTTCAATGGCGGCTAGTGTGGCACTTAATACACACACTCGTGCAGGTCTGGGGGCGTCGACCTCATAAACAGACTTAATGAGATACAAGTAGTAATTAAAAAGATCTTTCTTGAAGTGCGCTTCTGAACAGTCAGTCTTAGGAGGTGGGCTGGTAAAGTATTCCAGGGTATTCTTAAGGCTCTACAGTAAAAACTGTTCTCAAAGGTGACGGTATTGGCCCTTGGAGGAGACAGTGTGCCTGGGTCTAGTGGGATTCACGACTGAAATAATAGGATCCGATAGACTAACTAAACATTTGAATACGTACACCAAATCTAAACATTCGTGCCAATAACATAATGGTAGTAGCCCAATTTTCAAAAGTCTCTGCTTAAAATTCACGTGCGACCGATGCGGCAAAGACAGAATGAATTTTGTTGCGCGCCGCTGAAATCTTTCGATGTCAAGGATAAGGTTAACAGCTTGAGGAGTCCACACCTGCGAGCAATATGCAAAGTTCCTGCGAACTAGTGACAGGTTAAGTAGCTTGCGAGCTCGCTGGTCATGAGTGTCGAAAGCTGATCTGCGGAGAAAGCCAAGCATGCTATTGGGCTTCGAACAAGCTGGCAGCACTCCGGAGTACCATTTCAGATGTTTAGTAACTAAAACCCCAAGGTCCTTCTGAGCTTCCATCGTCTTAACTTGGACATCGGATAATTGATAGGGGAAGTGAAACGGGCCAGCTTTTTTTGGTAATAGAAAGTAGCCCACACTTGGATTGATTTAGATCCATTTGCCAGAGATCACACCATTGGTTAATGTGGTGGGAGTCGCGCTGCAGGCAGGTACACTAAAATATGAACGCTTAAACAGCTGGGTGGCTGCTGGTTTAAGACATTTATGACCTAATTTGGCTATAGCAAACGGCACAACGTACGTGAATTATGTTTAACCTGCGTCAAAGTGAAGAATAAAAAATCATATTTTTCAAAGGTGTACAAATGAATCGTTGATAATTGGTATTTAGATATTGACTCTAACTTGGAAGTATGCGGCGTAATTGTGTTTTCAGAAGTTTGAACAAGAGCTGATTTTTTTAAAGCTGTAACGAGTAAACATGCTTTTCTCTATCTTGTACAATGTACTAAATTTGACTTGGGTCTAAACGTTTAGACCTAAGTCAAATATGAAGTTACTGGCGGTGAATAACAAGTCTAACAAAACAAACAGTGAAAAAAGAATTCTCTATTTTTCTTGCATCAGGCTTCAAAAACAGCATGGCAGTTTCATGTACTGATTAAAGATATGTAAGGCATGGGTAAGGAGTCAATTACGTTGAGCATGGAATTGGCTAAAACTCAATGTTACGAGTTCGAATGTTTTGAGGATAATTATTCACTGACTATCAGCACGCAGGGATGTCGGATTAACACAAGGAAGATTAATACCAAAAAAACGTAGTCTTTACGGAGCTCTACAAAAAAAACAGCATCCGCCAACACAAACTTGACTTGAACGTAAGTAAAACTAAACAGCCTCTGCCAATAATAACAAACTCTCACTTGAACTTCAGATATCTTACGGCTTCCGCCAACTTGTAAACACAGAACTTGAAAATCGACCTTCGTCACAATTGATTAAACACAGCACTTCAGCTCGTGGGAAAAAAGAACTCGCTTGGAACGTGTATACCGTTTGACATAAGAAATATTAAACAGGCGAATAGTAGTAGCTTTTCGACATATTTTATGATTTCAGTCACTGATGCAAATCTGCTGACTCGTGCTGATGTAATCATGCCCTAGTTAATTTTTTATAAATAATCCAAAAACGTAGAGAACGTTCGAGAAACGCATGAAAGCAATTTGACTACGTAACACTCTTTCTTCCTCGAATAAGTTAAAGAATAAATCAAAGAAATCGAAGTGATCTCGAAACGTCTCTTCCTAATTCGGCTCTCACTTCGTCAAATAGCCGAATAAAACCGAAAACCTAGAGACTTAGCGTGCCCAATCTTGTCCCAAAAATGTCAACTTTGTTTCATTGAGTAGAATCGCTCGTGAAAACCTCGCGAATTATGATGATGCAACAATCTACCACAATGATAAAAATCTGCTTAACTTACACCAGATGTATCAGGGAAAGACAGAACTAAGTGAATGTATTGCATAAGAATCGACTCAGCTGAGCGTTTCCCCTTTTCATTCGTGTACAGCAATACCCAATTTCGCTCAAAAAACAGTCTATAGTTAGGATGAAAAAGGTAGATTCATCATTGTTGGTACGGTTACACTGGAGCATTCAAAATAGCTCATGCACGTTAAACGTTCCTATGTTCTAATATGGCTGTGGAGGTTATATTTTTAAATTTTTGTTAATAGCGACGTAGTTTATGCTCAAACTTGGGAGGTATTGACCCTGAAAAACTCTATCGAGACACCTTGAGCACCCAGGAAGGAATCTTTCCCACCTGTCTCTCCTGAATAGACACGATAAGCAACAAAAGCTTACGCTCTGATTACTTGGCTAAGCAATCGAAGAATCCCGTTTAAACGCACAGAAATCTTGGGGTGTCCTTAACCTGCAAGTAATGCTCTACCAAGCATTCTTAAACTCATTAATAATTCATAAAGAAAATACCAAAGAAATGAATGTTTAATGAGTGTTTGGAAATGTGATAAAAAAACTGCTCATTTTTGCATCCTTAATTTCTCCTCCCTCTTCTTCCTCATTTTGTTTGAGAAATAATATCAAGCATTCGATACAGTGTTTCGTCAACAGATAAAACACCTGAAGTTCGTCAAAAATACTCCGCTGCGTGTCGTATTTTCAACTCTCTTCTTCTCAGTGTTTCATGCTTGATATATTACTTGAACGACATAAGCCCACCTAACTCTTTGTGTATATAACACTGAAATCGTGGCGCGCTCTAAGTCTGAGTCCTCTTAGCCACGATTTTAGAGAGGCAACTCAATGATCAAACAAGCCCTTTTTGAAGGACCCAAATGTTTGAATCACTGTTCAGCAAGTTTTGTTAATTAAGAACTCAACATTCCGCTCACTTCCGCCTGGTTACATGTAGCTCAGTTGGGAGAGCACCGGCCTGCTGAGCGGTAGGTCGTGGGACCAACACTCAGGGTCGTTAAGTAACTGAGGAGAAAGTTCTGCGTTTGCAATGACATCTACAAACGGTTTGAATTTCTAGTCTTCTCGGATAAGGACGGAAAACCGTGGGTCCCGTCTCGCAGCACTTTCTCTTATCTGGTTCTTGTGGGACGCAAAAGGACCCACACCACTGTTTGTAAAGAGTAGGGGACGTAGACCCGGATGGTGCGGTCAACTTCTCCTGGTTGGGTGGGTTATCTGTAAGGACACACGTAAATTGGAGCCACGCTCTGTTGTATGTTGCGCACCATATGGCGGAAGTGATTTTGATCATAATAAATTCGGCATTCGTGTACTGAAAAACCTCCCACAAGCATCCATTATTTGATCGCTACACTCCAACTGTCTTTGTTTTGTATAGTTAACTATGTACAGCAATTGTATGAACTTGTTGATGAATGGCGCAAAAATCCACAATGGTCAGTCTCTTGCTGCTTGGCTTTTGTGCTTCCACTATTTTCACTGCCGGGAGAAATAGGTAGTTTGTCAAGTACGAACGTCCTGCACGCTCAACTGGATTCAGGTCAGATGGGAATGAGCACCATTGCGGATGCCGTAAACGAAGGTGGCGTAACTGATATTACTCTTGACAAAAACGACGGCGACGGATTTGAGCAGAAAGATGATCCTCCCGAACAGATTCAGAACATTAAAGAGAGAAATGACCAAAGCGTACAAACAGCGATAAGAACACCTACCTGATCAGCGTGAGTATATTGCATAGACGGAAATTATACTTTGGCAACTATTCACCCAATTAAAAACCACTAGCAGGTTATTTAATCAATTAAACAAACGCCCTCTGGCGAGTGGGAGGCGGTGGTTCAAACCTCAACCGGATCAACGCTCGGGGTCTTAAAATGACTAAAGATAAAGTGCTGCCTTTCTAAGGCCATTTGCAAACTGTCAGATTTTCTAGTTTTCACGGATAAGGACGATAATCGTAGGCCCCATCTACAACTCTTTCACATATAAATCCTGTGAGACGTTGAAGAACCCCCACAACGTTCGTAAAGAGTAGGGGACGTTAAGTTCCCGGTTGGATGGTCCCTCTCCCATGGGAAGAGGGACTGTTAAAGGCCCGTAGTAATAGGCGCCATGCGCTGTTGCGATGACCCTGCCAAAAATTGATGACCTTCAGTTGCAAACAAGCTCCCCTGCCCCTATCAAAAAATAAGAATCAAGAACTCTCTAATGCAATGAAACTAAAGTTCTATTATATTTTTAAGATCCACAATCCATGAATAACCATTACTAAAGCACACAACTGTCTAATTTAAAACCAGCATTGCAAGCAACTCAGGGATCATCCTGTCGTTTTCAATGCCCTCTTTTGTCCTTAATCTCGATAAATCTATGCTAAGGATGTAGTCACTCCATATTTGCGATGATTTTTGGATAAAAAAGCATAACCGACAACACCAATCCCGAACGATTACAAGCATCAGCGCACCTTCTAAAGTCGATAAACATTACCAAAAATATTGCATTCTTTTCCTTGTTGAATCACAATGCCACCCAGACGGAGAGGCCAGGATATTTGTGCCCTGCAATACCCTTCACGTATCTCACTTTGGCAACAACAGTTTTGCCGGGATTCCTTTGATTTAGGTACGCTAGACCTGTTTGCTGCAGTTATCTCAAACCAAACGGCACAGTTATACCACATAATGATGTCCTGTTTTTTGCTTTCAAGATTTCATAAGGTGTCCAATTAAACTAATATTTGATTGGAATTGTTTCATTTTTTGAGAACTGGCAGCCAACATTGATTTCTTCTTTGTGCAGGTGTTATCACCGACAACTGAATGTCGCTGAAACAGGTAGAAAGAGCTCAGGAGAAAAGAAGTGTCTGAACCGGAGAACTATACATTTTCTTGTTATTTAAAATAAGTTGTGGAAGCTTTTATAATGCAAGCACTGTATCGAAATGTTTAAAATTGATATTTACTCCAGTGATTATTTCGTATGTCTTTTGTCCCCTGCATGAAATTTGCAGATGTTTAGGCTCTGATTTCATAAACCGGGCTTTGCCGTGAGCTGCAAACGTTAACTCATCGCAACGAAAATTAACTTCTTCCATGACCACCTATTTGGCTGAGAGCCTGGTATCGTGATGCCAGAATTAAGGTTTACCTGGCTGGAACTTTTTCATGTAATTGCGATCACTGGGCCGACCTGGCGAACAAAACCACCAAAAAGGCAGCAAGTAACAACTGTGATAACTGCGTTTAATCCCTCTGTAAGCATGCATTGTGGCTCCAGGATATCTCGCTTCATGTACTGGGCAGGTATAAAAGTCACCTCAGTATGGTGATTTAGCCCGGTAAACTGCAGTGCCATCCCGTCTCGTGTAATCAGACCCTTATTATTAGGTTTTGTAGAACATCCGTTAGCATTTCAGTGTAGTAAAAAGGAAAGAAATTATTAGATTTTTGTCAGATTCAGAAAAGTACCAATAAACATTTTAAACTGAAATATACTAGACGCCTTGGTTTTGATAGAAAACATAGTTTATGATTGATGTGTTTAGTCCCAGTGGCCAAAGCTAAATTGCAAATACCAAAGTTCAGCTTCTAGTTTCCTCCCTTGATTTGAATTTCCTTATTATAGGAAATTAAGGGAAATTAGGGCTGATGCCATGGGCGACGAAGTCGCGCGAAAAAAAAGCTATCTGGCATTGAGAGCATTTCTTTACAGTGCTAGAGGGACCTTTACCTTGTATTTTAAGCGTCAATAAAGCGGTGCAGTCCCTAGACTACCAAGCTGTTTCAAAAGTAATTACCAACGAGGGCATTTCAGAAATCACACTCCATGCCCATTGTTAATTTAGCGCCTTAAGAAGTAACTTTAATTTTAGATGTGGCTTCAGATTAAGTTACAATTCGTTCTTTTAAAATAGGGTCTGTACATTTAGATCAATGGGTTGCCCCTGGTAACATTTCCCTTTTACGTGTTTAAGTTTTTTCCTTTCCTTTGTTGTTGTTGTTGTTGTTGTTGTTGTTGTTGTTGTTGCCTAACGGGTTTGTATAGACTGCAAGAAGTCTATTTACAGGGTGTCCCAAAAGTTCATTCCTCTACTTTACTAGTCTGTATTTCAGTAGGATTGGACTTGGTAAGCAAATCATTAAAACAAAAGTTGTGTCTTTCAATCTAATTCACTATTTTTATACTCGTTGTGCCATCTTTTGACTCGAATATTCGATTTGTGTGCATCTTTGCCAAAGGTGCGTGTGCGCGAGTATATTTTCCAGCCACATAATTTTTGTATTTTATAGCCCGAATTGCTCGAACTCTTCCTTGATTATCACGAAAGATAAACCCCCTTAACGGCAAATCGTTCAGCTACCCGAGAGCATAAGCATGTTTGCTTCGATTTACTGGCTTATCTGTTGTAGAAACTGCTAAAAACTGGAAAAATCCGAATGTTGGGTGGTAAAATGATCGTAGAGAAATGAAGGTTTTGAAGGTAAGAAACGAAGGGTAAGACCAAGAGTCCTGAATAAAGCAGCTAAAACAGTTTTAAAGAAGGCTAGGTACAAAATAGGAGACTCGACGAGGAACAGGTTCATGAAAAGCGAATGTTAGAGGCCCCTGAGATGGCAAAAAACACGATCTGCTTAGACTGCTAAGTAACGCCCAACTCGTCTCAAATTTGTAAAGAAGTACAAGAGCCTTGCCGTGGAAGGGTACAAGAATGATTATCTTTTTTTCAGCTGCCTAAACTAAACAAATATTGTTTGAGGGTTGTACTGGCTCCTGCGCACCAGGTGATAAAAAAGCTCATCAAAATGGATCATCTGTGGGTCTACCCACTGTATCCCGCACCATGCCGCAGCGGCTGCAGAATGTAATAAAAAAAAGAAGCAAAAAGGGCATGGCAGTTACTGAAATTCTGAATACATGTACTCGATAGATAAATAAAAAACAAAGTTTTGATCAAAAGTCATAGTGCATGAAATTAGAGAAACGAACTTTTGGGACACCCTGTATTTATTTATTTATTGATTTATTTATTTATCTATTATTTCTTGAGGCAAAATAGATCGGGAGCACACGTTATGGGCAAGAGGCAAAGCAGCAACGAGCGATGGAAGAAGCAAGGGGCGAAAACAAAAGTGATGGGATCTTGCCGCTTGTCACGCCTTCTTAAATGACAGCTTCTTATTTTACAACAATAGACCATTTTACAGTTGTGGGCTTAGTATCCTAGCCTTTGAGTAGACGTCAGGCTGAGGTTGACCATGTTCTGATACAAACCTCTTTCCTTTTCTTATGGAAATTATTTTTAAAAATTCGTGGTTAGCATACAAAAACCTGATTTACATAATAAAGCAAGAAGGTTTGTTTCAGAACAAGGTCAACTCCAGCCTCGTTTTCACCTGAAACTGTAAAATGGGCTACTGACACCATTTCACGTGCTTTTCCTGTAAACAAACATCTTGTCTGCTCACTGCTGTTTGTTCGGAAGCATTAGTTCTGCTTTTACCTATGATGGCATCGTTATGAAACTCAAAAAAGGGTTCCTCAAAGAGCATGTTAGTGAGCATGACGCGAATATTCGTCTCGAGGATTATTCAACAACAGTAAATGAGCCTGAGGTGAATAATTGTTTTAGTATATACACACGAAGTGATATCAGCAGAATTGGAGAGGAATTCATTAAAAAAACGATTAGTTTGATTGACGGGTGAATTCGTGCGTGAACATTGTATTCTCTTTGGAAGCGTTGGCATCAATGGCTTAAAAGAAAACGTCGAAAGTTTCAATTACTGTTCCTTCTGAGAAGAAACGTAGAGCTTTATTTGCTTCCGTCAACACACTGTGAATGAGTAACTTCTTTTTGTCGCTTCTTGCCAATCACTTAAAAATGTCAACAGCGGCCACGATCGAGGTGAGTGTTGTTTATCTGAAGTGTTCTTTGCCTTGATAACTTGCTGGCACGAACGATTTTCGGAAATATATAAAGGATATTACACGGTGGCGCGAATTTTATGAATTTTATTTTCGAGTGGCAAAACAATATTTTACGATCGAGCGCAGCGAGTGAGTAAAATATTGTTTTTGCCACGAGAAAATAAAATTCATATCTTCAAGCCGCCGTGTAATGTCCTTTTTATTATATAGACAAAAAGACATTGATAAGGAAATGACCGAAATTACGTCATCGAGATTATGGAAAATAAACCACTCGGGTCCCGGATGTAATTTTTATGAATTTTACGAGTGGTATATTTTCCAGTAAAACATTCGTGTCTATATAATAAATATATTTACCTTCCCTTTTTTCTCCATAAATTAACTTCTATTTGTAAGTAAAATTGCCGGGTCCTACAAGGAAATCCTGAGTTCACAAAACAGTGACAAGTGACAAAGCAACCTCGTTAATTTTTCTCTTTAGTGGTAAACAGAGACCTTGTCACGGTTTTCGACGCCATCTTGACGAGTAGGAAAACGTGTGAAAAATTACGGTGATTGTATGAGAATCTAATGTGGAATAATTTCCATAAAAACGGCTGTTCTGAAAAAAAATATCAATTGCCAGAACTAAAGCTACAAAGCAAAGGATTGTCCCGACCAATTTTGGAGGCGTACCTGTGCTTAAATTTCTCCAGAGGCTTGCTTTAGATTTTCCATATATTTATCTGTCATTTTCCCGGGACTTTGTTACAAACAAATGTATAGAAAATTTTAAAAAGTGGTTCTAGGTCTTCTAGTGCATGTAACGCCCTTAATTTTTTTCAGTAGAATCCTTAGGAGAGAAGCTTTAGTTTACACATCATTTTTTTTCCGTAGAGCCGCTTTACGGAAATTATTCGACATTAGATTCTCATACAAACACACTGTATCGTAATTTCGCACGCATTTGCCTACTCGTCAAGATGGCGTCGGAAACCTTGACAAGGTCTATTGCTTCCAACGCATTGAAATTCAGCTACCGTAAATCACTTCACAATAAATCACGCTGTTCAAACACCATGAAGTCTTTTCTTGCCTTCAGAATCATGAACACAAGGATATTCTTGTATCTTCAAAAAGTTTTTACTCTGAAACTTTGGTAAAAAACACCTAGTTTACGACAGCGATTTTGTTTTGCCGGGCTTTATATTCAACGCCTAGAGCGGGGAATATAACGTCACACTAAGCTTCAGCCTGTTGCTATTGTTGTAAGACTAAATCTCTACACAAAAGAAAAACTTCTGCGCCATATTTCTCTTTCCAATCAACAGAATGTACGTGCCTCCCGGTAGCGTACTACATTTGAACGAGTTGTGAAAGACGGGTCCTACTCTCGGTTATGGAAAAATTTTTGTCCCCAAGGATATCATTGTAACACACGATCTTCATGTGTAAATGACTTTATTCCTGCCACTGGTCCTTCTTTTAACGTTGGATAGTAACTTCTGCCTGAATCATCTTTACTTTGAAAGCCTGTCACAACTGTTTGGACGTAAAATTTTGCCTTTAGTGTTAGCTGTTGTTTCTGTTCGTCGCTTTTGTCGTAGGCCATTTGCACTAAGAGGTCATGTGACATCGCTTTTATGAAAATGAAAGTTGTATGATTTTGCCTTCGAAAAACGATTAGTGGGTCATATCTTAAACAAAATAATAGTGATTTGATTTTTCAAACCCGCACCATTTTCTGAAAGTGAGTAAGTTCGTAGCTGGTCACGTCACCGAAATGTAATTTTTAAAATTATGAATTACCTCTTTCTAAACACAAATTTTACACTCAAACTTCAAGGAAAATGTTGAAAAAGATGACGTGGTAACGTTTACAGCACATCTGAGAGAAACTATCAAACGTTTAACAAGATATAAGAAAAAAGTAGTTTTGGCCGCAATGTTGGAGGGCAAGAGTATGCCCTCCAACACAACATGGCGGCCAAAACAAGTCATACTATTTTGTTGAAAAATCAAAGTGCCATAAAATATCTCCCTTAAATGCGTTTCCTCTAAAACTTCGGGTGTTAGGTAATTTTTCTGTGCTCTGTCAATTTTTGGCATCAGCAAGATTCCAACTCATTTTTTAAAGGAAGCATTGATCACGTGACCTCCTAGTGCAAGTGGCTTATTCAGAACACTTCATATAAATATTAAGGTGGCTCGATACAGTTTTTCAGGGTCAATACCTCTGAATTTTGAGCATAAACTACGTCGCCAAAAACAAAGTTTTGGAAAAATTGCCACCACAGTTGTATTAGATGAAGATGAAAAATTGTTATGATCAGGGTTGCAACGGCATCGGAGTTGTCATAGCAACGAAATGACGCTATTACTTATTTTACTTGCAGCAGTATATCTCGGTACTGGGAACTGTTCTTCGAAAATCATTCACGGGAGCTTTTTCCTCCAGTAGTAGCCTCGATGTTCGTGAAGTTTAAGCGAAATCTGTTACAGCATTATCGAGATATTTTGGGATAAAGATTTTGTGGTTAGAGGTTAGAGGCCTCTGCGGAGGAGAGAGGAGAAACCACAAAAAGAATTTCATCTTATCTTCAAAGCGAGTATAATTATAATAAATCATGTCCAATGACTTACCATTTCAGTGTATATTAGTTAAACGATTTCTATCATTTTCGTTTTTATTATTACTATTATTATTACGTATATACTCTCAATTACAACCTAACATCCCCTGGTACATCTACATCAATAATTTGGCAAACTGGTTTTTGTTTGTCTACTACAACTAGATCAGGTCTATTGTGTTTAAGCCGATGATCGGTCTGTTTGCTAAAGTCCCAAAGGATTTTGACTCACTCAGACTCTCGAACTGTTTCAGGAACATACTCATGCCACTTGTAAGCCACCTTCGATCCGTACTTCCTGCACAGTCACCAATGGAAAACTCTTGCAACACCATCATGTCTACCTTATATTATATTATTTTTAACTGTATCTGGCATGGCAGATACAGTTAAAAATAATAGTGTTAAAACACTTTGAAGTCAGTTGTGATGGTTACATCCTTTGTAACGTGGGTTGTATTAACACTCGCGTTAAAATATATTTAAAAAAAAATAAATAGACACTTCTATTAAATATATAATATACAGCTCTATTTTCAGTCACAACTTCTCCACTTGCGGCGACTCTTAAAGAACCGCATTACATAAGATATTTGAATTTAATTTGTCAAATGTTGGCAAATTGTTTAAATTTAAACTCTAAAGCATTGTATCAAAGTTCAGGAAAAGAAAAAGAAAGTTGTTGTTTTGTGTTCCCGTCCTTGCAAAACGTGGAATTAGGCACTTTCAAGTTGTAGTCATGCAACGAAGGCTAAGAAATGTACAAAAGACCGTGATGCACGTGCAAAGTTGTTGTTTTGCTAATCAAACCTATTGCTTTTTTGCCGTTCACGTTGCCGTCGCCGTAGTCTTTGCTTTAGCTCCTTATTACCTCTTTGAAAGGGTAGACCCTTTTTCCAGCTACGGTCACATGACACTTGTCAGGTTAACTGAGGCTTGGTTCAGACGCCGTACTTTTCAAGTGCCGAACCTAATTGAATAAACTCCACTTTGGAGCGACACTGGCGCGACGTGTGTCGAACCTAAGTTAAGTTCGACAAAAGTTCTTAACCGAGGCTTTTGCCGCACCAAACTAAAACTGCCGTATAAAATTAATTCAGACGCCGCTCTTTTGCCGTACTTAATTCATCAGTTAGGTTCGGCACATAAGTGAAGCGGCGTCTGAACCGGGCCTGATACATGCTTACAAGCTCAGCTATTTTGCTTTACGGACTGCAGTTCCTCATAGGTGGTTCACAAGGAGGGAGTTTGTAACTATTTTCTCAATTTTTTCAGTTCATCAGTGAATAAAAGTACTTCAAACACGCTATCCGCTCCGTCCAAATTGCCGCTGATTAGCTTTTCGACTGAAGAGTAGAAGAATTCTGGGCTCTGAAACAATGAATACGTAATAATTCATAAAATAACTATTCTTGTACAGCAGAAGCCCGCTTTACAGACACGCGCTGAATACAAAAACCTCTTATTACGGACAGCACGCGGACATCTTTTTCTTGTCCAATCAACAGATTCTCATAGAAAGTTCACCTCGCTAGTACGGACTAACGTCTCTGTCAACTTTGTGCTGTTAACAGTAATACGTCTTAGGATGATGCTTGTCACAAAAATAAGTTACGCTGAGAACTGATTTTGATAAAGTACATTCAAACCCGGTAATAAGGACATTGAGAGGGCCATAGAAACTGACCGTATTTACGGGGTGTCCATATTGAGCGGGTTGACTTTAGAGACAATGTAATGGCTTTCTTACCTCAGGGACAAAGCAAACTGTCGGTAATAATGAGGTGTCCGTACAAAGTGGGTGTCCGTAAAGCGGGATTTGACTGTATAAATGAGTGTTTCCCCGGACATAGACCGCGGAATGACAGCTTTGGATTTGCTGCTTAGGTATTGTTTTATTTCCTTTATAGCAATTTGTCCCAGTAAAAGGAGTATTACTGACTTAAACAAGAGGAAATCTCTTCGGTGTCCATTTAAACGGGGTTCCAGTGTATTCAACAGCGGTCTCCCTGAGTGCTTAATTCATTTCCGCCAATGTCCTGTAACTTTGTTAGGAATTACTCACTTGAAGTTAAAAAATATGACAAAGTGGCAAGGGAGGTCAAAAATTCCTATTTAGTTAGCTAGCTCGTGTGCCATGATATCATCAAATAACGATACATCGGGAGTATGATATAATAACGAATACGAGCCGTCTAAAGCCGAGTAAGTAGCCTGAGAAAACAAAACTGGGTAGTGCTTCTGATTGGTTGAGGCACATTTCTCTCGCACCAAGGCCAATGAGAGGCACTAACCAGATCTGGGTAGTGACACGTCATCTGCAGTCGTTTCTCAGATGTTATTTCGCGAGGAAACCACTGGTGGATTCGCGAAATGTCGCCTGTTTTCTCAGGCTACCGAATAATCTGAAATGATAGAACTAGAAAACCAAGAATTATTCCTCTGCCCTGATGAACAACCGGCTAAGCTCATCTACAAGGTAAATATGAACAAATGGAAAGGGGTTCGTTTAAAAAATATATACATGTTTATCACTTTTTATTACCTCCTTACGAAGATCTTGCAGCCGCAGTAGCATCCCACCGTCTAGTTTTTTTACAGCCTTGGGATCAAGCCTACAGAGAAAATTACACATTAACGCGTCGGAATTATTTGACTGCTCAACAAGTACAACTGTACTGTGACATAAAATTGGGAGTTGGGAGCGGTTGGGTGCGGAAATGGATTCTAGTCAAAATTTAAAGAAAGGCCAATACGTTATAGGACTAGAAGATAATCATGTTGCTGGCATTATTATTTAGGAAGGTTAAGAGGCTAAGACGCTAAGTCTAGGTACGAACAAAGTGAGCTTTGTCCCTTCAAACTTCATAGCGACTTTGCCAACGTCCGCAATTTCAGTAGAGTAATTTTCCTGGAGTTTAGTTGTTTGTGGTCGCATAAAAAGCTTCTAATAGGTTTGCAAAAAAAGTCAACCATCTGATTGTTGGTGATTGAAATGGCCAGGAGGAGGCTAAATGACGAACAGGACGACTAATAAAACTTACCGGTCTTCTAAACCCACTTCCTTAAGCCATTTTCTTACGTCATCATGTGTCCAAGATTTGATGGAAGTGTGCGGTGAAGCATCAACAATATCCGGTGAAGAATCAACCAAATTCGGTGAAGCATCAACATAAGTCTCGGCTGCGTTTCAACACAGAATCAACAATAAACAGCTACGCGACAAAGCGTGAAAAAAAAAATTCCTAAACAGCCGGAGGCAATGACCAAAACAATAAGGAGGCAGATTAGGAAAAAAGAAATCGCTTCGAAAATATCGACTAAAAGAAACGGGTAAATCAGCTTTTACTCCGTCCAATTCAGCAACTATATAAAGAATTAAGGCTATTTTGTAAAACAAACAAATGCAATATTTCAGCTTGCTGTTAAGCTTTACTGATATTAATGGCAATGGTATACATAACAAACAGAAATATTGTGCAGCATTACCACACATTGAACCTTGAAATACAACAACAACAAATGCTTAGGTAACCTGTGACAGCTACAGTGAACGCTGCACCTTTATTTTACCTTTTTGGGTTTCCTGTGCTTCTACTTTTCCCCGGACCCCTAGCTCTCTCACGAGTACATGAATGTTACTATCCAGTTTATGCTTTTCGGTGAAGTCAATCCAGAATTTAGCTCCCACTATGATGCCGAGCCAACCATCGGGTTTGTATTTATAATCCATCATCAGTGGAATAACGTCTTTGTGAAGCTGGTAGGTATATTCTGCCTCTAAAGTTAAGGGGAAAAACAGTATTTCAGTGAGAGTTCCAGAGACTATCACTGTTGCGCTTCTGTTTATTGCTAGCAGAGAATAACCGGGCACACGCTGTGTCGTGTTCAAGTTTTAGGTTCTCGCGTTTAGTAGAACTAAAAGTAATCCCAATTCGACTTCGAGAGCAAAGATTTCAAGCAGACGATAGCATACATGGCATAATAACACCCAAAATTAACTGAAATCATTAGAAAATTGCGCTAAATAAATCCGAAACACTACGAGGCTTAACGAACACTTTTTGGAAAAAAGGAAGGGGTGAAATGTTGTACACAAGGCTTCGCGATTCTAAGAAAATAAGCTGTTCTGTTGGGAAAACATCACTAGTTCAACCCCAAAAGTATATCATATAGAACATGTGATTGACCAGAAAAAATCGTCACAAACAACGTGAAAGGTAGCTATAGCCTGCGTGGCAAGCACGTGCGAGTAAACAGAAACGCCGTCAGCCGCGAGAGAGAAGGATGAGAGCGAGTGTAAGGGACTGAACACATGTAGGTTGCTACCTGATCTACAGTTGGGACTCTCTTTGTACTTTTGAGATACACAAACCAACACGACTGATGCATTCTCCACAGCTCTGGCCATACTCTCCAGTGTAGAGCCTCCCATCTCATCAACGTCCATCCAAACCTTGTAGCCTTGCTCCTGAAGCTGAGTTTTCAAATGAATCATGGATTTTTGGACGTCCCACTGATAACTGATCATCACATGTTTGGTGTCTAAAGAAAAAATACTGCGAAGTATAACATGGATACTGCAGTAAATCTTGTTAAAGCATACAGAGCCACTTCATATGGAGGACGTCAATAAAAGCGTTTATTGGAGAAAAAAACGAGGAGTAATAAATGTAACAAATGCGTTATCCTTGCAGGCACAGCATTCCTAATCGATCCAACGAACTAATCTCTCTTGCCTGAGCACTGATACGGTTTGGTCTTGCATCCAAAAGAAAAGCGCCGTCAAACGCCTAGCCTCCCACACGACGTTCTTAGTGGTTCGTGACGCGCTCAAGTGGGGCAGGAACACGAGACGAACCCCTAAGAACTTAGGCGGATCAGAAAATTGCAAAGTTCCGAACAACGTCAGTGAGCGTAGCGACTTAGAAGCGGTGAATAGACTGTACGTGAATGTTTTCGTTAAACAAAATCCATGTCTTTACTACCATTAACTGATCTCTCTTGCCTGAGCACTGATACGGTTTGGTCTTGCATCCAAAAGAGAAGCGCCGTCAAACCCCTAGCCTCCCACGCGACGTTCTTAGGCCAGGTTCGTCAAGCGTTCAAGTGGGGCAGGAACGCGGGACGAACCCCTAGGGACGTCGGCGCCGATCAGAAAACTGTAACGTTTGGAACAACGTCAGTGAGCGCAGCGACTTAGAAGCAGTGAATACACTATACGTGAACGTTTTGGTTCAACGAAATCCATGTCTTTAACTTAATACAAATTATGTCTATCGGGTGATGACGAACTTACCCCAAATCCGCAGGACAAAGAAACCATTTTTAAAATCCATTTTATAAAAAAAAGTTAAATAAAGATATACCCGAGTGAATTTGCACTCCTTCTTCTGTAGAAGTCAATTGCTGCTTCTCCTCTGTGTGCCTCTGTTTACCCTCACATTCCCATAATGCACCAGCAGCGGCTCTCTTTAACTCACTGTTGTCGCTTGTCAAAAGTTTTCGCAGCTCGGCGATGGCAATCTCGTCACTTCTAATTTGTTTCTTGTTTTCTTCGTCAAACGCTAATGTCCATAATGTATTGCAAGCATTTAGCCTTTCATCCTCAGTTTTCGCTTTTTGTAACATAGTCACAAGGACTGGAATGGCTTCACATTGCACGATCTACAAACATAACATCATAAATGATCAGTTACCTGGTCGCCTTCGTGTCAAAATCATGTCCCTAGACTGCAATTTTTAAATTTGCTATTTCATCCATAATAGTGAATGTCTATTTCTCAGACGAGTGTTATAAATAAACGAGGCTGTACTGAATAACTTTTCAAAAAGTTCTCGAAAAATACCCAGTCTTAAATAAATCAGAGTAAAATGCAATGCTTGACGTTCATTTTCGTAGATTCGCAAAATGAGAGTGGTTAACGTACACTTCCCGTCAAAGAATATCCTTTAACAAACAGAAAAAGAATATGTTTTATTTTGACGCAAAAGATTAAATTGAAAAGTTCACGAGAAAGAAAGCAAGTTTCAAGTTAGACTACGAGTAGTCCCGCATTATTCCTCAGGGATAGTGAAGCGAGCGAAATGCGACTCGCCTTGGTAAGTACCGCAGAGACTCGATACTTTACATGTAGCCTGCCAGGCAGAAGTTCTTAGAACTTAGGGCTCTAAGAACGTCAAGGTGAGAGGCTAGCTACCTTAAAATGTACATTAACTCTTGCTGGTAGAAAAAATTCTTACCAACAAAGATTTGAAGTGGACTGAAATATCAAGTTTAAAACCTGTAGAGTACAAAAGGAACAAGCCTGACATACTGTTTTCTTGTTGTTGTCATTGACAGCTATTTGTGTCAGTCCTTCAGCAAGTTCTGCGGACGAAAAGCCAAAGTATTTGTGTCTGACCATCCCCAGTGACTTTTTCAACAATCGAATCAGAAACTTGATAGGACCTGAAATAAAAGGACAGGGTAAGATACGGTACAAAAGAAAACTTTGGAGACTCCGGGGCAGGACCGTCGGGTCAGAAAAAAACAAATAGAATAGCTACCTGTCTTCCAAAGATCACGTACGTTTTATTTTCACTTGGCTAGCCTGCCAGAAGTATAAAGAACGCGGCGCGCACCCCCCGCGCACCTCGTTCTCTCTTGCGCCTATTTAATACTTCCAAGCGCCTGCTACGATGGCCATCGCTGAGCTTGTTCAGTTCACCATCAACCTCGTCGCCGGGGCTTTTTCCATTTTCTAGGGGAAAGGCCCTGGGGACGAGCTTGGTTCACTACGCGCCCGCTATCTGAAAGTCTATCACAAGCTAAGTCCAGGAGTGGAATTGGGCTGGGCTGAGCTCCTCTGGGCCCCGTTCCACTAGGATGGGCTCAATTGGCTCTGTTTTGTTTTGTTACCATTGACTACGAGGGTGATTACAACGTTACATGAAACAAATTTTAAGTAATCAGTTCTATGACTTAGCAGTGTCTAGAAAGAGATTATTGTAATGAGACAGGTGCCTTTATAACAACTTGACACATGGCTAGTCAGTACTCTCACGTAGAGATATTCAGAGGCTCCCTTATTGCTTCGCAGGGGTTCAAGTGTTTTTACAACCTTTCCATTGAGATCCGACAATTACAATGTACGTCCGCGTGTCGTTTCCTGTTGTATCTCGTACTTACAAAGTGTTTCTCTGCTCCCTACCCAGCCATCCCATGTATGGCAAGTATGTTAGGTTCCACTGGTTAGTAGTGTGACGGTGCTTGGGTGAATTCCACTCTCAGGGTTGTCAACTGAAGGTTATGCATTGCACTTGGCTGCAGTTGGGGGCTCCACCGGCCTCACACCATGCCCATCTCACAACTCCCCCCACTACATGCTCATCTCTATTGATGAGTTTTGGCTTGGTAAGAAGCTACATGTACATGAACAAGGTGAACAGTTTTAAGTGGAACATGATCGTCCAGATGAGTGTAGTCCTGAATAGGACTGTTCTTGATATTAACTGACGTTCCCTGGGTGCAAAGAAAGTTAGTTTTACAGCCTGCCATTCTGGCAAGCTCTAGCTAACATGTACTAGCCCTGACAAGTCATTTCAACTAGCCCCAAAACCCTT
Source organism: Porites cylindrica (assembly GCA_964035525.1). NCBI lineage: Eukaryota > Metazoa > Cnidaria > Anthozoa > Scleractinia > Poritidae > Porites > Porites cylindrica. The sequence continues at coordinate 55,347,828 of OZ037776.1, forward strand.
TTTGATTAGCAGGATTGATTACTATCCTACTCTAATTTGAATTTCCCCCAAAACAGCACTTGCCCATCAGGCAAGTTAAGAACAAACATCACTAGCCCGATAGCAAAATTCACTAGCCCTGGGCTATTGGACACTACTTTCTTTGCACGCTGCATTTCAAAACCTGTGCGGTAGGCATCCTCAGAGTCACAGGTTTTCCAAGTAACAGTTACTGTTAACAAACGTCCTATACAGTGGACTACACTCTCCTACTTATGAAACCACTCATGGGTTTAAACCATTCACAGTTGTACAGTTATAGTTTAAAATAATTACCTTCATCTGCCATTATCAAATGATTATTATCTTCATCAGTTAAGTAGGCCAGGACAAGCAAACTCTTAGCACTATAAATCATAACTTCGGCTTTAAGGAGTGGAATGAGTACATTTATTGCCTGACAATCAGCAAAGCTTTTCCTTGTTGGAACACGCTTGGACAAGTTATGAAGGACACCCATGGCCAAAGAAAGCATTCTACCTCGCACTGTGTACTTAGAAAGTTGCTGTGTTTTGGAGTTCTGGCAACAACAAATATAAAAAATATATCACACACAGCAGAACCCTGTGCTTAAGGAAGCCCCTTTTTTGCAATTGCAAAAACAAAAACTGAAAAATTCAGGCTTACCAGGATCCCTGACCCCTGTGATACTGGTACAGCAATCTTACCAAGTGAGCTCGCAAGCGAACTGGGAGGTGGTCATCATTTTGTTGAAAAATTCTGAAAATTGTGAACTTAAGCCAAAATTCAAGCTCAGTGCATGGAGTTCTCAATTGATCTGACAAACAAGTCTTAACCTTACAATTATGAGTGTAATTTGGCACCCATGATATTAATAGGTAATCAAATGGTTTACCCGGATCCAAATTCTAATAATTTCCTGAACCTTACCAATTTCACTCCAATTAACCAATTAAATAGGTGATGTTGCTTGTTATCTGGTGTTGTTGATAACATGAAATTATCACAGTTCATAATTATAAAAAAATCATATCTATAACTGATACACTTACCACATTCTTTAATTGGTCAGGAATTGCATCTTTCAGTTCCTTAATCATGTCAACAAACAGAGGCACCATACCAGAGTCATTACAAGCTAAGCAAAAACTGTCATTAAGGTCAGAAAAGTTTAAAACTGCCTTTAGAAGATTACAGATGATTTCCTGTGACATCTTCAAGGCATGTATCTTCTCTTTCTCCTCCTAGAAAATTTGCAAGGAAATAAAAGAATAAGAATAAGAAGAATAAGAATAAGAAGTGATATCCAATAGGCTAAAATGTCAGCGGTTTCCACCTTGTAACGCATCAATTGGGGAGATGTCAGACTAGGTATTCAACAGACTTGAATTAGATAATGTCATGGCTGTTTGGTTCTCATGGAGAGTTGAAAATGGAGGTAGATTTACAGTCTAATAGCCTCCCAACCCCTCCCCTCCCTTCTCAGGCCTGCCAATAGACTGGTCTAACCTGAGTACCAGTCCTACAGTACTGTACCTAAGGAATTCATAGGGGAGGGGAGATTTTAAAAGGAAAAAGAGGACAAGATAAAAGAAGGCCTGACACAAAGGCATATTCACTGAGCCAGGTCAAAGATCGGAATTCAAGGTATTGTGATTATTGCATTAAACACAGTCAGCACTCCCTTAATGCTCTATAAAAGCTCTCCTGCTTTGAAGCCAGAACAACATTTCTCAAGATGATCACTGCACAACCACAAATGATGTTGATCGGCTAATACAGTTATACAGTATCATGCTGTTCAAGGGGTAACTGATCACTGTATTTCCAAGGGTTGGTGTCTGCAGTATATTACAGTAAAAGCATTATCACCCAAACTTGAGGTCAAAGTTATTGTACTGTGCTTTACATGAACATTGACAAAAAGGAGGAAGCCAATACACAGTGTATATGACATCTTGAATGAACAAGTTTGGTAAATAAAGGATAAATTACAGTATGTGGCCAAATGTAATATTTTTCTTGGATGACTATAAAAAGAACACAACCAACTCAGGTAGCAAAATAAATTAACTTTGCCTGCTCAAGGTGTCAGCCATGTAAATCACTGATCCACAGGCCAGACTAAAGGAGCTGATGACAATTAAATGACTTACTGTGAAAACTAACAAAACTGTGAAAACCAGAAATATTCTGGCAACAATCACCACAAAAAGCAAGGGTAATCAATTTGCAGTTTTGTAGCCTGTTCAAAGAACCAAGAGATTGGAAAAAGTGGACTGAGAAAACAGGTGTGAAAACCTTGTGGGGTCTGAGGAGAGGCTTGCCTGTGAATACAACCATGAAACATGATCTCTCCCTGCTCCTCTAAGCTAGGGACACTTCACAGGAGAGACATTCACACCTCAACAACAGACAAACTGATGATGCAAGGTCTGTCTAGAACCAGGCCAGGAGCTCTGATTGGTTGAGATCGTTATAATCAGGGTTTGAGCTAGGATTTGATCACTGGGGGACAATTTGTCCCCTTGGCTAAAATTTTGGAGGACATTTTCATTTTTAGGGGGACAGAAATTTGTACACCCTTCCTTCTTAGCAGGGCTTCTGATAGGTCTCGGACGAAAAAGTCAAATTTCGAGGGATTTTTAGGGACAAATTCGCGGGAAAATCGACCGATTTCGCGGGAGTTTTTGGGGCAAACTTCACTGAAAAGCAATCGGTAAAAAACGGCCGATTTTGTGGTTATTTTCAAGGCAAATTTCGCTAGAAATCGATCGGTTTTGCGCTGATCAGACCAGCCTTTTTAACGTTTTTCTAACAGAGATCATCATTTGCTCTTTCAACAACAATACGCTCCAGACATGAACCAATGGCAAAGCCTTTAACATGATGGCTAGTGCCCAGTTTTTCGCAACCTAATCTGTTTGCACGTTTCAGTGACGAAGTTCCAAGATAAATTTGACAGTTTACTGTAAGTAAATAGCCCCTATAGCTGAAATAAGTTTCAAATATGTTGTACAGACATGTATTTGATAAGATTTCTACCAAACTTCGCGGTATTTTTCGTGTTTTTGTGAATTTTGCGGCTCCGCGACTGCGCGAAAAATCAGAAGCCCTGTCTTAGATTTCTGACAAAAATAGCAGTAGAGCGTGACTGAAATGTAACTTTGGAATGCACTTTAAAGGTGCGATAAAATATACTTTCCACGTTCTGTTTCAGCTTGCAACTTCTGTACCGAAATAAATCTCTTCGTATGTGCTTCCTTTCGAGTTTTTTCCCTAAATTTTGAAGGGGACAAATTGTCCCCTTGGCCGTTTTTTAAAGGGACAATTCCAATTGCAGTGCAGGATTGGCGCAATGGCGCGGCCTTGCTCAAACCCTGGTTATAATTATTACAATACGATTGTATATGCTTTTAGGTGTTATTTACAAATGACAGAAAAAGACAATGGGTCACAGAGGTCAAATGTAAATGTGATTAACCTACTGCAAAAGAGTCAATAATAGAAGCATTTGATTTGTGCAGAGACTCTTCACTGAAGAACTCAAAACTGAAATGATAATAGACCAGGAGAAACATACAAAGTAAAATCTAACAAATTTCTATTTGGAACTCCATGACCAGCAGATTAATGATGTAAACATAAATTTTTGCCATCAGTATGGCACTTCTGTCATTGAGGTACAGATGATGATTGAGGAGAGATGGCTGTATTAGCAGGGTTGGGAGAGACAAGTTTTAGCTCCTCTGCACTGTCTGGGAGTCTATAATGCAGACGAGTAGTGATTTGCTTGTTTATCCGGATCTTTGTTTTTATTAGCCTGTGCCACAGACGAAACTAAATTCTGGTTAAGCCTGTCTGCAAAACAGCGCCAAAATCCTTGTTCTGGGCAAAGCCTGTGTACCAGGATTTGAGAACATGCCATGATTGGCCTGTTAAAAATGCCATTGTTGATCTGCCAATCAAGATGAAAGGAAATTCAAAACGTACTTCCAGTAATTTGTTGAGTCCGCTGAGGGCCCAGAACAAGGATGTCAGCGCTCCTGCGCAGACGTTACTAACCGAGGTTAGATTATGTCTGCAACGCAGGCTATGTTTTTATCTGTCACTACAAAATCAGTATTCCTGAAGTATTTCAGGTTCATACTGTTTTCTGAGTCTGATAGAAGAGAGTGAATCCTGGAAATAGAGATTTTACTATAGCATACTGATTATAAAAATCATCATTGTGAGTCCTTAACTTTTTTGAAGACCCAATCAATTACCTGGCTTATGGGTTCCTCTTCCTCCTTCTCTACCACAGATTGTTCACCTTTCTCATCTACATTTTCATTATTCTCCTGTACAAGAGTATCCCCCGCTGTCCCTTGTGCTGTGTCATTTCCTTCTGTTACAATATTTAACATATCTTGTTCAGAAGTAATGCTGGGTTTTTGTTCTACAGCAGTACTTTGTCCTACATCATTCCCTTGCTGTACTTGTTCCGTCTCTTCATCTTTGTTGTCCTTTCCATTTTGTTTAACTCTATCCCACGTCGTAAGTTCCGGGTAATTTTTCCTACATTCAATGATAACATTATAAGCTAGCTTGGGAAATCCTAAAGCAACAACAAACTCTGTTAGAGCAAATCTGTTGCTCGGTTTCTTGTATGTCAAGTACACACTGAACAATCCGTTGGCATAACCAAGTGATGGGGGTGAAAGCAGCTTGTTATCATCCAAAGCATCCTTTAAACCTTGGTAATATCCCCTTGTTAGGCTGAAAGTCGGGGCAATCGCTGGATATTGTTCACTAAAGGAAGCTAACAAAGAATCTGAGCTTGGTGTTGGCTCATCAACAGCTGATGAATGCTCTTTCGTTTTCAGTGCATCGTAAGCCGAAGCTTTCGCAGAAAATGTAACCTTCCCTTCATCAAAGCCATCGGTTATTTTTTGAGATTCTGTGGCGTTCTGTTCGACGTTCTTATGTTTGGAGCCAAAATTATTTCCCGGGTTTAGCTCCACCACCTTTGCACTTCCCTTTGAGCTTCCTGATCCCATCCGTTAACAGATTAAAATCACATAACGCAATCTCGAGGACTCTTTAAGATAATCTTGGGGGTTTTGAAGGAGCTACATTCTATCTCCAAATTATCCGCCATGTTGTTTACTGCTGGGCAACTGGGCAACAAAGAAACTTTCTGCTCTGATTGGTTGCTTGAGTAATGCAACCAAATCCGGGACCACAGGTAGCCCAAGGGACCACAGGTTGTCCAAGCTCAAAATGAGAGCATCGGCATTGTTGCGTAACATTCAAAATATAAGGATTTATGCGGGGAAAAAAACCTATCGTTTCTGTAACCTACGAAAATGAAAGGATTTCAATAAAACACAGCTTACCTTACTTAAAATGTGTGTTACCTCTCTCCTGTGTGGTCCACGGGCCGATTTATGGTCGTTTTATGGGTTTTTATGTACACGGTTTTCTCTCTAAAACCGTTAATTAAGCGACAAATTTCTAAGCGTGCTTTTTAATATAACGGGGCAATGTTTTAACTCATAGTTGTTAGCATTTTGGTATTTTTAGAATCTACCAACTATATAAGTTTTTCCTTTTTTCAAGTGACTCGTAAGAGGAACTTTTTTTTTTTCTTACAGGGAATGTATATGTAATGATCAGAGGCGATCTTTACAATGAAAATGTAGTATCAGAAAACATGTCACATAATTTCAGCGATATCGTGAAAAATTTGACTGGAAAGGTAGTTATTATCTTCCTACAAACAGCTTCTTTCCCATTAACAACGAAATCCAGACTAAATGAAAATAGCTATATATCAGCTTAACCCTGCAGTTTTTCGTAAACAAATGGAACAATTTGAAAGGAATCAATTCCTCTTGTCTGAAAATGGATCGTTAAAGACGAGAAAAGCTCGGCATAATCCATAAACGACTTTGGAGATTGTATTACCCGTTAAACAAAGATACTGTGACACATCTCAGAAAGGACGGTATTTATCATATCGTTCCCTATTAAAAGGGCGGTGCTTTTGTCAAAAGTATCTTGGGAAGTCTAAGGAGATATATGAGAATGTTGGTTTTCTTGTGGAGTGCGTTTCTTAGAATTTATTTGGTTTCAACTATCAGCCTCGCGTTTAAGTTAAATTCATTTTTTCATTGTTGACGACTGTTAAACATGGCTATAACTTAAAACGTATACAACAATTTGAAACCACGAACTGCCTAGCCAAAAAGAGGGTGTTTAATTAATCTATCAAAATCCATCGTCAAACCTTTTCTGTCCTCTGAGTTAAGCAAAACGTCCCTAACTCCTGGACTATTTATTAACGACACCAGGTAAGAACATTTAACTTTATTTATACCTTTATTTTACCAGTTTTAGTTCATTTAATTGATGAAAGTTTTATTTCCCATACAAACTCTCATGTTACGCTTGGGCCATTTAAGCTTTGACTGCTACGCGAAATGCAGCTTGAGCGGCCCAAAAGAAAGCTATTGGATTTAAAAAAATTAGAAAGCCCAGCAAACCATTTTTAATCTAATTTAAATTTCAACTAGTGTTCCCCTGCGAAGAGTTTGATTTTTAATAAATTGTCTAGCTACGAGCATGGACTAACTGATCACTAATTGTCACTGCTCACGTATGCTCAGTATAACTCGCTCTCGTTTTCATTAAGGTTTCCTGAATCAGAGGATGGAAGAAATATCAAACTAAGATCTTATTGCCTTGTTAATAGCATCATTGATTAATCTCATCCAGTGGTCAGGATTTGGTACCGATATCATAACCTGGTCTTCAATTCCTGAAGTGGGATCGACGTAGTCGATGATTAGCCCTGGATAGCCCCCATATTGACCAGGAGCGTTGACGGACCCACCTCCCAATGAGCGGATGTGTCGAAGAGGCATTTCGATTTCTTTAGTGCTGCATAGCAAACCGAACCAGAGCACGTCTGGTGTAAGAACAAGGGCTCCATTGCCTTGGATCTGGCAACAGCCTGTGGACCTTTGGTAACGAAGATTGGCCCAACACATTTCTCGCAGGATAATCTGGCTTTCTGCAAATTTCTCATTGACTCGTTCTTCCATCTTTCCACAGCAGCAACCCATTTTTATTCTGCAGAAAACGCAACAAGAAATTATAAAGTAATAATCAGACTCATTAGACTCATCGTCATCATCATCCTCTCATCATAAAAAACTCATGACAACTGCGCTGCATGGAAGTCGCTGTATGTTTCGCTCCTATGTGTGAAGGGCTACTTTTAGTTGAAGATTAACCATTAACAGAGTTTGACGCACTTGGAATTTATTTACACTTGACGACTCCAGTAACCCTCGACGATACAAAATCGAACAGTGGCATCCGAACGTGTCGTCGTAGTAGTAATAAAAATTTGTGCTCCATATGCGGCTATAGCTAGTAAGTTTCGTACATAATGATAATAATAAATAAATAAATTAGTCATATAGAGTAACCACTTCAGTTATATAACTTCCATCAATGTGAGCACTGTGAAATAATTAATTAATTAATTAATTAGCTGGTTAGTTAATAATGAAGCTTAAAAAAAGACATATAATAATAATTTTAAAAAAACTTATACAGATGGCAGATTCTAAAAACAGCAAAATGCTAAAAACTACAGTGTATGAGTTTAAAAAATTCCCCCTTTATAGTAAAAGGCACGCTTAGAAATTTGTAGCTTAAGTTTATCGACAAAAAGACTCTGGCTAAACCTAGTGTTATGTGAATGAATGTCATAGCGTTTGGTGTTAAAATACCCCGGCTTGAACAAACAAGAACAGTCCGGCCCCCTAAAACAGTTATTAACTAATTCTTTAAAATGTTCCTCTCGACTATCGGGGAGTGGCTTCCATCCGAGTTTTTCGATGATGGCATCGCTGGTCAGTTGCCGAGAGTTCTTGGGAACAATGCGACTAGCTCTTCTTTGCAAACGTTCGATCTTTTGCTGATTCTCAAGACAGCAGTCGTGCCATGCGACGTCACAGTACTCCAGAAGCGGTAACACCATGGAATTATACAAACGATTGGCAGATTTAGTTGTTAATAGACGTCTTACTCGTGAAAGAATTCCTAGTTTCTGGGATACTTTCGATGCTACGTAATCGATAAGTTCGTTAAATGAGAGATGGTTGTCGAGCCTATCACCCAGATACTTGAAAACTGTGGAGAACTTAATAGGAATCTCGTCCAGAGTAACTGAAAAGTCCGCAGTTCCTGATATCTTTAGTCGTTGTCTGATACCATAAAATAAACATTCCGTTTTTTGGAGATTCAGAAAAAGTTTGCTTTTTTAAGCCAGTGAGAAACATTCACCAGATCCAGAGACAATTTCAGTTTCAATTTCAGAGATGGAATTACAAGAGGAGAAGATAACTGTGTCATCAGCGTACATCAATATTTATGAAATTGAATATTGTAGGCAGGATGGAAGGTCATTAGTGTACAATGTAAAAAGTAACAGACCAAGAAAGCTTCCCTGAGGGACTCCAGTTAAGACAGGCTAGGGATCAGAGCATGAACCGTCTACGCACACGAATTGATTCCTGTTACATAGGTAATCAGAGAACGAGGCTAAATCTTCGATGCGTGATCGGTGACACTTTGAAAATGTAAGCTGCATAACGAATATGTTGTTTTAAAAAGCCAGTCACCAGACCTATTTTTTCCCGCGTCGCGCAAAGTCGAGGTGTCGGCGCTAAGGTAATTAAATCTTTAAAAAACACTAAACAAACGGCTTGAAAATTAAAATCACTGTGTAACTTTAGTTTTAGCCAATCTCGTTCCCAGGGTTCTCTCTTACTTTTCCAGGGGACGAGTAGGAGAGGACTTGGGAACGAGGATCAGTTTTGGCTTAGCTGGGAAGATGTTCTCTGCTTATGTGGCCGCTTTTTTACGTCGCGTTTAGTAGTAAGCCCCCTGCTAGTTATGCTATCAGGAGGCCAATAGGTGACGCAGCAAAGTATGAGCTGGATCGCGTGGTGAATGATAAGTAGCTTAGTTAGCGCGATTTGCATTGACCTTTCTAAAAATTCCAATATTAGCACAGGTACCCCCAACCTCACTATTAGGGTATGCTCACACAATAACGGATTGCTTTTCGTGCCGACACGAGAAGTTATCCAGTACAGGTAGGTATGAACAGCAGCAGCACAGGACTGGAAGGCGTTTACACACATCAAACATCGTGCCGGAGGGGTTGGCCGAGAGGGTTTGGTGACCTAAATCCCAGTCCTCACTCATAAATATTAGGAAGCTTAAGCAACGACGGCGTCGACGGCGGCGACGGCAACGAGAACGGCAAAAAACCAATAGGTTTAGATTGGCAAAATAACAACTTTGCACATGTATCATGCTCTCTCTTTTGCACATTTCTTAACCGTCGTTGCACGACTACAACGTGAAAGTGCCTAACTTCACGTTTTGTCGAGGACGGGAACACAACTTTATTTTTCTTTTCCTGAACTTTGATACAATCTTTTTTAATTCAAATGCAATGAAATTTACCAGCATTTGACGAATTAAACAAAATGGAATAAGCGCGATTAGGTTTGAGGCAGCGCGAATTCCATTCTTAAGGGACTTTTTTGTAGCCGCCACCGTTGTCGTTGCTTAAGCTCCCTATTTACTTCCTTTACGGCCCGAATATCTGTTCACACTGCACCAAAGTGTGGCACAAAGCCTATCCAATAGAGTGTTTTCACTCACGTGGCCAGTATCTATGCAAATTATAGGAACAAAAGAAAGCGTTTGCATAAGAAAAGAGTTCAACTCCCACAGAACTGGTTTGGGACACCAACATGGCCGCCGTTTCTTTGTTTTGGGACTTCAATATGGCCGCCGTGACGTCATGTGAAAACACTCTATATATGACGCTCCAGTTTCAAGAACGGCGCTTCACTCCGTTACAGAAAAATAGCGCAGAAATCACCGTTCTTATGTGTGAATAGAAGAATATCTGGTATGGTTTTGGTGCCGGTACAAGAGCCATCCGGTACATACATACAAACATAACTTTTATTTTGACTCAAACTTTAGAGTAGCTACACTATATAGCTAATATCTTCGAGAAACAAATTAAGATCTCTAAAAGTGAGGAAAAAGAAAGAAAAAAGAGATATATATAAAACAAGACAAAAATTAGTGAAAGTAATCAAACGTATTGAGACTTTGCACACGTCGCTTAAAATCAGGAAAAGTACTGTTCCTTAATTCATCGGGAAGATCGTTCCATTGCTGGGCGGAAAATAAGAAAAAGAGTGTAGTCCATAGGTTGTCGTTCTAGGCTTGTTTAGAGTCAACATATGGGTACCGCGCAAATTATAGGTGGTATGGCGAACAATAAACATATTCCTCATATAAGTTGGATGGTCATTAAAAAATAACCTTTTGTAAACTAGAATTAAGAAATTCTGAATGCGCTTGATACACAAAGAAGGCATTTCAACCTTGTTAAGCAAAGTGGTTTAGTGAGAAGTATAATCATTTAAAATAAATCCAAGAAGGCGCTTTTTAACTGCCTCCAGCTATAGCGTGAACATACCTACAAAGGCAATGAGCTGTAGTATGCCCCTTAGGCTAATGATTCATTATTGTTTTCGCGATGATTTTTCACACAGACGTTCTGGGTGTCAAACTGTGGCTGATAAAAAGTCATCTAACGTGCATAGTCAGTTAGTGACTACAGATATGAACACAAGAAAAGTACTTAAGAGAAATAAAGCGAAATTAAATGTACAGAATATTTCTCATACAACTTAGATCTTAAACTGCTCGATGCTTCTTGTTCCGCATGACTGTCAAACAGCTCGCGATGATTCACTGAGCGAAAATATAAAACAAATTTTTCTCCATCTAAACATTTGCTGAATTTTTCCGGCTTTCTTTTCGCAACTGCATATAAAGTTCAGCTGTAAGACGCATCTTAAACTGCGAGAATCTTCTTTGCATTTATTTGGGCATCCAGCAAGTTTTCTAAAATGTTTTCCCTTAAGTCATATTGGTCAAAATTAAATATAATATCCTTCATAAAGTACCCCCGGGTTTAAACTGAAGTTTACCTTGTCCAAATCCTGAACTGTGATGTTTCACTCCGGCGTCCGCACTCAATTATAAAAAGTTCGTGTATCGTAGTCGAGAAAGCGCAGAGATCAAGCCGAAGTCGTCAGTTTGTTTCTTTCTGGCTGAGGTTCGAAGTTAAATATTCCATGTAGGCAGTGTTTTTACTTCCTGTTCATACCTGAATAAAATATCAAACACATTAAATAATCTGGCCGATAAGTGTGGCTAATATCATAATGATGCCTGCTACGGACAATTTTGTGACAGGAAAATGAGAAAAATGCTGATTCACAGTGACGTTTCCTCCCGCGCCATATAAAAATCGGACGAAGGACTGTTTTGAAAGTCTATTGTAGCCCGGATTGTAGCGGGAGAGAAGCTTCAAGAAAAACTCCAGGAAGCGGTTTGTTGTCAATTTTTCCAGGGAAGTGTCGAACTTTTAGAAAATGTATCGAGTAAAAGTGGGCTTGGCTCAACTTGGCTTGCCCGGTGCGAAAATGAAAACTGCCCGTTGCAAATAGGCAATGATGCTTTCTAGACAACAGAAAGTATCGAAGAGAGCAGAGCCTCTGAAATAAATTGTTGTCGGGTTTCGTTTTTAACTTTTTCCTGCTGTGTCACTATTGCTGTCCCTTCTCTGGTATTCATCAACATTGACAGCTTTGGTGTTATAATCTGTCACGGGTAATACGCCGCCAAAACTCTTTTTCTACTGTTTTCTCGAAATGAAAATCAGGGCAAGTTGAGGGTACGTTTTAAACTCCTAGTCGGCAACCCGTGAACCAATTTGGCTGAAATTTGGCCAACTTACTGTCGGATAGTTTTGCTAAAAAATCGTTTCTGCGAATTTTGATTTCTTTTTTCGTTTTCGAGTTAGAGTAGTTATTTCACAGGTAGTGCTAATGATTTACTATCCCTAACTTCAACTGCTTATAACAAAAGAACAAACGCACTTGACAAAAATCTTAGACACGGTTTTTTAGTCAAACCTGTTAAGAAGCGAATGCGATCTTAATTGGCTTCTTCCGTTTATTTTTGGCTGGCCTGGACTTAAATTTAAAGTGACACCCACTTTCACAAAAAGCTTCTCATTTCTAAATCGCGTTAATATTTTGATTTTTTAAAAGGAATAAGCAACAATCTGGAACTATTAAGCTTTCAGAAAATGTACGGTTTATGGGGGTATTTATTAAAACCAAAAGCGCTACCGCCGATCATCGTCTGAATCAGTTTGGTACGGCAGTTTTAGTTTGGTGCGCCAAAGCGTTAAGGACGTTAAGGTCGACAGAGTCTGTCGAACTTTTGCCTAACTAAATTTAGGTACAACACGCGGTGCGCCGTCTGAATCAGATGTCGCGCCAATGTCGCTCCAAAGTCGATCTTATTCAGTTAGGTTCGGCACTTGAACAGTACGGCGTCTGAAATTCCCACAATGATTGCCATCTACCTTGAATGTCATTTTAAGTAATTTAAGTTACCTTTATCTTCAAAAACTCATAAATATTTAGTGAGTATTGTTTCATTGAATCGCAACAATTTTTAATAACGTGTAATGAACTTTGAGCCTCTGCGCAGAGGGGCTATGGTCTGTTTTTCGATCCATGCGCAACAGTATTCTCTGGGCTGGGAAGGGAGTACTGGTGACCATCCCCTATCAAGTGTCACGATCCTCTGGTCAGCGTCAGGGCGAAGTCGAATCATGGCGGCATCGACAGGACTTCCCTCTAGTGTTGTTAAAGTTCTAGTGCGTTTTCAGGCATAACGGGGAAGAATTTCTCTCACTGAAAAACTCGTATCTGGACACAGTGAAAGTATATTTCATTCATATGCGAATATAACGACGAAAATAAAGTCGAAAATATTCATGTTTCTCCTCGAAAATCTTCGGTAGTCTTCAGACATCTTCAGCAGCTGGTAAAATGTGCATGTCCAAGGGTCCAGCCTGGATCATCTCCCCAAGTTTGCCAGTGCATCTGTGAAATCCACCACATCAAACACGCTCGTCAGTTTGAACTCGCTCTTAATTGAGGAGTAGAAGAACTCCGGGCTCTGAAAGCAAAGAAGTCGTTGTAGCGTTGAAAGTTTGGATTAAATAGCTAATGTATGACCCAAATAAAATACGGTACCTCTCCCCTTAATTGTTTTATCACGTTACCAACAAGCTATCTTCACACTTCTAGTTAAAGAAGCTGTTTTCTACTAAAGCTGAGGTACTGCAACGTTGCGAAATAGTATACCGTTTACATTAAAACGAACCTGAGATGCGATCTGATATTTGAGAGGTCTGGGTCCGTCACATCAGTGAGACTGAGCAAAATACTGGCACCAAAATGAAGCTCTCTACGTTTTCAGGGTGCCCATTTTCCATTTTGGAACAGAACAGTTCACACATTGGCAGTGAACAGGTGGTGTGAATAGCGAAACGAAATCCCGTGTAAACAAAATATTACGGAATAAAGTTTTACCTCTTTCCTGAGATCTTGTAGTCGCAGTAGCATTCGACCATTCAATCTTCGCACAGCTTTTGGATCTAATCTGCATGACAATAATAAAATATTTGTCCTTCAACAATAGACTCTGCCAATTCAATAACTCACATGAATGATAAACGCCTACATTATTCTGTACCATTTCCACGAAAAACGTTCCCTGCTAGAAATCTCCTTTTCAGTGATGTATTAGACGAGGAAAAAAATGAAACTCTGTTCTGATTTGCAACGCTGCTTGATCTACTGCTCTCCACTATCGTGGTACCCTGTGGCGCGAGCTAATAGACGGGCGCGAGCGAGGCGATCACGTGCGAGAAGAGAGGTGTCCCACTCCCTCGCGCTCATGACGTGTTCTTATTTGTGTGTGGGACACCCCCCCTCCATCACCACCACCAGCACAAAATCAAACGATACATTCAATCCGTGACCATCATAACCATCATTGTCAAAAAACGTGACTGTTAAACTAGTTTTCAATCTAATCCACTGACCGGTTTCCTAGTCCGACCTCCTTGAGCCAACTAATTACGTCATCGTACGTCCATGAACTGATAGATCGCTGGGGCTTGGCGTCTGTAAGATCCAACGTGGTAGCTAAAATAAAACAGAAAAAAAACACACGTCGAAATTGTATAGCTTGCAAAACCACCCTAGATTGACTGTCTATAACACTAAAAAAAGGGAAGGGAATCATTTAAGGGAAAGCCTTGATCTCTTGTCTTTCTTTCCTAAATTTAGGGTCGGATTCATCAGTCTTTTTATCCTCAATCTCAATCTCGGATATATTCATCGATTTGAACAATAAATCAGTCTAGAAAGAACAAGTCATTTAGTATACCCTGTGAAAGCCCTTAAAATAATTCATGAAACAATTCCTGTGATGGAATGTTTTATTTGAGTCAGTGAGCAACAAAAGTGCACGAATTGCGTAAAAACGCAACCTAAAGAGAACTTCGGATAAACAGACTATGATTATTTGTGAGCTACATTCAGTACCTTGAATGGTTTCCCCAAGTACAATTTTGCCTCTGCTTCCCAGCTCTTTCACAAGTTTGTCCACATTACTATCAACTTTATGCCGTTCGGTGAAGTCAATCCAGAATTTTGTCCCCACTATGATGCCAAGCCAACCATCGGGTTTGTATTTATAATCCATCATCAGTGGAATGATGTCTTTGTGAAGCTGATAGGTATATTCTGCCTCTAATTATACGTCAACACATAAAAATAACACGAAGTTTATGAAAAACGGGGTCGAAAAAAAAATGATGAAAAAACAAGAACGGCCAGTAGAGGAAAATGAATGGGATGCTTCAGAGGGAAGTGGAATTTGTAAAAAGAACTGACTGGGTGGATGTTAGCTGATGTTGAGTCGGATTGCGCAATGTGACTGTTTTGTTGGACGAATTTTCACCCATCCTCCTGCGCAAGCAAAGCGACACCGTATCCAAAAATAGTGCCATAAAGCGCAACTCCAACCACCTCTCACCCCTCTCACCTAGTGTAACCCGCAAGCTTAAAATAGCCGATGCAAATATCAGTTGTCCGAAAAAATGGAAAGGCAGTGATCGAGACGAAGCGAACTCTGGGAACCAATAAAGCCATTTTTTCAACTCTACGGACTCCTGTTAGCGATTTGTTGAAGTCGATGACACTCAGTAGCATTCTTTATAGGATTAGGTTGTAGACTTTGTTACAACAAAAGACCACAAAAACCTTCTTAAGAATTTATTGGCCATTGATTTCAGAACTGCTGCTCCGGAAAAGCGGCACTTCAGCCCGATTCACAATAGTGAGTTTACGCAACAGGACGGAAGGAAGAAGAGAACGGCAAAACGCTTGTGTGTGACAAGCGTGACATTGCTATTACTTGCGAGTCTTGTCGTGATCTTCACTTAACATTAATGTTTTCTAATCTTTACAAAAAGATTCGTTAATGGAAAGTGAAGTTTGGCGAAAAGTTATTTCAAACAAAATTATTGTCACGCTTGGCACACAAGGTTTGCCGTCTTCGTTCCTCTCCTGTTCCTGTTGCGTAACTTCACGATTGTTTAGCGACGACGCCATTCCATACGGATTGCTTGAACGATCAGGAAGCCGTTCGGAATTATTTTCATTCATTTTTAAAAATTTAAAATATGGGTTGGCATTCTATAATAAAAAAAAACACCGATGGAAAGATTCTCGTAAGTGATGGTGGGAGGCGGGTGTAATCAAATAGGCGATTTTACCTGATCTACAGTTGGGACTCTCTTTGTACTTTTGAGATACACAAACCAACACGACTGATGCATTCTCTACAGCTCTGGCCATACTCTCCAGTGTAGAGCCTCCCATCTCATCAATGTCCATCCAAACTTTGTAGCCTTGAGCCTGAAGCTGAGTTTTCAACTGAATCATGGATTTTTGGACGTCCCACTGATAACTGATCATCACGTGTTTGTTGTCTAAAGAAAAAATTATAAGTGAAAACAAAAATACTACGCTATACATTAATTTAGTCCTGTGAACCCAAAAACAAATTCAGTCTTTCCGAACCTCTAGTGTAGCTATTTGAACCTACAACAGATTGGGCTAAACCTAACTGGATAAATTTGTACCACAGCAATTTCAAGGGCTGAAATAATCTGATTTATTTGTCACAACTAATAGTCTACTTAAGCCTTTTTGCCAAATTTCACCCTAATGCGTTACCGTCTCACACTTGAAGATATTCCAGATCCCGTGATGAATAAAGCTGTATAAGCGCCAATCTTGAGTGAATTTTATGAAAAACCAAACAAAGCCTGGATCGCATTTAACCTATTCAAAGCTAGCCTAGACAGAACTGGTGTTAGATATGAACCTCGCAATTGGCGAAAATCGCTCTTAGGAGTCTCTCTGTAGCTCATTGGCTACACTACCAAGCGGTACCAGAAAGAACATAGATGTCATAGATGACCAATACGCTCAAAAAATTGATCTGAACATTAATTTTTCCAACCTATAACTTTGAGGAAGATCCAGATGATTAAATCAGAGAGCAAAAGGCATGTTGAAGAACCGTCAGAACAATTTAAAACGAGTTCCTTCAAGAGAGTCTTATTGTCCTCTTTTGGTTGCTAAGGCCCAGTTCAAACGTCGAACTTTTCGTATGCCGAACCTATTCCCTTCAATTAAGTATATGAAGAGATCGACGTTTGAATCAGTTAAGTCCGAGATACCTAATTTGGGTCGACCCATGAATTAGAAGCGACTTCGTTTCAAAAAGTCGAACTTGTAATGAGCCGGACCTAATGCATAAATTACTAAAATTTAATTTCCCTTGTAAGCATTTTAGACCATTGGACATCGTGAAAATGAATTGAGTCCGACTAATAAAGTTTGACGTCTGAATCAACCGTCGAAGTTGCATCATTTGGAACGACCTAAATAAATATTAAGTTCTATTAAAAAGCTAACAAAACAGCAAAATTATACTCAATTTGCAATATTATTAAGCTGTTTTTATGAGAAACGTTTTATCAGTGAGTGACACAGGTGGCTCGGGAAAAAAATTCGAGTACTCTCAACAGGAGTGGAACCTATGACTTTCTGGTTACTAATCAAGACGCTCTACCAATGATCTACAGGAGACTGGTGAGCTCTAAAGTCATTAAACTAGGTTCATGTGACAAACATACTGCAAATTGCTAGAACTAAATTGTCCGTACACTGCTTATGCGCAGTGACAGAAATGAGATGGTGAATTTTGAGCTTGGTGAATACATGAGAAAGAGCTTTTTTCAGAAAGTGACACAGGCGACTCGGATGAAAAACATTATTCTTTCTCTTGTATTCACCAGGCTACCCTGCGAGCAGAGGCTACATTGTGTGAGCTGGCGTGCGAAAAGTAGCCTTTGCCGACAACCGTTCAATTTTTTCTCGTACATGCGCGAAATTCGTCACGCGATTCGCAAGCAGAATTAATCGTCAGCTCAGTCGTCAAATGGCGCGAATTCCGCGGGAATAAAAAACATTCCGACAACTCTGATCTGCTATGCAAGACTCACGCAATGCTCTACACCCGTCAAGAACAGGAAAAACCCGTTTTTAAAATTTATTCGTCCAGATTTCTGGACGGATTTCAACGGTTGTCGGCAGAGGCTACAGCTCACACAGCGAAAATGTAGCCTCCGCTTGCAGGGTATCACCAGGCCCAAATTTACCATCAGATTTCTGTCAAGCTGTTTTTAGTTAGATCCTTTAGTGTTAACGAGACAATTAGAAGCGGAGAAGGTAGCATCAAATACAGTATAAGAGTCTGGTCATCTATGTATATACCTGCCAGTTCCGGTGCACTGATTGACAGCTGCTTCTCTTCAGCATACTTTTTCTTCCCTTCACATTCCCACAATGCACCACCAGCAGCTTTTTTCAATTCGTTATTCTTTGATGTTAGAAGTTTTCGCAACTCAGCGATGGCAGACTCAATTCCATTTATTTCGTTTCTGTTTTCTTCATCAAAAGCTAAAGTCCACAATGTGTTGCACGCATTCAGTCTCTCAATATCATCTTCAGCTTTTTGTAGCATTGAGACAAGGACAGGGATGGCTCCACTTCGAGCAATCTGTAATGAGAAAATAACATTATAGGTCATACACCACGATTGATTAGAATGGTAAATAAGGCATTTTTAATTTAACACAGTTTGGACTTGCACTTCCTGCACGATAGTTTTTGTTAATGATGAAGATACTTCATTTAAACAAGATTAAAGAAAAATAACTAATACCTGGTGAACTGGTCGTGCAAGTTTATCACAGGATTACCAGAGCTTAGAGTTTCGGCATCCATTTTAACCATGTAGGTGGGGAGACAGTGGGACACAACGTTATCGTTTAAACGCAGTCTGCTCCCAGTTTATATAAATACCGTAAAATTCCGAAAATAAGCCCCTCCATGTATAAGCCCCTCCAAATATAAGCCCCCCAATCCGGTAACGCAAAAAACCCTCCGTTAAATCGCCCCTCCAAATATAAGCCCCCCGGGGGCTTGTACTTGGAAAATTGCCCTCAAATACAAAGTAAAACAAAGCAAAAACGGTAAATTTACTTCCAACTATATGGCTAGCCCATTCGATTTTGAAACGCAAATTTCCCTCCGTAGATAAGCCCCTCCGAAAATAAGCCCCTCAAAAAGGGCCTTTGAAAAATATAAGGCCCGGGGCTTATTTTCGGAATTTTACGGTATCCTTCTAAGTGTTCCCTTCTGATAAGGTTCTTTAATCCCATCATCCCGACCCAAACTTTCCTCAATCCCGTAATCCCGATGGTTGTTTTCGGCTATTTCTCACATCCCGTGCATACTTTCAATACCGAATCTCAACCCATTTCGCTTTGGAACTTCAATTCCTAGCCTTCAAATACATAGTGTAAGGCAAATCCCAGATCCCAAAAAGACCATTGGGGACCCTCTTCTAAAACGGACACCGTAGGAAGGAGGTGTCCGCCCAAGAAAGTCAACGAAAATGACTGAAGAACGGAAGACAAACTCAAAGTGTGAAGCTTTTGAGGGCTGTGTCTTTATTTATTCAAGACGTCCAATAAGAGAGAATTGTATTGATGGCTGAAGTAAAGTATTTTACCGTTTTCTTGTTGTTATCATTTACTGCGATTTGATTTAGTCCTTCAGCAAGTTCTGAGGCAGAAAATCCTATGTATCTGTGTCCTGATTTGCTTAACGCTCTCTGCAGCAGACTTGTAAGGAATTTAATTGGACCTGAAATGAAACAACATACCGCCGGGTAAACAGACTGAGGAAAAAATGAAAACTCTTACAGAGGAAAAACACAAAAACACACAAGTATCTCTAGCCCTGTAACTCAAGAGTGAGCTTCGTAAGAAGAGTTAATTAGGCCCCCAGATTCGTGTGGAAGGGGCCCTAAACGACTGGAGGGCGGTTTCAAAAAGGTGTGGTTTGGATTCACTGGTTTCGTTCGGACGTAAGGCTGATTGGTGTAAAAAAAATTGCAGCTTCAAAAATATCTGGATTCGTGTGGGCGGGGCCCAAAGGAAATGTTACACGGGACGATTCGCAACGACGATTTTTAGCGTAACATAGCGTTGCAATGTTGGAACAATGTTACAACGCAATGTTGCGCTAAAAATCGTCGTTGCGAATCGTCTCGTTTAGTGTAACACAACCTTAACAATACAGAAGGGAGAAAGAACTCACGTTTAGGAAGGTATTTCAAATAGTAAAGACAAATTTAGAAAGTCATGATCTTTGAAAATGGTTAAAATAACATTTTTTAAAAAATTGCATTTTTTAAGCCCCGTAAAGTAATATTACCGTTTTAACCTTACACATTACAATAACACATTGCAATCAATTCCTAATCTGCATAAAAACAGACTGTGTAAATGTTACCTTCATCTGCCATTATTAAATGATTATTCTCTTCATCTGTCAGGTATGCTAAGACAAGGAGACTCTTGGCGCTAAAAAGTGTGACTTCAGCTTTGAGAAGAGGAATAAGTACATCTATCGCTTGACAAGCAGCAAAGCTCCTTCTTGTTGGTACACGTTTTGATAAATTGTGAAGGATTCCCAAGGCTCTGGAAAGCATTTTGCCTCGCACTGTGTATTTGGAGAGTTGCTGAGTTTCAGGATTCTTTAAATAACAAATAGTGGAACTACATCAGTGTACAATTGTTATCTTTAACAAATGGGCGAATTAGGTTTTAGTTCCACTCTGGTTCATTCTCCCTTCTGAAAGCTGCAATCTAACCTTTTCCTGACTTCCAAAAGTGGCAACTCCAATTCAAGTGAACAAAATTTCATATTTCTTTTATTGTAAACTTCTAAAAATATATAACTCACGCATGTTAAGGCATGGCTTTGTGGCCAATGTGCATAAAATCTTGCAATGATCATAACTTTGCTCAAGAAAAATTACCAGAATCGTAAAAATTACTGGGATACCCAGGGTGGGATAATACATACACTTTCCAAAAATTTTTAGCTGTGTCATCTCCTTACATTTTAAAATCAGGTCACTACATTTTTAAAATGTCTGTTCGAGAATTATTTACTATCATTTGCAACAATTGTACCCAGTCTCAACTCATGAAATCCCTACACAATCTTTCAAAATAAGATATTTCCAGCCTCAAAGAGCTTTTTAATGACAAAGCCTCCTGAGTCCTTGCCCTGGTAGTATATTACCGGGAGTAACTGCCTCAGGTACCCCCTCAACCTTGCCTGTATTGACAGTTTCCTCTCTATTAACCTTAAAATAAAAAAAACCATTTTATGGTCACCAAAAAGAAAGGAATGGCCCATGCATGGCCAGAATTTAAATTTCAGACTGCAGACAGAAATTTGGCTGCTCTGTTCTGTTTTCCTTCTAAATATAAATAAATAAATAAATAAATAAATAAATAAATAAATAGCATGACAAGAGGGTTTCTGATTATAAGCTACAATTTTACGAGGATACTAAAGGGCTTGAAAAAACATTTGAATTCTGGCTTGTCCTTTGGGCAAGCAGCTTGCACATTTTGCCCGCCCAGGGCCACTTCTTGCTCATTTTAGTTAATGTTTTAGTTAGAAGATGATAATCTTAGACCATTGCACATTGGGCGAGTGAAATTTAAAAGTTACTTGCCTAATGCACTTGTCTCGGACAAACAGATGCCATTGTCAAGCCCTGTGACACATTACACAGTCTGAGTCTTATGATGAAGTG